>QXTE01000105.1:5261510-5441593 GCA_003942145.1 Platysternon megacephalum
CCCCCCCCCCCCCCCGCTGCCCAGTCCTTTAAAAGGGGGTGCAGAAACCTGAACTGGATTCCCATTCCTGTCAGGGATTGGCTCCAGGTGGCATGGTCCTGTTGGACCCACCTGAAGATATGGAGTTTGGGGAGGGGGATGAAATCTCCCGAAACACAGGATTGGGCTCTCACTTTAAAGGAGCAATGCAAACCTGTAGCAGCCAAGGGGAGGAGACACTGAGGCAGAATGAGGGGAACAATCTCTGACACAGGCAGGGTAATGCCATTTCTGTCCTGCCTGGTGTTGTGAAGAACCAGACCCCAGAGTGCCCTGCAGGCAGCAGACCCAGTGCACAGGTGATGTGTGAGATCATGTGATAAGTTCAACTCCCTTCCCTTGCTTCTCAGCTCTACTCACACCCAGGTGTCGGGACAGGACTCTGAGCTGGTGGAGGCACATGCTGAGGAGCCAGAACAAGGTGTAAATTAAAACAGGGAGAGGGCTACTTTCCCTGCCACCTAGCCCCTCCTGGGAGCAGCACATCTCTCTTCAGCCCCTTTATTGCCCTTGCGCTGGGTTAGACCCAGAGGTCATGTGTGTGGGAGTGTCCATTACACTCCTGCTCTGTGATGTGAGTCTAAGATACTGTAACAAACGCAGTGAGGAGGCTGGAAGAAGGTTAAAGTAACAGCAGCTTAGTCTCATTCGGACGCCTCTCTCTACTCGGCCTTGTGTGTATCTAGCTACACGTCTATAAAATTGCTGTGTGAGTATATCATGTCCATTACGCTATACTGTGCACTATGGGATGGAGCTCTAGCGGACAATGTATATTTGCTATGTGATGTGGGTAGAGCGTGTGCACATACACTGTACCCTTTGGCTTGGAAAGATTAGAGTTTTATCAGTAAATATTGATTTCACTGTATACACACAAATCAACAAAAATATTTCCATGGATAATAGAAATGTACAGATGGGAAGGGAAGAAAAATGCTGCTTAAGAACTTATTAGTGTTTGATTTAGGGCTATTTCCTTTGTATATTTTGACATGTGATGTTGACCATGGGTTTTAAAGGTTATAAAACTAACTTTTTGAATCTGTCTCCTATCATTAAATAACTGTCCGATCCCCCACCCCATAATGTCTTGCAAATATGAAAATTTAAATAGAGAAAAATTGGGGGGGGGGGGGGGGGGAAATGCTTGAAAATAAACATCAATAGTGTCCATCAATTATTTAAAAAAACCTAATTCTGCCATGCCTATGTGCACTATGTGATGTGGCTAGAGCATAGGTACCCCATCATGTAGTGCACAGTGAATATATGCTATGCCTAGTGCATTATAGGATGTGCGTGGAGTATGTATGTACTACACTATATAACACTATGACTCAGGTTTAATTCTCAGGTACACGAGGAGGGAAGGGTGTGTGAAGCTGGAGTAACACCATTGAAGTGCCCCCTATGGGAGATGAGTTAATAAGAAAAACCATGTAATGCCGCACTGCTAGATGGTGTGATAAACTGTGGTGCAAGAGCCCGCATAGGTTGTAGATAACGTAGTTTCCCCTGCAGTTCACTCTCTCTGGTAATGGTGCCTCTAAAAACACACTGCGAATGACTAGCCCTAGCCTTCACCTACCGTATATTAAGATTTAAGAAAATCTTTCTTCTGTGAGCAGCGGGGGGCGATTGGAGTAAAATAATGCTGACATTTCTCTATCCCTCGTGCTACCCACCCCTCCCCGGTTGGTGGAGAGTGTCATAAAGCCAGGGCTGTGTATTTCACCCCATTCCCGTCAGAGTTTCTGCTTCAGTTCACCATAGATTGCTGCTTCTCCTCCCCTCTCCTAACATGCGTGTGATTTATTTCCTCAGGAAAGCTCCACGCTGAGGCAGCAGCTGTCTGTCAGTTGGGTTCCTGCTCTTACCCAGCTGTACAGCTGGCTTTGACTGAGGCCAAGGAGCTTAAGCGACTGACCGAAGGTCACCCACAGAGCCAGGGACTCAGGATGGGATTAGAATCAAAACACTCTCCAAGACCTTAGCTGCTAACCACTAGGCTGCCCTGCCTCATAACATGCTCCACAAGGGCAGCTTATGTGCGATGCGCTTGCTTGCTGCATGGGAAATGCCCAGGTTCAGGTCTAGCCTCCTGTTTCCCAGCCCCCTTTATATATCTTCCTGGAGGGGGAAGAGAGTGGCCCTCCTACTGGCTTGCAGGCCCCAAGTTGGGGGGGGGGGGGGGGGGGGGGGGGGGGCGGGCTGGCAGGATGAGCCATGCTCATTGGTCTGCTAGGAACCTTCATAAAACCCACAAAGCCAGGAAAGTGCTTTATATGGGGAAACAGACTAGTTGGGCATCTTCCCTGCAGAGGGGCTGGGCCATTTGCTGCCTTGCAGACAAAACGTGGTTTGGCAATGGAGTGTGAGCAACGTGGGGAGGTGGCTGAGATGTTAAATAAAACCCCAGAAGAGGTGGGGTAGAGGGAAGTGCTAGTCTGTACGAGGGGCTAGGAGCCAAATCCTCAGCTGCTGTCAACTGCTGGAGCCCCAGGGAAGTCAGTGGAGTTTCATCCCTGGATAATAGGACCCCACTGATGCCATTTTTAGCCTTGTCCTACAAGATAGAGCACAGCACGGGCACTCAGGAGACCTGGGTTCTAGGCCTGGCTCTGCCACTGGCCTGTTGGGTGGCCCTGGGCATGGAGTGGATGGGTGGACCATCAAGCTCAGTGCTCTGGCTGTGGACAATACCTGTTGCCTCAGAAGAAGGCAGGTGTCACATGCCCATAATGCACCTGGCCAATCACAAAGGGGAATGAATTCTTCTCTGATTGCCTCAAGCAATTAGCTTTCACCCAGAGCAGCAGGAGATTTGATTGCTATTATCTTAACATGAATAGCTGAAAACGTTCTTGCTAATGTAGGATCCTGTCCTCTGTTATTCTCTCTGTTCTATGCATATGCATTGGCACATCCATATGGCTGGGCCACAGCCTGACTGTATAATTTATTCTCCTCAATTGTCCTTGGCCTTTATGCCTGTCCAATTGTCTGAGCTGAGGCTGCACTGCCTCTTCCTGTCACTTCTCCAGCATGCTCCTGTCCGTGGTCTATCCTTGCCCTTCCAGCACATGGGAGAGCGTCCCCAACTGCTGAGATGCTCCAGAGCATCTGACGCACCAATCTGCAAAACAGTGTGATGGGGAAGGAAAAGGAGCCAAACGAAAGCTGGTGGGAGCCAAGGTTTTTAAGGATGCTAATAAAGGATAATATCACCTTTTGTATTTCTGCGAGCCGTGCCTGGGTTGTCGTCAACGCACCGCCCTTGCTGCTCAAGCAGCTCTGCATATGGTGACAGGCTGGCTCCAGGCTTGCAAAATAGACAGGTAACGTTATCTTTCATTAGTGACACAAGCAATTGCTTAAAGGTGCCTGAGTGGAAAGAGGAATGGACGCTTGGCCATTCATCAAATGTTTTCCTTATAGCCACACCGCCCATCTTCTCTCCACCCCCACCCACAGTCAGCCCTAGTGGCTGAACATGAGGCTCCCTGGAAAGACAGATCCATTGAGGTTCAAGTGAACTCTCCGGGCAATGTCAGAACCCTCTGTTTTATAGGGCTGGGCTAAAGTGACTGTCACTGCAGGGACAAGTCTTAACTGGTCATTTGCTTCTAATCTATGGCTCAAAATGCACCAAACACGATCATTAAATGCACCTGCCTGCCCACTAAAATAGGCTGATGGTGGGTGGGATTGACTGGCGTTGCCATAGGGTAGGCTTAACCATCTTTGCTATGAGGTGAGATCATCTGCCTGTGTGGGATGTTCAATCGGCTTCACCCACAAGACTCAACTATAGTCACAGTGGAGGGTGAGCAGCTGGATTTACAGTACTAGGGGGTCAACTGGATCTGCCAAGGGAGTGAGCTGGAGTTGCCAAGGAGTGGGATCCAATGGAGTCACTGGTGGGATGATCAGCAGGATTACCTCTGAGGAGGGATCAGCTGGACTGCCACTGGGTGGGAATCATATGGATTCAAATGGGGGCGAGAGATCAGTTTGATCTCAGGTGGTGAATAAGGTACGGTGCTTTCTCTCTGATTTAAGAAGATCTTTCTTCTGAGTGTAATGTGGGGTGATTGGGGTATAAGGATGCTGTTTTAACAGTACATGTTTAAATAAACAAGTATCCTTAGCTATGTTAGAAATCCCATCTTTGAGTTTTAGCATTGAAACAATTATTAAAAAAATCTCATTTGCTTTTCAGCATTAATGCAGTTTTTTCTCAGCATGGCAACGGAAACCGGCTAGTCAGTTGCTATGATTATTTCATAATTTGCGGCCCACTGAATCAATTCCACTTTTAGTCAGTTTCACTTTCAAGATCCCATGCATGAGGCTAGATAGTTTAAGTCACACAGCGGGTGTGTTGCAGGGCTGGGAGCAGAACCCAGGGCTTCCGATTACCAGGCCTGTGCTTCAGCTACTAGCCCATATTACCAGCTGGGATTTTAGTTCCGGTTTCCCAATGTAACAGGGTCTTCGTTTCCAGGAAAACCTGGCAAATTATAGCCCTCTCCCTGAAGCAAAGCAGCCCAGGCAATGGTGATCTCGCCTGGCAGTGGGGACCTCAACCTTGGAGCTGTGACTGAGCAACAGAAGACTTCTCAGGCCAGGCCCATGAGTGTCTCAATAAAACCACTGCTCTGGTCATATGTATTGCAACATTTTCCTCCGGGGTACAGGATAACATGAACATAAACCCGGGCACTTGTCCGAGAAGAGACGTTTGCCATCCCATCACATTACCATAGCTCCATGCAACACACACATCCGTTCCATCGTCCCCATTAAGAGGTCTGGTAACCACGGAAACACAAATGGCCACATGACGGAGAGCCAATCTGATCCTCAGCTCCTCATTTCCCTTGACTCCAGCAAGGCCCGGGCACAGTATTTGACAGCAGGTTTTTATTCAGCCCCCTAAAATAATGGGACAGACGCCCGTGATTTGCTGACAATCCAACTGCTAAGGCCTTGTTATGCTGGCTGGGGACCGAGTGCTATTAAACGAAGTCACACAGAGGCCAAAAAATAGCAGCCTGCTTGTATTAAGGAGTTTGAGTTTGAGCTCTGGGGTCCACATGGCTCTTAAATATGGCTAGAGAATGTTAATCATCCCTTTCTCCTCCTCCTCTCCTCACTCTCTCAGCTCTGTCATAACCGTCATTGTCTTGGCTTTTAGAACTTGCAAGGCACTGGCTCGGATGCCTTGGGGAGGAGCAGGGTGGAAATGCTTAGAGGGATAGAGAGAGCCTGGCGAGAGCTTTCCTTTCAGTGATGTGTGCATCTTTCTTGTCTCTGTGGCTGCAGGATCGTCTCCAGAGGGAGCGGGACCAAAGCGAGAACTAGCAAGAAGGCTCCTCAGTGTCACCCGTGAAGTGATGCTGTAGGAAACCCCTGGACCATGAAGGGGTTAGGAGATAACAGAAGCCGCCACCTCTCCGATAACCTGGACTCCCCTCAAGACTCTCTTTATGCCGCCCAAGACAGGAACCCTTACCTCCTCAGTCCCACTGACTCCTACCCCGTGGACCCCCGGTTTCCAGCCCAGAATTCCCTCCATAGTGACTGTCTCCTCCCACTCAACAACCAGATTTCCAACAGCAGCACTTTCCCCCGTATCCATTACAACTCCCACTTCGAGGTCCCGGACGAGAACCCCTTCCCAAGCCATGCCCAAGCCACTAAGATCAACCGCCTCCCCGCAAACCTCTTGGATCAATTTGAGAAGCAGCTGCCCATCCACCGGGACGGCTTCAGCACCCTCCAGTTCCAGAGGAGCGACGCCAAGCACCGGAGCGAGAGCCCCGGGCGCATCCGACACCTGGTGCACTCCGTCCAGAAGCTCTTTGCCAAGTCGCAGTCCCTGGAGGGCCCCACCAAGGGCAGCGTGAATGGCAAGAAGGGCACAGAGGACCCAAAGCAGAACCGGAGGAGCAAGAGCAAAGACCGGGCAAAGACCACTGAGACCAAACGCAGGCCCAGGTCCAACATATCAGGCTGGTGGAGCTCGGACGACAACTTAGACAGTGACACCTGCAGCTATCGCAATCCAATGGGCCTCATGACCCTGGGCAGGCAACCTGACCACAGCCAGCCTAGGTACTTCATGCACGCATATAACACCATCAGTGAGCACATGCTGAAATCCTCCAAGAGCAATAACGACCTCAAGGTCACCCCCTGCGCCAATATCCCCATCAGCAACGAGTCCAACTACATCAAACGGGGCTCCTGGTCCACGCTCACCCTTAGCCATGCCCGGGAAGTGTGCCAAAAGGCCTCTGCCACCATCGACAAAGCCCTGCTGAAATCCAAGTCCTGCCAGCAAGACTTAGCCTATCATTACTTGCAGGTGGGTGCCACACTGGGGTTTGCTTCTGGTCTCTGCTGGGGGTGATGTTCCACTTGGTACGGAGGGCTCTGGCTCAGTGAGCCCTGGGGCACTGCTTTGGTCTGACCAAAAAATTAATCCGCTCCTGCTACTTTAGCCATCAGCACAAGTCATTCTGATTTCTCCCCTACCCTTTATAACAGAATCATTTCCAGAGCAGCCCACTGGGGTGGTACCAGGGGGAAGAAACAGCAACTGCAGGTGAAGTCTGAGTCGAATACTCCACCAGCCTTTCAAAGCATACCTGCAAAGGGCATTGGAGCAGCCATGTGTGCCCAGGGTGCCCCTAGATTGCTTGCCCAGAAGGGGGTGGCTCCCTGGCCAGATTCAGATGCAGCTCCCAATATCTTTTTCATGCCCAAGGCCCATTGCAAATGTGACTCTTCAGAGCAAAGCTCTGTTGCCAGGAAAATGACCCAGTTCTATGCTCAGCTCACTGGGATGCACCTATCCCTAAAACTAACTTGATGTGTTCTGTGTCTGTTCAGCATCTAGTCCAGTGGGCGCTTGGTCCAGGAGTGGGGCTGCTGCTAGGTCCTACTGCAATACAATGACAGTAATTTACCACAAGCCAAATGTTCCATAAAGGGGCATCTGATTTGTGCCCACAATGACACACCTGTTCAGGACCAGCACTATAAACCACTGGCTCACTATGCGGTATGTTTCCCTAAGTGGCTAATCCACATAAAAAGATAAAAGCCTACTACTACCACCAGTTAGTCCTCTAGCTCAAGTGGTAGCAGCTGACAATTTAATGTTGAAGGGTCCCGGGTTCAAATTGTGCTGGATCATTGCATAAGGACGTTTAGACACATGTCAATATTTCAACAGGCGCCACTTAAGAACACAAAACCTAACGTATGCTTAGACGGGACTACAAATAAAAGGCCAGGCCTGGGGGCGTAATCAGCTGGGCTGTGTTTGTAAATCACACGAGTGCAGTTTTAACACAGAGGCATCAGTGGCTCTTCTGGCAGTGGGTTTGTGGTGTTCAAGGCGCGATTAATTATTGAAAAGCAGCCTGCTCCTCAAGCCTTGCTTTCCACTTCTCGCAAATCAAATTACTGAGGAATTTATTGGATCAGGAATGTCGTTAGTTGTTTTCCTTTGTGTTAAAGTGTTACCAGGTTAAATAGGCAGCCACAAAATACTCCAAGCCACCCAATGCTAAATACACAACATGGGGAAAGCCAGAGTGCAGATGAGAGCAGAATGAAATAACAGTGAGAAATGGAAACTACTCCAACACACCCAGGCTCCCAGCCACCAGCCCTCCTGAAGTCAGCTGGCCAGATCTTCCAGGCCCTTGCTAAGTTATTACCACTTCCCTGGAAGTTTGGCCTGCGAGAGGATCTCAGGGTAAAAGAAAGCATTACTTTGTGAAATAAATAATGAACCGCTCCTGAATTGCTTGAGAATCTGACCTGGGGTTGTGGCCACAACTGTGTCTCCAGCCCAGAGAGGAGGCGGGCAGCCCAGATCTTCGGCTGGTATAAATCGGTGCAGCTCCACAGAAGCTGATAGAGTCACAGCAGCTGGGACATGGTTCCTTAGTCACACTCCAGTCTGTGTAGGCTGCTTCCCAGGGCACAGAATCTTTAGGGCTATAAACCTGGCAGGATAGCTTCAGGGCATTGCCCTTACAAGGACAGATGCTGTCCCTGCAACTGTATGAGCAGCAGCAGCCAGGGCCACATCCCACCAGCCAGCGTGCACCGAGGGGCTGCTCCTTGCACTGCTAGGTAGTATCAGCCTAGGATCTGGGATTTACTTCCTACACTTCCTATGGAAATGAAATTCGTGGGCTGAATCTGACTTTGACACGAGCGAGACCCGCGACCTCGCATCAGGAAGGGCTCGGAGCAGAGACGTGGTATGAAAGCTGTTACCAAACTATGCTCTGTAAGTTCACTGTCGGCTGAGCGTGGAGTGGCCCTGGGCGATCTGTGTGGGTTCAGGTGGCAGTAGGTGAGGCTTGGTGGTTATATGCGTTCCCTCCACGACCTCCTTCCCAAAGCCAGGCAAAGCCTAGTGGTTTGGGATGAGTTTCCCTTTAGGCTTTTGGGGTTCCAACCCCAAATTCCAAGCATGACCCTCTGCAAAGCCAACCCAGGGGAAGAGTCTGCTCCAAGCCCTGTGCACTCAACCAGCCAATTCCTCCACAGCCCTCCCAGGGAGATCTAGTGGGCGGGAGAGGGTCGCGTCCCCCATGTAACCTAGGTGAACGGCTAGGTGAGCAGCAGTGCCAAGAGCCCCGGCTAGTCATTCTCAGGCAGGGATGGTCATGCATTGAACACCAAAAGGCAGGGAGGAGCATCCTCTGTCAAGGACATGTGCAAAATCCAAACAGACCCTGCTGTCCAGTTCGCTACCACGTGCCCTGCCCTCATGTGCCTCTCTCCAGCGGCTGGGGAGCAGAGCAGTGACTGAGGTGACATCTCCCTGGCTCCCAAAGGAGCTCTGCACGCCCCGAACTCAGGCCAGAAGGCAGCTGTGCCTTGCAGGAGTCATGGTTAAAACTGGAAATGGGCCCAAGGAGCAAAGCCAGGCTCCAGAGTCCAGACCCAGAGCCAATCTTCCCCACAGCTCGAGGGTGTGCAGGGCTGGGGCTTGGGCTCAAGAGGGTCTTCAGA
This sequence comes from Platysternon megacephalum, assembly GCA_003942145.1. NCBI lineage: Eukaryota > Metazoa > Chordata > Testudines > Platysternidae > Platysternon > Platysternon megacephalum. The sequence goes on from QXTE01000105.1 coordinate 5,270,601, forward strand.
GGAGAAATTTCAAACCTGAGCTATCGGCCCCAAAAACTAAGGAGCAGTTACTGGGGGGAGGGGCAGGAAACTGTGGCTACACCAAGCCCCGACCTTGAGCCCTGGCACAGGCCTGGTTTGAGCACTGAAAAAGGTCACTGAATTTTTTTAAACCCTCCCCTTGCCCTTCAGTTCAGCATGTTATGCTCAGCGCTGCCAGGTCCGGACACAGGGCCCCCAAACACTAGGAGCCCGGCCTGGAGCCATTCACAGCCTGGCCAGAAGGGCCCCAAAGTCTCACCAGGAAGCTAGTCCTCCTGAGGGTTCCAGACCCAAAGGCTTTGGGTGAGGGTCAGCTCCACAGCCATGTTGCCGGGTGTTCCTCTGGCCCTTCAGAGCTTTTACCCAGCTGCCGGTGCCTGATCCGGCTCCCTTCAAAGTCCATGGGACTCTTTCCATTGGCGCCTGAGCAGGCCCTGGGTGAGACCTGTGGATGCAGGGCTACATCATTGGCCCCACACTGGAGAGGGGACGAATGAGTTGTCAGGTGCAGAGGGATGCTCCCTGATGACTGATTCCTACCTGTTGCCCCTCCTCTCCCCTCCCCCACTGGCTAGGAGGACTGTAGTAAAGTGGTCATCAAGAGGTTAATGGGGTGACTCAGAGTATTATGGGCTAGAGCTATGCTCTACCCCTCTCTTACTTCCTGTTTAGGAGGGGGGGGGTTTCCCCCACACTGACATGGCTGCATGCAGCAGCAGGTTCCCATCCTGCAGCACTGTAAGTAGAGGGTGTTTCTTGTGCACCTCGCTGTCCCGTTACAAGAAGGGCTCTGTGTACGGGGCAGGAGGCAGGCCTGGAGGAGGAACTGAAGAAGCTTTACTGCAATGAGAGGCGTCCGGAGCCATTAAGCTGCCGAGCAGGCGTTGAACATTGACTACAAGTGTCCAAAGCGAGGGGCTGCATGTTGCTGTTATTCTGGGCTTGGTGGCATGCAAGCGTGGGTTGATCAGCAGCTTCAGTCCCCCACCCCCTGGGGCCGCGATAACATTGATGGGCCCAGATGAAGCAGGGAGCTCCCAAGTCAATCAGGAGCTGCAGCCAGCACTTCTCCAGCCTCTTTTATTTATGAATGCTCAGTGGCTGAGATTAAGCAGAAGTGAGATGTTACCCACCAGCGTTTTATCTTGTCTGGAGCCTTTGACTGCAAATGTACAGTTTGGGATGCTTTGGATTGGCGTCTCTGCTGACAACTAAGCCAGGGCCACAAATGCCCAGTGTCCCAGACAACTGTGTGCACAGCCCAGGGGCTAGAGCGCTGCCCGGGAGCCAGGAGAGCTCTTCTGTAGACTGACTGTATGATCCTGGGCCAGTCCTTCTCCCTGCCTGCCCATGGGTATAAAGCATGTAGTGACTGAGAGGTGGGCTGGCAGTGTGGAGGATTCCTCAGTAAGGATCCCAAAGGGCTTGACGGACTCTCTGACCAGGGGATATACCCTCTCCTCAGCTGAGCCAGGAAGGGTTAAACCCACAGGGACTGCATTAGCCACCAAGCCTGGAGGGAACTGACCACTGGGGAAGGTGGGACCTGACAAAGCATGTCAGCTTCTCCTTGGGCAGAGAGTTGCTTGTGGGCAGAAGGAGCCAAGCTCCCTCCCAGAGACCGAGTCTGGGACTGGAGCATGGGGCTGGGAGTAGGCGTCTATCCTCCTTCCTTCCCAACACAGGGGAGAGCTGGGGCTCCGTGGCTGCCCTCCGTGTGGTGGCAGAAAGCCTAAGAGAGGGGGCGCACCTGGCTGTGTGGGTGGGGTAGTCAGGTGGCCCTGATAAAGGGGGGCCTGGTGACTCTTGGTGAGAAGCAGCCCATTTAGAGACCATTGGGCTGATACCTTGTTCCTGTGGTTCTCTCTGTTCCCCCCCCGGTTATAACAGGGCCCTTGGTATGGAAGCAGCAGCTTCATATCATAGGAGTTTATCTCCCTGGGGTGCATTAAGCACTAGGCCCCTGAGGCCTCGTTTTAGGACCCTTAGTGCCATGCAGCTCTTTGCCTCCTCCCACACTTAGCAGGCCTGCAAGTGGCTACCCAGCCCTACCCTTAGGGTTGCCAACTTTCTATTGGCACAAAACCAAACACCCTAGCCCCCGCCTCTTCCCTGAGCCCCCGCCCCGAGGCCCTGCCCCCCATTCACTACATTCCCCCTCCCTCAGTGGCTCACTTTCCCTCACCCTCACTGTGCTGGGGCAGGGGGTTGGGGTGTGGGAGGGGGTGAGGGCTCTAAATGGGGGTGCAGGCACTGGGGTGGGGCCAGAAATGAGGGATTCAGTATGCAGGAGGGGGCTCCGGACTGGGGCAGGGAGTTGAGGTGTGGGAGGGGGTGAGGGCTGTGGTTGGGGGTGCAGGCTCTGGGGTGGGGCTGGGGATGAGGTCCGGCTCCTGGGGGAGGGGGAGGGGAAGGGGAGCAGGAGGCTCTGCGGCGCACGCTGCTCTCACCCGCAGGCACACNTGGAGCCTTCTGCCGCTCCCCCCCCCCAAGGAGCTGGGCTTGCTGGCCTCTTCCGAGGCGCAGCGCAGTGCCCCAGGACAAGTAGGGACTAGCCTGCCTTGGCTCCACAGCACCGCTGACCGGACTTTCAACGGCCCGGTCAGCGATGCTGACCAGAGCCGCCAGGGTCCTTTTTCGCCCAGGTGTTCCGGTCGAAAACCGGACACCTGGTCACCCTACCTGCCCTCTGCAACCAGGCTGCACCCTCTTTGGCTCTGCCCCTTTGTGTCTTCCTGTTTGTTTCCCACAGGAAGCCTTAGCCATTCTCTCCACCTGTGTGTGTGCATGTACATGTATGCGCCCGAATGCTTGCGTGTACACACGTGTGTGCATGCTTATATTTGCATGCATGCGCATTTGTGTCTGGGCATGTGTTCCTTTGAGCGTGTACGTGCATGCTGTTGTGTATGTGATGCGTCCCTATGTCCGTATGCATGTTTGCACCTGTGCATGTGTTTGTGTGCATGCTTCTGTGCGTGTAAACATGGCGGGGATGCACGTGTGGGTGGTGTATGTGTGCTTTCAGAATTGCTGGTTGTCCCTAAAACTCCTCCATCTAGATGGCTCCAGCTGAAGCAATGGTCAGAGAGTGGCTCTTCTGTATATGCCCACAGCCTGGAAGGTGGATTTTCCACTTCACTGCCTTTCCCTTTATGTTAACGCTCTGTTTGTTTGGGTGATTAGGGAATGCTCTTGGCAGACTCATGGCGGGGGAGCCCTCTGCAGTGTTCCAAACCCCCTCCCCACTCCACTCATTATCCTTTGGCTAAGAATGAGGGACTATTTCCCTGAGAAACAGAACACGGAAGCCGAATGGCTGTATTGGTGCTGGAACGGGTCCGCTTGCCCCAGCGCTCTGCAGGGATAGGGTCACGAGCGCCGGGATAGGATTTCGGCCAGCAGGCGAGATCCGAGGCTGCAGTTTACAAGGGAGAATAGCGTTTGTGTGATTCCCCTTCTGGGGACTAGGGGTCAGAGAGAGCCACGTCCAGGGGATGCCAAATGATGGCAAGGAAGTGGAAAAGAAACTAAGGTGACGCCATAAATCCCATGGGAGTTCCCATTACTTACACAGGGCCCTGCTCCCCAGGGAGTCCTTGGGCGTTTGCCATTCGCGCTTGTCACTGGGATCAGGATTTGCCCCCAGCTGACCTGTCAGCTAGCTAAGCACCTGGATCCTGACTGAACCCCTGTTCCTGTCAATGGCAAAACCTCCCTGGACTACAGTGGGAGCAGGGATGGGCCCATGATAAGTTGCAGACAGTGCTGGGGTACGTACAAGGTGAGGGGCAATAGAAAAAACCTAGCACCCTTCCGTCAAAGACCTCACAGCCACCCCTGGATGGTGTGTGTATTATCATCCCCAGCTGGGAGAACGTCCCCTACAGGCTGCTCTAATTCATGCATGGGCCACAGGTTACTTGCAGGCTTAAACTAGTGTAACTGGTGGATTCTCTGTATGTTGAAGTCTTTAAATCATGATGTGAGAATGTCAGTGACTCAGCCAGAGGTTAGGGGTCTATTACAGGAGTGGGTGGGCAAGGTTCTGTGGCCTGCAATGTGCAGGAGGTCAGACTAGATGATCATGATGGTCTATGAGTCTATGTCAGAGGCTATGTCAGAGGCTATGTCACTGACCTCTGTAGAGTTACTCCTGATTTACTCCAGTATAAGTGAGAGGAGCATCGGCCCTGCTTTTCATATTGACATGGAAGCAGGAACAAGATGGTGTAACAGAGAAACAGAACCCCAATGAATCCTGGCTTGTTTGTCCTGCAGTGTCTGCTGGTTTAGGGCACCGGAGCTCTGTTTCCTTATCATGTTTTCTTTAACACTAGAGGCTGCACCTAGGGGCCAGTTTCTCAGCTGTTGTCAGTCAGCGTAGATTTCAGCAGTGCTGCATCCGTTTACGTGAGCTGAGGATCTGGGCCCGGATCTTCATCCATGTCTCAAGAGAGCAGAGCTTTAGAGGACATGAGCCAGGTGTAAAGGAATTTGGATGCAGACAGTTGCCCAGTGGGATTCTCAAAGCCACCTGTGGGGCCTAGGCATGTTTGAAAATCCCACTAGGTGCCTAGCTGAATCTTTAGGTGCCTAAATCCTTTTAAAAACCTGCCACTCTGCCAGCGAGTGATATCTGGGAATCTGAGCAGGAGCTTTCTACCGACCTTGTGCAGTCACTAACAACTAAAACTGTTTGTTCCACTCTGGTGCATCAAATTCAACCGATTTCCATCAAAAGAGCTTTTTGCCTTCGATGCCCATCAATTGGTCGTTTGAGCACCTCGAGATGGCGTTGACCTTTGCATCTGGATTTCTGCTTTTGCAGGACACAAAGTAGTGTGGGTGGGTGGGTGGGGGGAACAAGAGACAGACAACATGGCTAGAAGTGGATGGTTGCTGCAGTGCGTCCGTTAGTTTCTCTTCAGTGAAGTCGATGGAGATTGTCAATAGGACAGTGCTTCATAGTAAATATATTGTGTTGGTGTTCTGGCATTGATGGTTTTTCACATGGCTTTGGCAAAAGACTGCCCCAGCAAAGAGATATTGGGGCAGTAGAGTTCAAGGAAATTACTCAGTTGGCATCTCAGAATATCCAACACCCTGCTGCACACGGCGCCATGTTAGCTTGCACTGCACAAGTCTTGCTAGCAGCCGATTCTGACACAGCATGATGTAGTGCTTAGACCGGGGACCTGAGTTCTTATCCCTACCCTACCACTGGACCTGTAGGGGGAATCTGGGTGTGTCACTTAGGTCAAGATTTTCCAGTGACTTGTGATGGTGTGAGCCCAATACATCCTAGAGGGGGTTCAGAAAATGCCGAGCAGCTTCCCTTGGAAATTCAGGCCCCTTTAAGGTGTCTCAGGTGGGGCACCCAAAATCACAAGTCAGTTTGGAAAATCATAGCTTTAACCTCTCTGTGCTGCAGCTCCCACCTGTAAAGTGGGGCCAGCAATCCTTCCTTTCTCCCAGCCTTCGCCTTACCCAGCTGGGAAGCTCTCTGAGGCAGGGACCGTCTCTCACAGAGTGTATGTACCTAGCACTATGGAGCTTTGATCTTGGTTGGGGCCTCGAGGCTCTACATTCAGGCGCCTGCATTTGTCCATCAGGGTGGGTGATTAGCTGTCTCTTTGCACGGGCCCTCCCCTGCTTTCCATTCCCACCATGTGTCCAGGGCAGGTAGCAAGCCGAGAAAGGAACATTTCCATTTCCTCAGCTGGGTTTTGGACTCCCTCTGCTCCCAACCCGCCAGCCCGCGGTGGGCACGCAGCTGTGCAGACTGGCGCCATGAGTGCTGTCAGTGCCAGGCGGGTGAGTGCTCCTGACGTGCAATTAACAAGGTGAGGACAAGGCAGGCGGAGAAATCCAATCTCCAGTCAGACGTGACTCGGAGGCGGCCGGTGTAAAAGTGCTTCCAGAAGCCTCTTGTCACCTTCATTAGGAAAGGTCAAAGCCAATCACCCCAGCGGTGATTTGAGAAGAACAGGGCTGTTATTAGGATGATCTGTCACCAGAGCCAGCTCACCATCCCCAGGGACACGCAGCAGGTAGCAGCAGCATGTTCCGGAGCCAGTGGCCACTCCCCAATAGCCTCTCTGCCCTGTGGTCTGTCTGGACGGCCATCCTGCCCTGGGGCACACACCCCGAGCCAGAGCATGGAGCTGGGGTGCAGGTCACAGAGGCAAAGCACCACCTGAGGCAGAGCTAACAATTGGGACCGAGGCGGGTGACACACGAACCTCTCCCCACTGGAGGTTTGCACTGAGTGTGTCACAAGTGTGGGGAGTTGGGCAGCCTCAGCCTGGTCTCCAGCAGGGATTCGGCACAGAGCCCAATGCTGTGGCAGCAGCTGAGCACCTCCCCCTCAGGAGGCAACATACCAAACAGCTGGATGAACCCAGTCCGGATCGGTGGGGGGGCAAGTGGGTTTTGGGGGGGAACTGACAGAGAGAGGGCCAGGGAGTCTCAGGAAGGCCAAGAAACCTGGAACCAAACCCCATCCCAAAGTGAGGGCCTGGAGAGGCCTCTACTCCCACAGGCTTGGCCTCCTCTGGCACAAATGGTGCCGTCTCTCTGGCTCTGGGCCTCTGCCTCTCTGATGGAGAGGGACCCAGCGCGGAATAACCGCCGGGGCCTGCTCACCCTCTCAGGGCGTTGGGCCTGGCTGGGCTGGATTTCATGGGAGTTTTGCCAGTGACTCTGCTGGGATTTCAGCCAGAGCCCCCAGTAGAACCTGTGGGGCACCTCATGGGGCATTATCCAGCCCCGCCCTCCCAATGGTTTGGATCCAACACAGCCTTCCGCACTGACACGCTGTGCTGGGCCTGGGGTGCCCTTTGCCCAGCTGTAAAGAGACACGCCAGGGATTAGACTGCATATGGGTGATAATAGTACCCCATAACATCTGCCCCATAACAATCTCCACCCTCCTGCACCAGGCATAGGCCACTTGCTAACTGCCGGGGGCAGGCAGCAGTGCCCCAAGGTCAGCTTAGTGCATCCTGGGCCATTTGAAGCTTTCCTGCATCTTCCCTTTTCTCGAAGGCAGCTGGTCTTTGGACATCAGATCCAGCCGAGATGGGCCATTGAACTGATCTGCTCTGACAATTCCTGAGTCCCTACCTCGGTTCTCTTTCCCTCTTAAGCTTGTTGCTTTCCATAAGGCCCCTGAGTTCCCACCAGCTACCCAAAGGGGCCACGCCAGGACTCAGTCTGGTTGTCTCTTTTTTCAGTGAAAAAAGATAGTGAGCCTGGCAAGCCGCCTGACTAGGAACCCGGCTGCTTGTGGTCACAAAGTGGAGTGAGAAAATGCCAACAGTAGCAATGCTGCCCGAGCAAATGGCATCAGCGCTTGGTTAAAACAGCAGCTCTCAAACCTTCCCACCGCAGGATCCCCCTCTCCTGTTTAGCAATATGGGGAGGACAGGGTGGTCGTGACCCCCGATGACTGTTTGTGGCCCCACGTTGAGAACTCCTGTGTCACAGGTATTGATTAGAGCACACAAACATCCCTAGGGGATTTCAAGAGAAAAGCTCATTCTCCTGCAGCGAGGCTTTTGGGTTGGGGGATGCAAACAAGAAAAGGAGCGTTGCTTCAGATTAGCCCTTCGGTTGGACAGCACTTAGCCATGATACCTCACTTGGCATTTCCAATCACTGAGCAAACGTTAACTGCTTAATCCTCCCAACAGCCTGGAGGTAGGTAAATCGGACTCACTCTTCTACAGAGGCAGACTCACCAGCTCAGGTGCAGTGACTTGCACAAGGCCAATGGCAGCACTTCACTACTCTCCAGTACTGGTCCCAGCCCAGCAGCTTACAGCAGCAGCAATGTTGCAGGGCTTGAGGTTACGGTCATGCACATTTCTGTAAGGAAGAGCTGGAGTCCGAACTCAGGAGTTCCTGGCTCCTCGGCCCATGTCCAATCTATTCTTTATTTACATTGTGGTAGCACGTAGCAGCCCCCCAGAACACCAGAGCCCCATTGTCCTGGGTGCTGCAAGTACACAGTGTAAGGGACCACCCCTCCCCCAAAGAGCTTGCAATCTAAAGGAAAGACAAAGGGTGGGGAAAATGTTACAGGTCAGGAACTGACACAAAGTGACCTGCCCAAGGTGATGCAGGAAGTCTGTGGTACAGCAGGAAATTGAATCCAGGTGTCCTGAGTCCAAGGCCAGTGCCTTATCCACAGGACCACCCTTCTCTGTCTAGTAAGCCCCCTAGCTTTCCTTATTAGAAGGCTTTGGCCGCCATCAGGAGCTCTCAAGTCCAATTCAGCCTCCCTTACCCCCATTGATTTCAGTGGGACTGTTTGTCTAGTAAGCTATTAATCAACCTAAAGATGGCAGAACTGAGCCTTTCAGCTGGAAATCTGTGATTGTTCGGGGATATTAGAAAGTGAGATCCCCCTAAGCCAATGGCCTTTATTCTCCTTTCATCTGTCTCATCTCAGGTTTTAGTCCACTGACAGCTCCATGAATCAAGCATTAGTTGCCAATTCAGGGCTGTTGGTGAAGACCTCTACAGCCCTGTATCCAGTCCCATAGCAAGAGAACAAGAGAGCATCACTCCATTAAATCAGTGGCCAGGAAATGCAGTATTCATAAAAGCAAACTATTTTTTCAGCCCAGCTGCAATTCACCCAAGCGCTGAGGGCCCAGCACAATCTCTGCACACCATGCTAACCCAATCAGGCTCCAGTGGGACTCAGGAGGTGCTGGCCTGTTGCACAAGGGTGAATCTCATCTGCAGTGTGAGGCCAACCTGCAGCATTTTCTGCCTCAGGAAGTCAGGTAGCTGGGCTTATGGAAGGGCTGGCTAACTGGTGTAATGCTACATGCTAAGATATGCGTAATCAAATTTCATGCTTCATGGCATAAGGTGATGACTCTGGGAGTCAGAAAGGACTTGTTTTGCCCATGCACAACATAGCATAGCTGGCCAGGTACATATTAGTATGTGGGGTTTTCTCCATTCCTCTGATGCATCAGCTATTAGCCATGGCTGGAGCCAGGATACCGGACTTGAGGGGCCTGCTATGGTTCCTCCAACTCCCATGTTCCTCTTCCTCCCAGAGGTTCCTGCCTTCCTTCCTAGACACAGACCGCCAAGGTGCTGCATTGTTCTTCCAGGTGCCTCAGGGAGAGTGGAACAATACGCTGTCTCGGGACAAAGACAACGAGATCCCGTGCCGGCGCATGCGGAGCGGGAGCTACATCAAAGCCATGGGGGACGATGACAGCGAAGATTCAGAAACCAGCCCCAAACCGTCCCCGAAAACTGCGGCTCGGAGGCAGAGTTACCTCAAGGCCACCCAACAGTCCCTGAGTGAGCAGAGCACTGCACACAGGTAACCAGCTCAGGGCTCCTTTGTACCCAGGTGCTCCAGTGTCAATCCCATGGTGGTCCATGGAATTCTAATGATGGCATCCACATCTAACCTGGAGCATTGCATGCTGGGCCTTCCAGCATCCATGTTGAAGATGGGTTGGGGTGCCATCGCCTTCATTTTTTCCAGCTGAGTGTGACCTTCAGCCTCATGGGAAGTTATCAATGCTGCCCTCATTTGGGCAGAGGTTGGGCACCCTGGGAGAGGGAGGTTGGGAAGCAGGGAGCGAGAGGAGAAAAATGGGGAAGATGAAGATAAGGTGGAGGAATGGAGCAGTTGTTTGTTCCCCAGTGATTCTAAACTAACCCTAGGTGTGTGAAATTGCACAGGATCTCTGTCCCCACGACATGTTGGTTCGGAGAGTAGGAATAAGACATAGGGACAGGTCCTGAGGCGGTGTACCTTGCCTTCAGTGAAGCTGCACTGGTTTACACCTAAGAGGATCTGGCTCTTAAAGAGGAGTGAAGCTTAAACAAGGTGAAGCTGCTTAGACTTGGAAGATGACTTGTAGCCGGGTGTCTCCCAGCATGGCCACATGTTCACATTCATATGCTGGCCTTTGGATACCAGAATCCCTTTGCACCGGGGCACCTCCTTTGATGTGCTACTGCAGCTAATTCAAAGGATTCCGGGGAGCATCTGTAAGTGAAAGGCACCGGCAACAAGATGCATGGGATGGGATAGGGGACTGGGTGGTTTGCCAAGCTGGGTGGAGGACAACAGCAAGAAAAGATGAGACCAGGAGAGGGGATCCAAGGCTAAGTATTGGGGGTGAGTGGGAGGTACCAGCTGTCTGGGATCCAAACAGAAAGTGAAGCAACTGGAGCGTAGCAAGGGAGAGTGAGAGGTAAGGAGGCCCCACCTGTATATGGGGCAGGTGCTGCTACATACACCCTGTAAACAGCTGCTCCCTCAGCAGCCCGTGGGCTCTCCCCCAACTAGCTGTCCTGGTGCTGATTTCCCCAAGCCTTTTAACAGCACTGGATTGAAATTCACAGAGGAGACACTGCCAACTCCAGTGAGGACAGAGAGCGAGCACAAAGGAACCAGGAAGGGGTAGACGTGGAGACAGGAAATTAACCGAATGTGATTCGGCTTGAAATAATACAAGCTAATATTTCCGGGGGGAAGTAATCAGAGACGCCAGCAGGGCGGGGAATGCTGGGGAGCAGCAATGTGCAGAGACCTCGGCGCAGTAGTGGATTGCAAATGAGATGCAGTTTTACCACGTGATACGGCAGGAACAAGAACACGGTTTGGAGGGTGGCATTGTAAGAGCATCTGGTCACCAAACAGGGAGGTAACGGCCCCTGTCCAGGGGCTTGGCTCTCCTCTTACTGCACCACTGTGAACCCAGTGACTTCCGTACGGGTTCTCCTGATTCACAGCAGCATAGGAGAGGAGAACCAGGCCCTGCACATGTCTGGGGCGTCCAGCCCTCGGGTATCGCATTCAGCTCTGCACACCTCAGTCCCAGGAAAAAGTGGACAAGCTGGGGGGAGTTCAGCAATGCCATGACTTAGGAGGCGAGATCAAAAGAGCGAAATACATCCAGCATGGCCAAGGGACGACAAAGGGGAGGCAAGAGAGCTGCTTTCCGTAAGGCCAGCCAGGAGCAGGGAGGAGTTATTTGGAGGCATAGGATGACACTAAACCAAGGAAAGTGTTGCCTGGCTCTCAGGCAGTGAGCTCTGTCAGGCTGCGCACTAGTGTCCCGACAAGGGGAGCGGTGCACGCCCTATCGCTTGGGGTGGATAAGCCAAAGCACTAGAAAACATACTCTAGGACCATTAGAGAGACAAGGTGGAGGAGGTGATATCTTGTGTTGGACCAGCTTCTGTTGGGGGGAGAGACAAGCTTTCGAGCCACAGAGCTCTTCTTCAGGGCTGGGCATAACAGGGACTGGCCCGGCTATGACTACACTGCACTATAGAGACCCTGTGCACTGGCCCTAGGAGACTGGACTAGAGGAGGGTGAATAGGGGCTTGTCCACACTACAGGTTAGGTTGGTGTAACTTATGTCACACAGGGGTGTGAATAAGCGAACCCCTGAGTGACGTAAGTTACCCCGACCTAAGCGCCGGCATGGACAGCGCTACCCCCTCTCGCAGAGGTGGAGTTATTATGCCAACAGAAGAGCGTTTTCACCGGACGTGCTACAGTGACCCAGCTGCACCGGGACAGCTGTAGCACTTCTAGTGTAGACTAGCCCTAGGTCTCTTCCCTCTCTAACTCCTGTACCTGAGTGAATAAAGTCACACGCCCCACGTTCTGTCCTGTGCCTAGCTCTGTTCTTCTGACCTTTGCCCTGCTCCCTCATTCCCAAGTGGGCAAGAGAAATGGGAAGATCTGGGCACAAACTGCACATATCCAGACTAAATAAAACACCCCACCCAGATGAAGGGCTGCCACTGGACTAACTGGTGAATAGAGAAATCCACCCTCTCGTAGCAACAATGTGAGGCCTAGCGCCATCTGCTGGCGACTCCTCCTTGCTTTCCCATCACCTCCAGTTATTTTTAGGTGCCGCCAGTTTAGTGTCCCGTCACTTATCAGGAATGGGCCATTCAGATCCAGACTGGCCAACAAGCGTCAATAGCACCTGCTGCTGCTCCTGCCCATTCAGGGATTCTCACCAGCAGTGGGGAAACCTTCCCGGAGTTGCCCATTAAAACTGGCCTGTGCTTGGTGAAAAGGCCAATGGATGAGACTGTTTATCTGCAGCAAAACCAGTGGGTTGAGTCTCCAGTGTTGGTCAAGATAAAGGGGGATCTGACCTGCAGTACTGGGGTACAGGGGAGGAGTCCAGGTAGAAGTAGGGAGATGAGGAACCTCGGTATCTTGATAGATTGAACGGAGGTGCAGAACAGTGAGTCAGGTCTCCTGGGTTCTATTCTCAGCTCTGCTACAGACTCACTGTGTGACCCTGGGCAAAGCGCTTGCCCACATTCTGCCTCAGTTTCCCCAATGGCAAAATAGTCTTAATAGTATTGACCTACCTCATGGGGGCGGGGGGGAGTGTGGATAAAGTGCATGGGGATCCTGGAGTGGAAGGCGCTATGCATGTGCAAAATGCTGCTGCTAATTCTCCTGACACTGCTCCTACCCATCACACTGCTCCAGCAAAGAGAGGTGTTCCCCAAACAGCTGGAGAAAGCCCCCTTGTGCAGAGTCATCTCAGCAGCTTGATGAAAGTGCCAAACACAGTAGTGCGGAGGGTAAGGGATGCCGCTCCCTGCAGGCCACCTGAGATCAGCCAGTGGGTTCCCACCATCTGGGCTGGGCTGTCTTGGGCAGGGCCCTCGACTGGCACTTGCCTCCTCTGTTGGTCCAACAGGAGCCCAAGGCTGTTAACTTCCAGGGCACAGCGTGAAGTCTAACCCTGCCGTCCACACTCAGGCAAGCCCCTCCGTGGGAGATTTGCCTAAGGAAGCACTGACTGAGTAAACCACCCATCAGATTTGGGCCCAGCTCTCTCGCCTTGTAGGCGGTCGGCCTGGGTAGGTGATGGGGAGTGTTGGAGGGGAACCGTGAGGGGGTAATGTTGCTGTTTACTTTTTATTGGTGCATCTGACAAGCCCGGAGTCAGTGTAAGGGGACAGTATTAAATCCCTCTGTGGCCTCCTTTCGCAGCTCATTTCCCTAGCGATCTGTTTGGAAGTAGGATGAGTGAGGAGTGATGGATAAACAGTCACAGGATCCTTTGTTACTGTGCCAATCAGCACCTCATTAGTTGGCTGGACACAAACACTTGCCAAAGTACTCTGCTGGTGGGGGCTGGGCTATTCATCAGAATCCTGACCGGAAGAGAGGGGATTACATTGACCTCCATGACAGGCGATCACATCAGGATGAGGGGCATCGGGGCCAGATTCAAAGCTCATTGGAGTCAATGAGAAGACTCCTGTTGATGTCAGAGGGCTTTGGACCAGGCCCTCAATGGCAAGGTTGGTCATGGACTCCAGCGGGAGCAGGTCCAGGCCCAGTTTGTTTCTTGGATCCTTGGAAGAGGCCCTGAGTTCTGTGCTGGTGGCTGCACAGAGGCTGGCAGGGCGAACCCAGCTGCCCGCTTTCCCAGGCCTGCAGCAGAGCGTCCTGCATTGCAGGCTCTAGGGTCACGGCATGGCACTGCCCATGATCAGCCATCCAGAAGTGGCACTAGGCATTCCTTTAAAATATGGCCCATGAGTGTCCCAGAGCCCTGCTTAGCAGGATGAGTTTGGGGAGGGAAGGGCTTAGACCTCTGCGCTTCCCCGCAGCTTCAGCATGCCGGCAGTGCCTGAGGTGCAATTCTGTGGAGCAGTATTGCCACCCAGTGGCCATTCAGGGTTATCCTGGCCAGGTGTATATGTCTGGATAAACCAAGGGTCGGCAACCTTTCAGAAGTGGTGTGCCGAGTCTTCATTTATTCACTCTGATTTAAGGTTTCGCGTGCCAGTCATACATTTTAACGTTTTTAGAAGGTCTCTTTCTATAAGTCTATAATATATAATTAAACTATTGTTGTATGTAAAGTAAATAAGGTTTTTAAAATGTTTAAGAAGCTTCATTTAAAATTAAATTAAAATGCAGAGCCCTCCGGGCGGTGGCCAGGACCCAGGCAGTGTGAGTGCCACTGAAAATCAGCTTGTGTGCCACCTTTGGCATGCCATAGGTTGCCTACCCCTGGTATAAAGAGAGTCCCTGTGGAACTTTTTGCCAGAGGATGTCGGGAAGGCCAAGACTATAACAGGGTTCAAAAAAGAATTAGATAAATTCATGAAGGATAGATCCATCAATGGCTATTAGCCAGGATGGCAGGGATGGTGTCCCTAGCCTTTGTTTGCCAGAAGCTGGGAATGGGCGACAGGGGATGGATCACTGGATGATGACCTGTTCTGTTCATTCCCTCTGGGGTACTCGGCATTGGCCACTGTCGGAAGACAGGATACTGGGTTAGATGGACCTTTGGTCTGATCCAGTATGGCCGCTCTTATGTTCTTAAGAGATAACCCAGTGTTCCTGTTGTGACGGGTTGGATCACAGAAACCCCCTTGGGAGCTGCCAACTGATGTGCAAAGGCTACCTCTGTTCCTGTTCTCCCTGCCAGCTCGGTGGCTTCAGCTCCCTGTCTTGGTGAAGCCAGACACACCCGTCTGCTCCAGCACAGACTCAGGTTCTGAATCACCTGTCCCAAAGCTGCAGGTTTACCTGAAAACAGCTCACAGAAGTGTGCTTGCCTTTAGCACTCAGATGCCCAATTCCCAATGGGGTCTAAACCCAAATAAATCCGTTTTACCCTGTATAAAGCTTATACAGGGTAAACTCATAAATTGTTCACCCTCTATAACACTGATAGAGAGATATGCACAGCTGTTTGCTCCCCCAGGTATTAATACATACTCTGAGTTAATTAATAAGTAGAAAGTGATTTTATTAAATACAGAAAGTAGGATTTAAGTGATTCCAAGTAGTAACAGACAGAACAAAGTAAGTTACCCAGCAAAATAAAATAAAATGCGCAAATCTATGTCTAATCAAACTGAATACAGATAATCTCACCCTCAGAGATGCTTCAGTAAGTTTTTTCTCAGACTGGACACCTTCCAGGCCTGGGCACAATTCTTTCCCCTGGTACAGCTCTTGTTCCAGCTCAGGTGATAGCTAGGGGATTCTTCATGATGGCTCCTCTCCCTCTGTTCTCTTCCACCCCTTTATATATCTTTTGCATAAGGCGGGAATCCTTTGTCCCTCTGGGTTCCCCCACCCCTCACTGGAAAAGCACCAGGTTAAAGATGGATTCCAGTTCAGGTGACATGATCACATGTCACTGCAAGACTTCATTATTCACTTGCCAGCACACACATATACAGGAAGACTCACAGGTAAATACAGCCATTTGCAGACAATGGCTCTGGTTAATGGGAGTCATCAAGATTCCAAACCACCATTAATGGCCCACCCTTTGCATAATTACAATAGGCCCTCAGAGTTATATTTATATTTCTAGTTTTAGATACAAGAGTGGTACATTTATACAAATAGGATGATCACTCAGTAGATTATAAGCTTTGTAATGATACCTTACAAGAGACCTTTTGCATGAAGCATGTTCCAGTTACATTATATTAACTTATGTTTTTATAAAACTATTCCAGTTACATTATATTCACTTATTATCATGTTTTTATAAAACCATATAGACTGCACAACGTCACACCTGTATCATCCCAGGGGCTGCCCAGGTTAGGCACAGATGGAATTTATCCATCATGGATCAGTGGCTCAGAGAAATCAGAATTAATTTGAAAGGGATATTTACCAGCACCTGAACTAGCCTACCACACCTGTGATGTGGCCTAGCATGTCTGGCACATGGCCCAGAACGTGTATAACATGGCCTCGCACGTATGTGGCATGAGTAGAGATGCTGCTGGACCTGCTGTTTTCCCTGTCTCCTGCATAAATGAGTCACCCTCCCCTGAACCACATCCCATCCCCCTTCCATCTTGTCCTCCTGAAAAGCAGAAAGGAGGAACCCCCAGCCCTTGTTCCTTCCTGGGAACTGAGAAGAACACAGATTAGCTGTTGCCCTGTTTCATGATTGCTCCTTCCTAGGTTCAGCTCTCACGCTGGAGGGGTGAAATCCTCGTGAGTAGCCAAGGCGTCTCCAGCAATGCCAACCCCAAACATTCAGAAATCATGACTCAGTCACCCAAAATCATGGTGGGGGGGAGTCTTTAGAATTTGCCTTGTGGTGTTGGAGCCTTTAGGGGTCACGTTTTCAAGCTTTCCTCTGCAGCCACAAGGGCTAGCGATGAAAACTGAAAGCTGAGAGTGTCAGCTCATAACCTGGGGCTTTAAGACAAACCACCAATGTTGCAAGTCTTGCAACAAAATTGCAAGAGTCAGCAACACTGTGTGTCCCAATGCAATGAACATGAGAGCCAATATAATGCCAGAGGTAGATAGATCCGAGTATGTGCATGACATCCCCTACCCCATCAAAGCAACAGAATATCTTTTCATGTAGGCAAACACCTCCCAATATCTGCTTGGCTCTGAGCCCTGTCTCCTGGGCAGGGCACAAGCTGCAAGAAGACTGTCATACAAGAGCACTGATAAGCGATGTGTATGGCATTGGGTAATCGGAGTGCCACAGGGCCCATTTTATCCTGTGTTACAGCAGTTCCCTTGCGGTGCCAGTGCTAGGTGCTGTGCACACACAGTGAGGCCCTGCCCAGAAGAGTTGGCGATTAGAACTGCTCAGGAATTTCATGGAATAAGCCATTTTCCATCAAACCCCCTCTTGCTGACCAGCCCCAGTTGCAGTCTAGAGGCAGTGAAGAGGCCAAGAGCTGGGAGGTGACTTGCCTAGGCCAGCAGTAACACAGCTAGGAAAAGACCCCAGGTTGCCTGACGCCCAGTCTCACGCCCTAGCCACTGGCCCACACTGCCTTTGTGTCTGGTGCTTGCTGTTCATGCTGTCCCCCAGAGTGGAGGAGAGTCCAGCGTGGCAGTCAGCGCCTAGGCTAACCCCCCCATGGGCTGGTTTAATTTGGGGAACAGTGACGGGGGAGGGGTGTCTGGCATCCATCCTCTCCCCCCACCCTTTCATTTCAACACGCTGAAAGTCCTCACAACTGTGCCAGCTGTGGGTCTGTCTGCCCGAACTCAGCTTAGCCAAGCCTCAGTCAGCTCTCAAAAGCCCGGCAAGGTGCTTCCTTCTACTCCTGTCCTCCCGGCACTGAATATGGGGCCCTGGATTCTTGGAGCCTGATTGGCTTCTGGATTTCCTTGCACTGCATAAATGAGCCCAGCGGAGAGTGCCAGAGGGCGATGTCTGCCTGAGCACTTGCCCTTTCCTACAGATGGAAGGCGTGGCTGGTTGCACTGAGGGTTATTTGCCAACCCCCCATGGCTGCCTCTCTCATCACCTGCTAGGCTGGGGCTTCCTCTCAGTCTCTCTCCCCCTTTGCCCTGCAGGAGCCTGGACCGCCTGGACTCCGTCGAGATCCTCTTACCTCCAAAGTTCCCAAGCTGGGAAGAAGAATACAACCAGCTCACTGACAACATCGATGAGTCCAGCTGCATCAGCCAGGTGAGCGTGAGCAGCATCAGTTCCACCCAGAGCCAGCCACAGCAGGGCAGGCAGGACGCAGGTAGGGGTGTTCCCAGAGGAACAGGAAGGGGATTGGTAGGCGGAAGGAGACAGTAGAGTGGGTGGTGGGAAGGGATTTTCCTTCGCGCCACAAAACCAAGCAGGGCACATGCAGCTGATGGGAAGCTACTCTCTTTCAGCATTGCCAGCGCACCCAAATTCAGGCATGTAACCCCCTGCTAGGCCAGCAAACAGCTCTGCTAATGCACTGGAATCCTGATCTGCAATAGCCCCCCCCCCCCCCCCCCCCCCCCCCCCCCCCCCCCCCCCCCCCCCCCCCCCCCNCCAATGCCCAATGCCGCTGAATTCAGACCCGGCTACCCACTGGGATTTCAGCCCTGGGGCCCACCACAGCCCTGCAAATGGACATTAATGATGAAATACCAAACCTGCTCCTGCCCTAGGCCTTGGCGTCTGCAGATCTCTGCCAATTCAACTCAGGGCTTGTCTACACACAGAGTTGCACTGGTTTAGCTAAAGATGTGATGTTGCAGCAATTGAATTAAACCAGTGCTGCTTTGTGTGGGAACACTCTGCAGCACTTTAAACCTGGTTTATATCCATTTAGCTTGCAAATTAACAGGTGCAACCTACACTGAAGTGAGCCCAGTTTACACAGATGTAAGAGTGTCTGCACACAGCACTGCACGGCTTTAACTCAGTTGATGCTGTGAGAGATGCAAGACCTTGGAAGCGAGGAAACTTCTATTCTAGTCAGATGTGCCACATGCCATAGCCACCGGGATTAGTAATAAACTTTTGTATCCGGAAATGGTATCTGTATCTTTGGGAGCTAGGTGTTGTATTCTAGCTCTATTGGGGAGGGCTACCAAACATCCTTCAGGAACCAAAATCAGTGGGGGTTAATTACTGCAAATCTTTGGAGCTGTTCCCTCTCCTCGGAAGTATCACTGACTGGGGGAACTGCAGAGACTGGTTCGGACTGGGTTCAAGAGGACCAGGAGACAAAGAAAAAGCTTGCGATGAAAAGGGCCAGCCTGAACTGACTGGGGGTGGGGGGCTCTCTCTGAGCCACAAACTGGCATGAGATTGTAACCAGGAGGGCAAACCCCTGCTGGAAGGGTTTGAAAAACTGGAAACCTCCCAGGGTCTCCCTGTGGAAGATGGGTAACCCCTGGTAAGCACAGCATGCGTGTAGACTGTCTGTTGTTTTATTCTCTGTTTTCTCTGTAATGCTTTTGTCCTAAAATAAATGTACTGTGCTTTGTGAAAGCTGGGAACCATTGTCATTGTCCCTGGGGGAGAGTGAGCGGGATAAGCACAGTGAATTGCAGGGGCACTGCGAGCCTAAAGTCCCAGTCTGAAGGGAGAGGGACGTGGGTCGCCACCCACAGAGAGGGGATGCCTGGAGGCCTGAGGCTTAATGGGGTGTCCTTGAGCACACCATGGAACCCTGGAACTGGTGCAACTTTGTGGGCAGGCCAGGTCTAAACGGGTGGGCTCCCTTACCAGCCCAGGAAAGAGTAAGTGCTCTGCCTAAGGACAGGTCTGCAGTACAAACTTACATCGGCGCAGCTGCACTGATGCAGCTACGCCACTGGCGCGCTTCGGGTGAAGATGCTCCAAACGGAGGGGAGAGAGCTCTCCCGTCAGCTCCATAACGTCACCTCCGGGAGAGGTGGTAGCTATGTCAGCGAGAGAAGCTCTCCCACCTACACAGCTCTGTCTACATGGAGAGTTACAGTCGCTATAACTACGTCGTTCAGGGGGGTGGATTTTTCACACCCCTGAGCGATTTAGCTATAGCCAAGTGTGTAGTGTAGACCTGGCCTGTCTGTTTCAGGCCCTCCCCTCAGGGCACAACTCATTATCTCAGCCCTTAGAAAGAGGACACGCCCTTCCCTTAAATCCCTTGCTGGAGATTAGACAGGCAGGTAGCCCTTAGCCTTTTCCAGACTGTTTTACCCAGTCAGACCAGGCCTCCATCAGTAACAGCAGACCGTGTCTCTCTACACGCGTGCACACACACACATCATGCTGCCCTGCTCACACACTGCCAAGTTTGCCATAGCACATGCTGGGTGAAGGCAGCCTGGTGTAGTGATTCGAGCCTGGGGCTGGACATCAAGAAATCAGAGTTCTGTTCCCAGCCACTAGTGAGCGCCAGAGAGCAAGACAGGCCAATACTCTAAAGCAGTGGTCCCCAACCTTTTCCTTCTGGCAGGCACCAAAAAAAAAACAAAAAAACCCGAGCGCTGCCGGCGGAGCAAAAACAAAACAAAAAAACACCCCGAGCACTGCCGGCGGAGAAAAAACAAAAAACAAAACCCCGAGGGCTCCGCGGGCGCACTTACACCCCCCGGCGGGCGCAATGGCGCCCGCAGGCACCGCGTTGGGGACCCCTGCTCTAAAGTTTAACACTCCAATCCAGGTGTTTGGATTTGGGATTGTAGTTCCTTTGGCTCTCAGTTTCTCCATCTGTAAAATGGGGATAGATCTTTGTAAAGCACTTTGAGATCCTCAAGGAAAGATGCTAAATAGATGCCAAACGTTATCCACCAGGGAGTATTTATTACAGTTAATTATTATTCTTTGTAGATCACCAACAACGTTCTGGGTGTTTTGCTATCCAGACACTTAGCTCGGGACCAGCACACTCATTTCATATGTGAGCTAATCTCTGGGGATGTCTACACTGCAGCTCGGGCAGACATATCTACATTAGCTCTGATTGAGCTTGCACCTTAAAAAGAGAAGTGCAGCCATGGTAGGGTGAGCGGTGGGAGGGGCTAGCCACTCCGAGTACATACATAGTGTCTTGGACAGGTTTGCCCTTGTGGCAGCTAGCCTCTCCTGCCACTTATGCCGCTGCGGCTATTTTTATTGGCCTAGCTTGATCAGAGCTAGCAGGGGTATGTCTGTTCAATATCTTCATCAATGATTTGGATAATGGCATAGAGAGTACACTTCTAAAGTGTACAGACAATACCAAGCTGGGAGGGGTTGCAAGTGCTTTGGAAGAAAATTCACAATGGCCTGGACAAACTGGAGAAATGGTCTGAAGCAAATAAGATGAAATTCAATAAGGACAAATGCAAAGTACTCCACTTAGGAAGGAACAATCAGTTGCACACATACAAAATGGGAAATGACTGCCTAGGAAGGAGTACTGTGGAAAGGGATCTGGGGGTCATAGTGGATCACAAGCTAAATATGAATCAACAGTGTAACACTGTTGCAAAAAAACCCAAACATCATTCTGGGATGTATTAGTAGGAGTGTTGTAAACAAGACACGAGAATTAATTCTTCTGCTCTACTCCATGCTGATAACTGGAGTACTGTGTCCAGTTCTGGGTGCCACATTTCAGGAAAGATGTGGACAAATTGGAGAAAATCCAGAGAAGAGCAACAAAAATGATTAAAGGTCTAGAAAACATGACCTGTGAGGGAAGATTGAAAAAATTGGGTTTGTTTAGTCTGGAGAAGAGAAGACTGAAGGCGGGACATGATAACAGTTTTCAAGTACATAAAAGGTTGTTACAAGGAGGAGGGAGAAAAAATGTTCTTGTTAACTTCTGGGGATAGGACAAGAAGCAGTGGGCTTTAATTGCAGCAAGGGTGGTTTAGGTTGGACATTAGGAAAATCTTCAGTGTCAGGGTAGTTAAGCACCAGAACAAATTGCCTAGGGAGGCTGTAGAATCTCTGTCATTGGAGGTTTTTAAGAACAGGTTAGACAAACACCTGTCAGAATGGTCTAGCTATTACGTAGTCCTGGACTAGATGACATTCCAATCCTACACTTCTATGGTTCTGAGTTGGAGACTGCACCTTCCAACTCCAGTGTCGCCATACCCTGTGTCTGAGCCCAGATCTCTAGTGGGAACAGCTGGGTGTATTATTCCCTCTGGGCCCAGGGCAGAGGGAATTCTTAGCTTGTGCTCAACCCCAGACTAAGGTTACTGTCTAAAATCTCAATCCAGCTCCCAATTAAGTCAATGGGAGAGTTTCCCTGGACTTCACTAGAAGCTGGTCCAGACACTAAGTATGAATGATCTCTGAGATGTGCTGGGAGATCCCAGTATACAATATTCACTTCCATTTCAATAGCTTTATTGACATGACAAAGGATACCAATGTTACCAAAGGGAACACACCAAGTGTCTTGATCAAACTCACCCTAGTGTAACTCTGTTGCTTCACTGGATTTCCACCTGCCTAAACAAGGGCTGACTTTGTCCCTCCGAACTTGAGATGTGTTTTGCAGCAGTGATGGGGTTCTGTAGACCATTGACCCACCCCCCAAGTCACAGCAAGCACTGATGCTAATGCAGGACTTGTCCCAGCCTGTCCATCTGGTGTGTCTGTCCATGTGTGATTCGGTGGCAGGTTGTGAGGCTGTTTGTGATGTTGCCTGTTGTCCTCCCAAGGTTGGGCACAGTTTTTCTTCCTCGCTTTGGCCATTTCTAAGAGCTCCCCAAAGCATCTTTCATACTTTGTCCAGTGAAGCGGACAATGGTTTCTCTCCATTCCAGTTTCTCATGTCATGCTGATTTGCAAGGCTGCCACCTAGCCAACAGAGATGAGCCCAAGTCACTGAGTTTTATGTAGATTTGGATATATAGCCAAACTTCCCTAAAGTCTGAGGCTCTTCAGATTTTGTTTTCTGGTTCGGCCCTTTATATCTATGGGTACCAACAGCCAAGGTCTGATCTGAAAGTGATCCAGGCCTGAATCTTTCCAAATTCTGAACATCCACATTTTGCAGCTGACCCCATCTGTTCAACGGGCCAAACCAAAACCCCAGATCTGACCCCTCTTAACTTTGGGGAAATTCTGAATCCAGATTCTCACAGTGATGCATCTTGGGTCCATGTCTTGTAGTAAGGTATCTGCTGGAGACAATATTCTGGGTAGGGTCTCAGATCCTGTGGTAATGGGCACACCATACGAATAGACTAGAATAGAGGAACCAGCATTTTGTGTCTTTGCAGCATTCACTCCAGCAGGCAGCATGTTTTCTTTTTAAGGTGAAGCAAATACTGTTTGTCTTTGAATAGGATTGGTTGTGTCATGGCTCTGTTGTTGAAATATGGGGGGTTAGTGCAGGCAAGGCCATGCTGTGGTAACACTGGTTCAATGGTGGTAGTATGGGCATAGACCAGGCTCAGGCTGTTGTCTAGCCTTGTTCTGAGCAGGATTAGGTGATGAGCTGATTAAAATACCCTCTCCCTGTCTACACCAGTGCTCCCACTCTTGCTAGCACCAGTGGAACCGAGCTGATGCCAGAGCAAAGGCAGGAGATGGGCTGCGAATGCTCGGGGCAGGCGCAGCTTGGTAAGAACGGAGTGTCTCCTCATCCAATTGCTCGTTTGCATCTGGCAGAGCTTTGGGGTGGAAGGAGAATATGAAGCATTGGCTGAGCTGGTGCCAGAAGCTGAGCCTTCATGCATGTGTTGCAATCAGATGTGGGAATGGTCCTGACTCTACTCCTGTACCCAGAGAGTTCCTGTGGATGCTGGCCTGTCGGTGCAGGTTGTCTGCTGGGATTTTGTCCCATTCGTTACAGTCACTGGTAGTTGTTGAGCCTTCAGCATTTGCACCTGTGTATTATGATAGACTAAATGTGTCCAGCGGCTTCTTTGTGGCCTGGAAGAGTCCCGTGGAGCTTTGTCTTGTTGTATTTGTGCAGCCATCTTAGCGGCCAGCAAGGAGGAGGCAGTTTCTGCTATTCTGACACTTCAAGGGATCTCCAGAAAGGTGGCAGCAGAGAGGGTAGCAGCTGCAGTTCTGGGGGGGAACATCTGTTTGTCCCCCACTGTCTGCAGTTCCTGTGGAATGACTCTATGTTTAACAAGGCCCCGGGTCTTGTGCTTTAACCTTCTCCAACTCTTTCTTCCAGATATTTGGACAGTCCTCATTTATCCCACAGATATTTACACACGGAGAGCAGGTACCGTCCCTCTGACATTTTCCTGTCGCCCCCTGTGGATGTTTTTTCTGTTGTCTTCTATGGATGTCTCCCCCTGGACCAGTTTAATACAGGCCGTGTGTCTGAGGGTGCAGCAAGTCATAAGAAATTGTATCAGGGAGTGGCCTGAAGGGAGGGGTAGAGAAATGTTGGGGGGGAGAGACACAATAAATGTCCTACAGAAGCCTCTGGTGTCAGGACAGGGAGTGAATTCTTTGCTACACTGAAGCCACTAATGCATCCTCAGAGAAAGTCTCTTTGTGTTTCTTGGTCATAACCCTTTAGCCAGTCGTTTGACACGATAAAAACTTCGGGATATGGATTGTCTGGTGCTTGCATGACCCCAGTGTCCTGGATTTGGCAGAGCCAACATGATCAGCATTCAAAACTCCAGCTTGGATCTTCCCAGCCCAGCTTGCTTTGGAGCTAAGATGGGAGCCAAGCAGCATCCATGAGATTGCGTGTGTACTTTGGAATGTGTGTCTGTGCATGTGAAAGACGAGAAGAGTGTATGTGTGAGAGAGGGAATGGGTGTGCCTGAGTGTAGGTGTGAGAACACCCCAGATCCTCATCTCCCACGCAACCTTTCTGATCCAGTGCCCACTGAGGTCAGTGGGGCTCCAGTAAGGGTTGATCAGACCCGTGGAGATCAGGGAAGGGGGCACTTTGAATAACTCCCAGGAGACATTGGAAAAAGGATGAGAAAGAGTAGACAGTTGGGCGTGGAGGTAAATTACAGGGGTGGGGCTAAGAGAGAGAGAACTATTATTCTTGCAGTTAGACCAGAACACCTTGTTGACTAATCACTTATCCGTATTTATTGGTATGTTTATTAATTTCAGTCCAGCTCTTATTTCATCTGAACCCCTCCTTAGTTAAAATCTGACATGATTATCTGCTTCTAGGGCAAGATACTGCTGGCCTGGGATGGGCCCAGGGCATACAGGAAGCAGGGGCAGCTGGGATAGAGCTGGGGTGATGAAATGGGAAGCAGAGAATGGAGCAGCCTTCAGAGAGGTTGCACTACCTGGTCTCCAGGTCCCCACCTTCTACCTGACTATTCACAGCTATTAATTTAGCCATTGATGGCCCGACTGGGCTGAGTTCTTCACTACAGGACTACTCAGGGGTGCAGAATCAAACTGATCACTGGATGTGCGACTCCCCCACAGGGCACATTGGTAGGGACCTCAGCAGGTTTTTGAGCACTGATCAAGGAATTTAATTGTAACCCACCCCTTTCATGCCCCTGCTGAGCCACTCAGGGTGCTGTACAATAATTTGTAATGTGTGGAACTTCCCTGGGACCTTCCACTGAGGATCTCAAAGCACTTTGCAGATGCCAGTGAGTTAAGTCTCACAACACCCCAGCAAGACAGGCAAATAGGTGACTTGTTTCACGCCAAAAATCCCAGTGAATGGAAGATTTTGGCATAGAACCTGTCCCCCCGCTGGCTCTGACCACTCCACCATGCTGCCTTGCCACAGATAAAATTAAATCCATGTATAAACACAACACCTTGATAAAAACTGCCCTGATAGAGCTATGCACTCAGCAAGACAGGTGTTGTTACAGGTAGTAGAGGGGAGGGAGTGGGTTCTGAATAGGAGGGCAGCTGACCCTGCCTCTCTCTTCCCCTGCAGACAAGGGAGGCAGAGCTGAGCGACCAGTACGAGACAGTGTGTGAATCAGCCTACAGTGAAGCCGAATCAGCTGCTGTGGAGGTGCTGGACCTGCCTCTGCCCAGCTACTTCCGCTCCCGGAGCCACAGCTACCTCCGAGCCATCCAGGCAGGCTGCTCCCAGGAAGAAGACACGGCCTCCATCCGATCCATCTCGCCGCCTCCCGCCAGCAGCATCAGCGGCAGCAGGACGCTCCCCAGCAACAGCAGTAAGTGCCATGGGGTGTGCGTGGTGGAGAGGCCTGGGGTGGCAGGGGAGCCTTGGCACTGGGACTTGGGATTGGGGAAGCAGGCTCTGAATGAGACGGGAGCTGCAGGGCCAAGAACAGCTGGTGTCTGAAATCAGAGACCCTGGCGGCTGATACTCTGCTGGAACGTTGCCCCTTTGGGCAGCACTAAGTTAGCTACCTGGGGCTGCATTAAAATGCATACGGAGCTGTCGGGTCTGGGGTCAGTTACGTTAATGCTGCTGGGTGTGCTAGGTACAGCCCAGATGTTCTTGTTTGGTGCAGCTGAGCTGTCTATATCAACAGGTGTCCAGACACCGACGTGGCCTTAACCACCTAACAGAGCCTTTGCCGTGACAGCCAGACTTGCTGAGTTTGCCTCATGCTCTGTACCCCAGCTGGGGATTGAACTGGGGCCATAGGAAGTAGCTGTTCTGTGTGAGGTTCTGGCTGAGCCAGTAGCAGCTGTACTAAGCCAGGGACCGCAGGGAAATTGCCTGCCATTGACAGAGGTTGTGGAGCTCATTGATACAGGAGCTGAAGTTAGAGATGTTCCAAGTGCTGCTGATAATTGGGGATGCTTGTACCTGAGCTTCATAGATGACCCCCATTTTGTATACCATCGGACTCTGAAACCAGAGAGAGGGGTCCATTCCCTAATATGCCTTGGTATATGGATCAGGTTGGGATACACTAGCCAGCCAGTTAAATCCTTCATCATCCTTATCTCCCTCCTCCTCCTCTCTCCCGTGCGCCTGACTGTCATTCATGGAGCCAGCTTGGTGCAGCAGACAGAGGGTGAAGCCTTGCTCAGAGCATTCACCTTGAGACCTAAGAGTGTGAGAGTGATTTTGCCCCAGGTGTCTGTTTCCCCAAGGGGATGAGATCTCAGCTGGTCTCATGGCTACAAGGAACTGGCGTTTAAACAAGATGCAGAAGCATGTGGATAATGGAGGGGGTGGAGGTCAGAAGGCTTAGCCCCCATTTCCTGGGTGATAAAGGAACAGAGATGGCATTTGTTACTAGCATGGTAACCCCTGTGGGGTCTCCCCATAGGAGCTCTGTGTGAGTCACACTTGGGGCTCTGTTAAAGTGTTTCCTGTGAATATGGTGCTAGTGAAAGGTGAAAGAGTGACAGCCCTGCAGACAGGCCCTGTATTCATCCATCAACAGATCAGGCAGCAGCAGTGAAAGCCTGCGTCCCTCACGTTACTCCACCAATGGGCCCCAGCTGTGATCCCGAGGGACCACCTTTGGTGATGGGGAGAGCTCAGCTTCCATGGTCCATTAAAGCCAGGGCATTCCTGACAAGGGGGCCCATTGGCACTAACTGGAGATGAGGATGGCTTTTGTGGTGTAGACACTTACCCACGAGGCCCTGGCCTGAGACTCATTGACCTCCTTTCACAAAGGCCACTAGAGAGCCCTGCAAAACTCATTGGTTCCACTTCACAGGGAGATCGTGGGAACAGCAGGTTTTGAACCACCTGCCTTTGCACCCTCTGAGTCTCACTCTGAATTTCAAGGCCAAACAAGCCCTGGAACCTCCGAGTGCAGCCTTGAATTCCTATGCAGAGACATGAACCAGTCCACGTTTGCTGGGTTCAGGGCCTTGAAGTTGGCAGGCCTGGGCAGGGTTTGCAACACAACCCAAACTAATGTAACTGGTAGATTCTCTGTAACATGAAGTCTTTAAATCATTATTTGAGGATTTCAGTGACTCAGACAGAGGTCAGGGATTTATTGCGGGAGTGGGTGAGTGAAGTTCTGTGGCCTGCGATGTGCTGAAGGTCAGACTAGAACTAGATGATCATATTGGTCGCTTCTGGCCTTAAATTCTGTGAGTCTAGTAGACTAAATGCAGGCAAACTTCCCAGTTTGTTGTGAACATTTTGCATATCTCAGGCTGTGGGGAGCTGGCAGAGTGAAGAGGCAGAGAAGCAGGTGAAAGATTAGAGGAAGAGAGGTGGGAGTGGCTGGTGATAGCTTAGGCCCAGATCAATGGAAGTTAGGGCCTTATGTACCTTTGAGGCTTGTTAGTCCTCTTTCAAAGTCACTTTAACCACCAGACAGCAGGGAATTTATCTACTAGCTGAACAGGCACCAGTTCCTTCATGTCTGTGATGTACTTTGCCTATAGAAGTGCTACATACTCAGTATTATTTTATGTATTATCCACTAGTGATGGGCTGGAACCAAAGCCCCAGATCCAAACATCCCTGAATTTGGGGTCAGATGGGAGCCAGATCTAACTCCAAACTTCAAGGCAACAATGAAGCAACCCAAACTTCAGACTCCCAATGCCCCACGAATTTGGCTCATCATCGTCACTTAGCAAATAATAATACGTTCAGATCCAGGTTCCTCTGCTCATCTTTACTGCTCTTGGATGCAGCATTATTGGTTCCAGACAGACCCGTCTCTATAATTATTAGTATATTTGGTGTAAATCAGGAGTAGCTCCATTACCCTGGCGTATGTGAGAGACCTGACATACTTCTGATCTGGGATGTGATTAGCAAAAGGCAATTCTCAGGTATTCCAGGAAGATTGTAATAATAATGGTTCTGTTGTTGGGCAGTCCACAGGAGGTGACTGTGATGCTCAGACTGTGTTGCACTTAGATGGCAATTTTCCTCCCAAAGGGCTTGGTATATTTTACATACAGGAATGGCTTCACTTATCGCTGAAATGCAGCCACCTCTGAGGTGATACCCAGCAGCTGTTAACACTGCACAGCAACTCTTTGGGACAATTTAGGACAGGAAGTGAAGAATACTGAAACCAATAATGTAGGGCAAGAAGTGAGGAACATTCTAGGCAATTGAAAAGAGAGTGGGAATTTAGGTAGGTGGAATGATATGAGCCAAGTTGGAATTGGGCCAGATCAGCAGGAATAGCAGTCTTGCAAAAAGTGTAATGGCATGTTTAATGATTACGAGTGCTCTCCGATTCTGGGGTGATGGGCGCCCTACCAAGGCGGGGTGGGAGTGACCAGGGCATCAGTTTTACATCTCGTCCAAAAGGCAGCCTGCCTGTCAGTCAGTCAGTCCTGCCAGCACTGCGCTGGGGAACGATGATTCATTCAGTACTGTGGGAAGGATGCTTATTGCATGACAGACCACCAGCTGCTAGGTATAGCTAGGAGGTCTCCCATTCCGATTGTAACTGATCTTGACGCTTTTAGCTTATGACGAGCACTCCTCAAGACGGCGTGGCCACAGAGATAGGCTGTAGCCACACCTGTGTGTGTATCAATGTCAAGTTTTAGTTTGCAAGGGGGTTGAGGGTGGTAGGGGTTAGTTTGGTACCTTTATCTCAACTTCCTTCAGAACACCCAAAAGTGTGTGTATATCTTTAAATCCCTTGACGCGATGGCATCTCAGTTGTGCCTCTCAGCTGTTCCTGGGTAACTGGAGAGCACAGTCGGTTTGGGTCTGAATGGTTCCTTTGCCCCCCGACCCCCACCCCCCAGCACACTTGCTGTTGTCATTCTCCATTGCCTTGCAAAGTTCAGGTGCGTCACGATGTTAGGGATGGCAGACAGCGGCGTTGTCTGCAGACAGAAGCTCCGGATTTTGTGGCTTTTCAGCTTCTAGATTTGGCTTGTTGCTTTGGCAGTGGGAATTAGCAACATCCACTGCTCGGCCTTGCAGAAAGGAGAGAGTCGGCTGTGCTGGGATGCTAGGTCTGGTCCTCCCAAGTGGTGGCCACAGCACATGCTCTGGGCATGCACGGAAGAGTTTTGAGAACACAGGATAGGGGATGAAATTCCTAGATGCTAACAGCACCTGACCAGGTACAGCAGGATCAGGAGCCTGAAATAACCAGAGGGCCTAGCACTGGAACTTGGGACGCGGTAATCCCCGGGGCCTGCAGTCGTGCCCGCCAGGGTCCTGTAGCGTGCAGGAGCACCAGGAGATTGCAGTATTGCTAGGAACCTACCGCAGTGCTGGGACCATGCAGGAGCATACAGTAATTCCAGCCCCGGGATCCTGCAGTAACACTAAGAACAGCCAGCAATGCCAGACCCCTCCATTAACATATGCCAGACTATGGTAACACAGAGAGCCAGCAACAATCCCTTCTGCTAATGAGGAACTTGAAGGGCAGCCTAGTAACATCGGTGATGGGTGAGGCTGGCTGCTGCCAGGCCCACTAGCCCAGGGAGACACGCGCACAGACCCTTTCCTGCTTCTCTTCTTCTTCGCTTGTCTATCGCTCCGCAGCTGCATGCGGCACTTCCCCTAGCAAGTAATGACACAGTCCCTGCTCTGAAGAGATTACAGGCAATACTGATCAAGGCGAGACAGGGCCCTGGAAGAGATAACAGGGAGGGGGGAATACAGAGAGGGGGGATAAACAGAGGAAGGTTATGGGGCTGCTTGGCTTCCCACGCCGCATGCTCCCCTTCCAGGCTCTGCACATCTCCACTCCTGCCTGCACCCCTCCCCCGGCCCTGCTTGTCTCTGCATCCTCTCTCCTGATTGCTCCCCTTATGTTATCGCCTTCTCAGCTTCCCACCTTCTCTCATGCCCCCCTGTATGCCCGGAGCTTGCCGCTCCCTGTGAGCCCGCCCAGCCTGCTGCCTCTCCTCCTTCAAACCCGTCAGCACCCAACTCCTCCCCCAGAGCGAGCCTGACGCTGGTCTCAGCACTGCTGTATATCAGGACTAACTCCACTGACATCTGTGGGGCATTACAGCGGTGCTTCTCAGTAGTAGGGCTTGCACTGGGTCCCCTGGATTAATTGGCTGTGTTTCTATGTCTGCTGGTAGAGGCACCTAGAGCCTTGGACAGGTTCCTCTTAACCTGGTTGTATCGATCTAAATCAGTGCCTAAGACTAGTGTGTAGGACGCCATGCTGAGCCTTACCTGTCATCTGTGTACACTGCTGGGCGGAGTTAGACTGTTTGAGTGAGCCTAAATCTCCTCTCACTTGGGCCAGTGTGACACTGATATGAGTCCAGGAATGGTCCTGCTTTGCACCAGTGTAGGTGGGAGGAGAAGCAGGCCTCCTGCCTGTATGGATGTGCTGTGAAGTGTTGTGTACATCAGCAGAGCTGTATCAGGGATGGCTATGAAGACGCCCATGCACTCAAACCTCTGGCTCAAGACCCTTTGTTCTGTGATTGGGGGTGATTTGGGAAAGAGGGAGATCAGGGAATATAAGTGATGTGGGGGAGCCAAGCTTTAAAATTAAACAGCATGATTAAAGCCCACGTGCTCTCCCTCCTTCCTGATTTCATGGAGTACTCGCAGCTTTCCACCTGTTGGGTAGGTGTGTGCATGGGTGTGTGTGTGCGCGTTGGGGGGAAGGGGGGAGGTTTGGCAGCCATCACACCTTTGATCAGCCGTACCACTCCAGTTCCTCCTGCAATGCATGTGTCAGTTGCACATTACATGGCAATTAGCTCACATTTCACAGCCAGCAAGACAGATGATGAGCTGCCCTTGATCTAGCCTCAAACAGAATCTCTGTGCCTTGCAAAGCATGAGACGAACAAAGCCCTGGTGAAAGCTATTCAGCTAATTGGGACAGCCATTCTGGATCCTTTGCTGTAACAAAGGGCTCCCTCTCATCCCCCGCCCTAGTTCCCTCTCATTAGAAGCAAAGCTGGGCAACTGCATGCCCAATATTCCTCTGCTGAACAGCAGAGAGAGCCATGTTCAGAGAGGGCTGCCGAATGTTTCTGTCCGGGGGGTGGAGGAAGATTTTCTTTGACAGTTACCTGACAAGGTGAGATCCCAGCTCCACGGACTCCATCTCCTCATCAAACACCTGAAACAGCACAAAGACCATGGACAAAGGGAACTTCCCACCTGCCCGCTCTCAGAACTCCCAGCCCTGTGACAAAAAGGAAACACACATGCCTTCAGCCTTCCTGCCACAGGAGTAAAAGCCACTGACGGACTATGGCAAATTCACCTACTGAGAGTAATTAAACCTGCTTTTGCCAGGCCTTCTGGGTTACAGCTTCATAAGCCTAGCCAAAAGGAGGGGTCTCCTAGAATAACAGTGAGTAATTCTATTTATGGCAACATCATTTGGTGGGAATAATGTCCTGGCTTGGTCCATGAAGGTAGACTCCCGACTGGCGGGAAACCCTGGCATCATGAACTTTTCCAGTACAGCCCATCCTGGTGTCCGTAAATCGTCCTCTGTGGTCCACCAGAGCCTGCGTACTAACGGAGTAGTGCCCTTTGTGGTGTATGTGCTCCTTGAGAAGGACAAGCAATGGGCACATGAGTGCCAACAATGGGCCTGGCACAGCTTGGAAACCCCATTCTCTCAAAACCAGCAGTTACTTCAAGGATATTGATTATACCAGTCACCTCTGGGTAAATCACATGCCTGAATGCCTCTGAAACCTCCGCCACCACTTTACCCACAGTCGACTTTCCAGCACCTAACTGGTTAGCAATGGATCTGTAGCAGTCTGGGGTAATCAGCTTCCAGAGATTGTTATAGCAACCCGCTTCTGAATGGGCCAGGCCACCCTCACGCGTGTGCCATGACGCTGGAGGCTCTGAGCAAGCTGCTCATAAAGCTCCAGAAACGTAGCTTTCTTCATGTGAAAGTTCCTTCCTGGACACACTGCTGGTCATCCCAGGTCCACATGAAGATGTGATCCCATCAGTCTGTGCTTGGGACCCTGCTCCAGAAGCACTGGGCTATGTAGGGGCCTGCTAAGCATCCATGAGGTGACAGGAGGCAGAATTAAGGGATCTTCCCTTCCTGGCCTGTCTGGGTATATAATGGGGTCCGCTAATCCCTCGAATTTGAGGAATCAAAACTGAGAAGCAGCTGTACTGTGCAAACTCATCAGAGAGCACAGTTCAGCGGCTGTAGGCGAAAGACTGAAGCTCAGAAGCAGAGACCATAGCAGCCCCATTACTACTCATATATCAACCAGAGCTGACCCATGCCAGCCTTCAAAAGGAGAAATTATTTTTCCCTTCAGATTTTCTTCTTCTTGTTGACCTAGATTTCACGTTCCAGAAATAGCTTTCTCTGGCATACCAGCAGAAAGGGATTAGGTTTTGTGTGTGTGTGTGTGTGAGAGAGCGCGAGCAATTTATGTTCCATGCTGTGTATGTATAAGGGACACAGAGAGATCTGTATGTTCCATGCTGTGTGTGTAGGAGAATGGGATCTATGTGTATTTTTATGTATATTTTTTCTCTCTCGTGCCCTTTCCCTACTATGGTGGAAACTAGCCTAGCAATAACTGTGCTCTAGACACTCCCTTTCCCCAGGAAGTCAATAGCATTGTTCTGGTCCATAGTTAAAATGGCGTTTTCAGCCATTAACAAAAAAAACTCTGTCCCCCTGGGTCAGTGCAACCAAGTTTGAAATGCACTTTGCTATCACGGTTTCAGCCTTAGTGTGGCCAGGACCTCTATTTGGGAATGTTTCCTCCTTGGTGCTTTGTGTACGTGTGGGTGTTTCTGGGACCCCAGCATCCTGGCTGGTACATGGCCTGGAGCAGTGGGGGAAAAATGTGTATCTTACACAGAATCCTCTGCAAATGGTAACAAGTTGCAGACAACAGGGGACGCTACATTGCACCCCCAGGCACAGACAGTATCAGTGCAACATGCACAGTAGCTGCCCACAGAAGGGGCAGACGCATGGAAAAGTGGTTGTGGCCACAGGATCCAGGCCAGCACTGCATGTTTGCCCCAGCCGTGTGTGCATTGCAGACAGGATGGAAATGAAGTAGCTGGGGATACTTTACGTTAGATGCTATAACTATGGGAGCCCGGTGCCCCTGGACAGTGGAAGCCACAGGGGATCAGAGGCCCAGGCAGTAGATCTAACATCCCAGGGCCTTCTATATGATGAGAAATTAAAAAGACTGGGACTGTTCTGCTTACAAAAGAGATGACTAAGAGGGGATATGATAGAGGTCTATAAAATCATGACTGGTGTGGAGAAAGTGAATAAGGAAGTGTTATTTACCCCTTCACATAGCACTAGACCTAGAGGTCACCCAATGAAATGAATAGACAGCAGGTTTAAAACAAACATAAGAAAGTACTTCTTTACACAATGCACAGTCAACCTGTGGAACTCGTTGCCAGGGGATGTTGTGAAGGTCAAAAGTATAACTGGGTTCTAAAAGGAACGAGAAGTTCATAGAGGATGGGTGGGTCCATCAATGGCTATTAGCCAGGACAATCAGGGACACAACACCATGCTCTAGATGTCCCTAAGCCTCTAACTGTGAGAAGCTAGGACTGGATGACAGGGGATGGATCACGGATAAATTGCCCTGTGCTGTTCATTCCCTCTGAAGCACCTGGCACTGGCTACTGTCAGAGATGGGATGCTGGGCTAGATGAAACATGGCGAATGTGCCCATTCTTATGGAGCCTCCAGGAGGTCTCCAGGGCTGACACGCCTGGAGATAGAGTAGCCTTTATGGCTGTTTTGCCAGGCTCACAGTTGCAGTACACATAAGTTGCACTTACGTGTCACTTTAATGCAGCTCACTGTGCTGTTGAGCTACTCTCAATCTCTTCCTGACTGCTACCACCAGGCCATGCTGCCTCCTGACCAATGCAGTTACCAGCAGGGATGGATTCCGAGCCTGCTATTCACCACTCCCTGCTACTGGTCACAGGCTGGTCTGGTTCCAGCTCGTTATGTTCCATGTTGCTGCTGTGTCCCTTGAACTGGTCTCCTAGATGGTGGTACGAGCTGCCTTCCCTTTCACCTTCTAGCAGCAGTGAGCACTGGGCTGCTTGTGCCTGCACCATTCTGCACTATTTGGGAGGTGGCTGGTCCAAGGTGCTGCGCGCACCCTTTATGGTCATGTTTGAGGTAATTCTACCTCTGCTCTCAGCATGCATATTCCTCTTTGTCTGTGTGTCCCCCTTTCTGCTCTGGATAGATGGGTCTCTCTCTCTGAGCCCCTGGGCCAGATTCTCTCTTGTGATCTGGCCTCATTACACAGCCCTAGTGGTACAAAGGAGCTGGAAAGCAACAGGATCTCCTCAGCTACTGTGAGGCCAGTACTACCAGCTCCTATGCCACCCCCTCCTGCAGGGCTCATGTGGGAAGGGACCTGAGCTCACCGCAATTGCACTCTGCCTCTTCTCAACTGCGTAGAGGCCCTTCATGGCCATGGGCCTGCTGGCATTGTGTAAAGCAGCCCCCGTGCTGCTCTGCTGTACACTGGGGCCAAGAGAACTGGGCCGCCAGTATCAGGGAGCCACAATTGACTTCTGTGCAGCCCTCTGAGCTGTGCCCAACTTCCATCTCTGTCTCCACCTTGGGGCCTCTCTGCTATAGCACTGCCATGATTGTACTTTGCATTTACAGGCACCTAAGAAAACCAAATGTGCCTGCTATGAAATGCTAAAGTTCACAGAGTCCAATCATACTGGGAGATTCATGCAAGTACCTCCCAGTTCATTCAGCAGGAGCTGAGTACATGCATCTCCCAGGGTAACAAGGCTGAATGGGAATTACTCTTCGTGAGTCTGTCCCGTGCATACATGTGTTTTTCTCTCCCTTGCTCTGTCCTCTGTCTCCTGCTGGGCTGTTTCTCTCTCTTGCTTCAGTGCCTTCCTGTTGCATTTTTCCATCTGATGAGTCACTGTCTGAGTATCAATAAGGATTCAGAAGGAGAACACGTTAGATATTTTAAAAGCCGGACAGAGCCCTGTGTATGTAACAATCCCTCCACCAGGGGTCATTCTGCATTTCCAAGATCTGCACCTGCCTCATAGGCAGGAAACAATTGAATCGACATGTGCTTTGTTTTCCTTGGCAAACTATAGTGAGGTGCTGGAGCTGCTAGGATTACACTCAGATCCAAAGTTGTGTGGGTCAGGTCTGGATCCGAGCCTCTGCAGAGCTCAGAAAAGGGTGGCTGGGTCCCAAGCAGGGTTCTCCTTTGGGCCCATCTTCCTGTTTGGCTTTTGATACTAGCTCAGACACATCAATAATGATTCCATTGCTGGAAATCAGAAAGCATGTCCAAAGTACAGATCCTGTCTCGCTAATGCCTGCCTTGAATAGGAAGTGTCTGAGTCGAGTGGGGGAAGTTACCAGTGGACTCTCTGATTTCTCTTCACTTTAAAAGCCAGTTTGCTCATCTCTGCAGAGAGTAGTGCAATCAGAGTCATAAATAAATCAGAGCTCTCAAGGACTTATTGTAACAGCAAGTAATTCAAGCAGTACACACACTCCCTGCCTGGGCAGTCCAGGGAACCAGACTACCTGTGGAGCCAGAATCCCATGACAGGCCAGACCTCCTGTAAACAAGCTGGTCAAGGCCGAGCTGCTGCTCACACAACCATGGTCACTGGCATGGCAGCCTAGGAACATAGGCACGGCCATCCTGGTCAGACTGTGGCAGGGGTGTAGTCAGACAATCACCTGGTTTTGCAAGGGCATTACCTTGATGATCAAACAGACCTTCCCCATCTGCCAGGATCCTACCAGCCTCGGCACATAGATTTTCATTTCTCAGGAGCAGTTGCAGCAGAGCCAGGACAGGAGCAGCTAAGGCCCAGACTTGGACCCTGCTGAGGCGGAACTCTCCGTTCCAGGAGTCCCAGATTCCAGTGGTTAGTGAGTCTGTTCCCAAGGGGGCTGTTTGGTTTTTCTTGGTTCAGTTCTGCTCCTGGGTGGGCGAGGCTTATGTATGGGTTGATTCTGATCAGCCGTTGTGTTCCTGGAAGGGCTGGAAGCTTGTTTTATGGATTCCCTTCCTCCCACTCCAGCAATCCTAACTGTAACCCCATGTTTCAGGGCTGCATCTTAGAGGGCTTAATGTAAGGCATAAAACCAGGTCCACACATGACTGCAGGTGCTGTCAAGACAAATGAGAATTAAGCTAAATTCTCCCCCCATGACGGAGGCCTCCTCAGATGGAGGTGCACAGGAGGGAGAAGCAGTGAGCACAAAGACCCAACCACTTCCATTTTCCTTTCCTTTCCTGTCTGTCTGTCTCTCCTCTAGAGAAAGACTTTCCTCCATGCCAGAACTTGAAAGGCCAGACCCTGCTCTCAGTTACACCACCATAAACCAGGAGTAACCCCATTCTTCTTACTGGAGTTGCTCTAGATTTACACCATCACAGCTGTGAGCAGAATCCAGACCCCGGTGTGAGCACAAAGTCCAGCATCAAGTGTGACCTGAATCTGGCCCTGCACAAAAAGCCACGAGTTGAAACGCAGGTCTGAGCGAGTCCCGAAAGTTTGTGCCCGTCTCTCAAAGAGGAGAGTAGTGAGGAAATCTTGCTGTACTCGACTGGCAAGGAGCGGGGCCATCCCCAGCAAAACTCAGCCCTTCACGCTGAGAAACCTTGGGATTATATAACCCCTCCCCCACCCGTGGGGAAAGGAGCAGCTTGAGGAGAATGGGGGCTTGGAAGAGGCCCCTCAGCCAAAAAGCCTTTTGTGTGTGTGCGAGATTCTCTGGGCGAAGAGTCGTGCTGAGGAAGTTGTCACCATGGCACCCCGCTCTTTGTCACTCACTGGAGCTGTCAGCTCAGTGCGCCTGAGCCCGGCTGGCAGCTCCGTGACAATTCGTCTCGGCTGTGAAGCTGGGGTGGGAAAGGCAGTTTTTGTTTGGCAGAATTTCTCCTCCAAACTCCCAATTTTGTTTGCAGTGATCTGCCCCCCTCTCCCCGTCCACCCCACTGAATCCCCAAGGAAGGGCTGTTTTCGGAAGTCACCTTTGCACATTTTTCCATCCCAAACATGCTGCAGAACACCTTGAACATCAAGCCGGTTTGTGTGTCGTGACGACTGTCCTGCACCTCAGTCAGTGTGTGCACGCAGAGCGGTGACACTCTCCCTCTGTCCACCCCACACTGCACGGAGCCTCCTTGCAAGTGCCTCAGTTATCATGAGGGTGGGCTCCAGTTTCAGGCAGTATCCCACTTCCAGATGCCATGCCGCTTCTCTCCCGCCTCGCTCTCTTACTTATGGGTGTATTTGCCTGCACCACAGACCACGGCACAAACCCAGCCAGGCTGTGGAGTGAGGTGTATGTAACCAGGTGCCGTATGCCCAAGCGGATGAGATCTGGGGTCAACTGTAAGTTAATTAAGACCAGAGGTTCCCAAGCCGGGGTTCATGGAGCACTTGCCAGTGATCCACAGGGAGCCGGCTGGTTACATGTTGCAGGGTTTCCAGGTAAGAGTAACAGAATATATGGGAGGGGGAGCAAAAACAGACACTGGCTTCCAAGGTTAACATTATTCACAAAGGACAAGACTTACTGCCCTGAAGTGTTAAATGTCCATTAAACACTGCCCTAATCTGACTGCTCCATGTAAGGAAATGTTGCAATGGAGATGATCTGAGAGACCAGTGAATGTAAAGGGTTGGGTCCACAAGACAGTCTATTAACATATGTTCCACATTGTGAAAAAGTTTGGGAAGAGCCTGTTTGGGCAAAGTTTAAGGACTGGATGGAATATCAAGAGGTTAATAGGATTTAATTAAACAGTAATTGTTTCTCACCCTTTCTCCTGTTTCTTTGTCTACATTTACCTACACTTTGGTCCAGATTCTGAAACATATTTAGGCTCCTAACAGCCATTGAAATCAGTGGAGGTTAGGAGCCTAAATACATTTGAGGATCTGGGCCTTAGACTGTAAACTATTCAGGGCAGGGATTTGGCTGGTGATCTCCTTGAACGATGGAGG
This sequence comes from Platysternon megacephalum, assembly GCA_003942145.1. NCBI lineage: Eukaryota > Metazoa > Chordata > Testudines > Platysternidae > Platysternon > Platysternon megacephalum. The sequence continues at coordinate 5,308,672 of QXTE01000105.1, forward strand.
ATGATCAAGAGTCCATGCTGTCCTTTCTAGATCGGTCTACTGTCTTTGATACCACTAATCATGTTTTATTGACATATCTGTTTGTCACCCTCCTTGTCTGTCCTGCCCTCAATACCTGTAGTCACCAGCAAGTATAGATGGAGTTACTTGAGTGGTTGGGTTCTTTCCTGTTTTAAGGTAGTATTGGGCATTTGCTCCTGTGGCATCAATGACCCCTGTGGGGTGCCAGAATGGCCAGTTTTGTCATTCCTCCTGTTCAACGTATGTACAAGGACATTGGGAGAGTCAGTGAAGAGATACAGGCAGCAGCGTATTCAGTATGCTTGATGACACCCTGTTCTATGCAGGGGCAGCTCTAGGCACCAGCAAAACAAGCAGGTGCTTTGGGCGGCAAATTACCAGGGGCGGCATAATGCTGGGGCCCCAGCTCCAACCTGAGGCACTGTCCTGGGCTGGATCCTGACCGCCCTGTTGTTCACTGACCGGGACTGTGTGGCGGGACAGGGAGAGCTGGCTCAGTGGGGAGCATGTCCCTGCCGCTCTCCCACAGGCAGCAGCCAGCCCCCCTCAGGCAGGAGCCGGTAGCACGGCCCTGCCCCGGTCGTGGAGCAGGGGCACATGTCGGCCAGGCGGGCCGCTCCTCCAGCGCCGGCTGCAGGCTCCTACTCGGCTTGTCCCCGCCTTTGCCTCCTCCCCCTCCCCCCTGCGCCGCCTCCTGCCCAGGGAGAGGAGCGGCAGCCCGGGCTGAGCCGAACTCGTGCCGCTGCACAGGCCGAGCCCGCGGCCGGCTTGCGGGGGTCCCGGAGAGTGGGAGGCCCGAGCACGCTGCCCTGAGATCACCAGCCACCGGCTGCTCTGCCCCAGACCTGGGCAGCTGAACCCCGCAGTCACCCCAGCTCACTCCGCATGGGAGCTACAGGCAGTGCCCCGCGCCCGGCTGGCTCTGTCCCCAGCCACGCTGTGGGATGACCGCCCGGGACTCTGGGGTGTTCCTGAGGCTGCCCCAAGCCAGGCTCCCCGGGGTCCGCTGCCCCTCCAGCCACGGGGGCCCTCGGCCAGTGTGGGAGCCGGGCCGCAGCCCTGCTCTCAGAGCCTCCTCCCCTCCCCGCGCTGCATAGCAAGACGTGGGACCGTGGGCAGGGCTGCTACAGCCATTTCAGACTGGGATTGGCGCCGGGGGAGCAGAGGTGATTGTGCCCTGGCTGGAGAGACCGGGCAGCCCCCTCCCCTCCCCTCCCCTCCCACCACCTGCTGCTTGCTCCTGCCGGCACGGGGCTGCGACGCCCAGCTCCGGAGGGCAGCGCCAAGCCCCCGGGCATGCTCCCGGGGAAGGAGAGACAGGAGGCAGAGCTGTTCAGTGTCTCCCACGCAGCTCCAGGGCCCTCTGGCTACTCGGCAGCGACAGCCAGGCTGGGTAACTCGCCAGCAGCATGACTTGGTCTGACCCGCACAGACCACGAGCCCTGGTGTTGGCACTGACGTCCTGCCTATGCCAAGGCCTCCAGCTCAGGGGCAGCCCTAGCTCTGCCCAGGCAGACACAGCCCGGCTCACTCCATAGTCAGCCCAGTGAGTAAATGAGTACACTAGTAGGAAATTGTTTTATTTCACTAACTACAAATTCTCTGTTTTCATTTTTTTTTTTAATTTTAAACAGTCAAAAACAAAACAAAACAAAAAAAAGTGCAAAGTGCAAACGTGTAAAAGCCAAAAAAAAAGGGTGGGGGGGCGGCCAAATTTTTTTTTGCTTGGGGCAGCAAAAAACCTAGAGCCGGCCCTGGTTCTATGTCTCCATCACTCCTGTCCCAGCCAGTGCAGTGGAACAAATGATCCAATGTCTATATGAGCTTGGGGCTCTTGGAGAAGGTTAGCTGGCTACAGTTCAGTCTGGATAAAATGGAGATAATGTTAGTAGGTTTGGGGAAGCATCTGAAAGAGCAGAAGCTTACTGTAGTACCATTGACTGAAGGAGTGTGTCTGCCATTTGCATCCTTTGTTCAGATCCTGGGTTATTTCTTTCTGGGCCACCAGGGGTCAGCTGGAGCCAGGAGTGCTCTTCGCCATATGCATCCTCTTCTTGCCCATGAAGGGACCTTAACCACAATCATCCATCCTTTGTTACTTTGAGGCTAAATTATTCTAATGTGTTCTCTTGACGCTACACCTTGACATCATTCAGAATGTGTAGCTAATGCAAAATGCAGCTGCCCGCATATAAAATGGAATTTCAAACCAGGAATATATGACACCAGTGCTCTGGGAGCTGCATGGGCTGCCAATGTTTCCAGGGGGTGTCGGTTTTAACCTACAAATCCCTACATGGTTTAAACCTGGGAGATCAACTCTTTCTCCATGCTATAAAGCACAACTGGGATTGGCAGACGTCTTGAACTGGACCCCTTTGTTATAAATGAGAAGGAAGGGAGGTACCAGAAAGGCCCCTTGACTTTGCTTCCACATAGCCCAAGCTGGCTAACTTTCTGGGCACACTGTCTGCAGAGCCCATTTATTTTCCCCAGTTCAGAAGGCAGCTGGACGATGAGCTGCTATTAGGTAGGTAACAATACTTAGCTCTTATCTAGTACAGTGCTCAAAGAATTTCACAATATCCCCGTGAGACAGGGCAGTGCTATTATCTCCTTTTTACAGAGGGGAACTGAAGCACAGAGAGGCTAAGTGACTTGCCCAAGGTCACACAGGAAGTCAGTGGTGGAGCAGGGAATTGAACACAAATCTCCTGGGTCCTGGGCCCTAACCACTGGCTTGCTCGGCTGTTGGCGAGAATGTTGTACTGGTAATTCACTAACTACTGTAAGATCTCAGCTGTTTGTGTGTAATACTGGGGCCTTCCCCTTCTTAATATATCAACGGTACCCAGGGTGAAAGTAACTTAAAGGACTTACCAGTACCCCCAGTCCTGAGCAGGGGCGTGGCCTCAACAAGAAGAGGCAGGGCCTTTCAAGGTTTAAAGGCCCTGGGCTCGGGCTGTGGCTGGGAGCCCCAGGGCCTTTAAATCACCCAGGAGCAACCAGCTGCAGAGGCACCTGGGAGCCCGGGGGCGAATTAAAGGGCCCGGGGCTCCAGCCACCGCCCTCCAGGCCCTTTAAATCCCCACCCGAGACCAGCTGCTAGAGCTCCGGCGGGCATTTAAAGGGCCGGGGCTCCCCACAGCGGCTGGAGCACCTGGCCCTTTAAACCAGGGGACCCCTCTGTGGGGATGCCAGGGGGCCTGTGCTTTGGGGGCCCTATAGCCCAGGGGCTTTGTTGCCACACCAAGCAATGGACCAGCACCCTGTTCTGGGGCCCTGAAACCCCCACTGGCAGCCCAGCCCCAGGGCAGAGCGATGGGGGAGGGGGGTCTCAGGCCGGGCTGCCCAATGAGCACGTGCGGGAGTCCAACTGGATCCGGCATGATTTCTCCGCGCCCGCCCGCCGGCCCCCCCAGCCCGGGCTCGGGGGCGTGGCCATCCCGGCTACCCCGGAGCCCCGCCCCGGGGCGGTACACAGCTGCAGCGGCGGGGCGAGGCAAAGGGAGGTAGCGAGCGAGGATCGTGCGGCTCTGCCCTTGTCCTGCCGCCCCCCGCCTCGCCCGGGCCCGCGAGCAGATCGCACCATCCCCCGGCTGCCGTGGCCCGTCCGCCGCCCCCCGCAGGAGGGAAGAGCCGCCGCCCCTCCTTTGTGTCTCTCATGGCTTTGTGTCTGGAGCTGTGCAAGCGATGTGAGTGCGGGGCTCGCCGGGCGGGGTTCCCCGGGGCTGGGGGCCGGGCCCCCGGGTGCGCAGCGCGGGGCCCCCTGGCGGAGGCTTTGGGTTTGGACGCCGAGCCGCTCCGCTGGCTGGAGCGGCGCTGGGGAAGCGGGGTTGCTTTGTGTGGCGTGGCTGGGGGGGCTCCTTGGAGGGGGTTGGGGACGGACCCCAGCCGTGCTGCGCGGCTCTGCGCTTAATAGCCAGGGGCTGCTGGGCCGGGCTGGTGTTTTCCCTGCGATGTTCCGACCCAGCCCTGGTAGCCCGGATCCCGACAGGATGTGAGCTCATTTGCCTATATTTGTACTGGGCCGTCCCAAGCTCGGGCGAGCTGCATTTTTCTCGCTCTGAGTAATGACATTCGGATGCGCGGTGCTCGCTCGCTTTTGCCTGGGTAACTCGGCGAGTTTCGCCCTCCTGGTTCCAGTTGGGGTGGCTGGGTCTGTTAGTTCCCAGGCAGGCTCGGGCTCGTTGCTGTCCTGCTGGAGCCCTTTGAAGGTAACTGCTGCAGGTTCACCTGGAATGAATACGGGTTTTCTTTTGAATGGGAAACCTGTGAAATGGGTTCCTGTCATTTGACCCAGGAGGTAAGTATTAAACGGGGGGGATATTTTTATACAAAAACAGAGGACAGTAGTTCCTTGTTTCCCTTGTGGAAAAGCCTGACCGGCTTTAATCGGTATGAAAACAATAGGCTTCTATAAAAAATGAGTAAGTTTCTATAGACCCAGAGAATGAGCTCTTTATATACAGGTCTTACAAACTGTCTCTGTTAAATCCCCGAAATGAAGTTTGTGAGACTATTGTAGGGTTACGATCTATAGAACTCTTCCAGGGTGATTATCGCTCTGGTTCTGCACATTTATTCTAATTAATGTTTTGCTGTATAACTAAGGCAAGACGAAGTCTGTACACACAAAGGGGCTGGGGTGTGTATGAGGTTTGGCTGGCTAAGTACATCCCACATGGGACTTCCTTGCCTTCTATTTTGATTTAGTTTCTCCTCTTTTCCCCTCACCCATATCTCCCTGAACAATCTTACTTCAGGAGATATATGGATGTTGTGAAGGCCAAGACTATAACAGGTTTCAAAAGAGAACTAGATAAATTCATGGAGGACAGGTCCATTAATGGCTATTAGCCAGGATGGGCAGGGATGGTGTCCCTAGCCTCTGTTTGCCAGAAACTGGGAATGAGCGACAGGGAATGGATCAGCTGTTCTTCATTCCTTCTGGGGCACCTGGTATTGGCCACTGTCAGAAGACAGGATACTGAGCTAGATGGCCCTTTGGTCTGACCTAGTATGGCCATTCTTATGTTGCTTACAGGGGTAGTTACTATGGCTTAGTCTTGTCCCTCCTACCCTGTCATCTGGGTGTGGTATTATGAAAATGTGTCTCGAGCAGTTTGTCGTCGTCGCCCCCCGCCATCTCCCCCAGTCCATGGGCAGAAGATACTTTGCATTTTAGGTTGGAATCCTGTGTTTTCCTCTGAACTGACCCATTCCTCCCCCAAATTAGGAGAGACCAAGAAACAAATTGTCTACAGTGCACAGGGTGAGAAGCTAGGCTGTGTGCCTGGGAGATTTGCCAGAGCCTATGCAAAAGGAACCCTTTTCCCCAAGTCCGCTATTGTTGGCTCAAAGCTTTGTGGCCATCATATGGCCTTACTGACACGTTGATGGAATAACCAGAGCATCAGCCGAGTGGTGGATCCACCAGTTTCTCCCCGACTCACCTGTTCAGCCTGTGCATTGCTATGCAGACTCCTCTGCTGCTGGGTTCAGGATGCCCTGCATGGCATTCCATAATGCTGCTGCTATCAGGGCCTCCTGTTTGCAGGGGTGGGTGACAGTACTTCCCCAGGTAAGGGACAAGAGAAAAGGAGAGAGCTTTACAATGTTATAGATTCTATTACTTCAGGATGTCTGTCTGTACTCCTCTGGTATTTGTAGAATACAAGACCTAATACCCAGACTCATCAACAGCATGAAGAAGAAATGCATTGGTTTACTACTTCTACTATAGATATTGGACTAGTTCAGAAGTGGTGAAGCCCGAAGCTAGACTAAAGCTTTGCCAGCCGTGTGTTCTGATTTTCCTTGCATCTCATAAGCTAAGCAGGGTTATGCCAGTCAATATTGCAGGGTACCAGGTTAATACTAAAGACCTCTTAGGGGTACATGGGTGCTGCAGAAGGGATATTGCTGTTTCATTAGTTTGCATTCTTCCCTGGAGGACCCTGGTTGCTGCTGGAGGTGCTGTTTTGGGTTTGTTTTGTTTGGGGCAGGATGGGTGATGGATGAAACATAAAAGTTGAGTGCTTGTGGCTGTTAAGGCCCTATGACTGTTAGCAGTGTTCTGGCCAGAGGGGGTAACAGATTTACCAGTTGCAAATTCTGCCTTCAGAGTCACTTGGATATGATTATCTTTCTTTCTTTCTTAAACTATTTGGTGTTGCTGTGCACTGTCATACAGGAACTATGTTCCACCAAAGAGGTGACTGACTACTTGAGTGGGGTATGTGGGGTGGGTGAGGGAATTATTCCTTGCTATAGTCAGTCTGTAAAGCACTCTGTCCTTCTGCTTGAAAAGCACAGTGGAAATTTGCCAATTATTTGCATCTCGATAGCTGTTTCTATTCCAGAATTTCAAAGCACTCAAACACTAACAAATTAAGCCTCACAATGTGCCTTCAGGTAGAGGAAGTATCATTATCCTTATTTTACAAGTTGGAGAAGCGGACTGTAAGTAGCTTGCCTAAGGTCACACAGGAAGTCTATGGCTGAGATAGGAATGGAACTCTGATGTCCTGACTCCCAGTCCAAAATCTGCCTACAAAGAGGTAACATGCCATTTCTAAGCCTTGAAAATGCACCTGTCCTTTAGGAAGGAATGGGCCAGAACTTCAGCTGGTGTAAACTGTACTAATAGAAGACAGGTGTGTTCCCACCAATATGCCAAAAATCACTAGATCTCTAACCAGATTAGGAACAGATTCCAACCCCTCCCCCTGACTCCAAATGCAGTCCCATTCATTTCAATTGGACTGTTGGCAGAGTAAGTGCTAAATGTATGTGAGGGTGGCAGAATCTGGCCCTTAGAAGTCTCCGCCATATGGGGAACATTGCAAACGTTGGATCATATGAACTGGAACCATAAACTCCCTGAATATTAAATCTCACCAAATGAGGGTCAATCCATCCTTGTCGTCATATCCACTCATTATACTCCACACCCGAACATAGCCACTCTATGAACTTCATACCCTCATATCTCAATGCCTGTACTTTGACCCATCAACCTTTTACCCCCAATCGGGGATATCGCAGATTATGTATTCCTTATGCCACCCGATTTTAAAACCAAATTTTGCACCCTCGATAATCTGTATGTTATTCCCTGATAACCAGAAACTTCTATGCCCAAACTGTTCACTTTTTTTTTAACATCATCTTAATAAAATTTTTAGCCACTGACTAAGGGCAACACTGCCTGTCCCTACTGAGGTCAACAAGTGGCTTCAATATTCTTTTTAAGAAGGGTTGACTTGGGATTTTGAAGCCACAGTTTCTGGACATGAAAGGGAAAAATTTCAGCTGTCCACAAACTGTCAATAATCATTATACCCTTCCCCTTTTACCATCCAACCACAATTTACATTAGCTTGTGTGACTAGGTGCATGTCAGATAGTTAGACACACAATTACCTACTTTTTGCATGTAGTTTTGCTAGCTTTTTTGAGGCCATTTCTGACAATTTAGCCCAATTTGTCTGCTGCTTCAATCCTGCGTGCACAATGTATGCGAGACCCGCTGCTTGGTGGCGCTCACTGGTGGCTTGTTCATACAGCCAGAGCAATATACTTTAAAATTGCTTTTAACATAGAATAAATAACAATAGTGAGGCACTTCCAGATTGCAGTTGCACATCAGTACTCCTGAGGGAATTATGCACCAAAAAATTAAAAATTATGTGCCAAAAACTAAAAATTATGCTCACAATATTTTAAAATTCTGCAAAATTTTGCAACTTTTATTTGTCAATAAATAAATGTGGCTCCAGCGTGGCAGTGGGGGAGCACGACTGGCACGAGGATCCAGGAGGCAGCGTTCAGCTGCAAAGTCAGCAGAGTCAAGACGCAGCCTCCTTCAGCTTGGCAGCTCTGTGCTTGCAGAAGTGAGGGGGAGGCAGTGACACACAACCCTGTGTGCCCCCCATGTCTTGCCTGTTTGGAGGGGGGGAAGTCCTCCCCACCCCTCCCCCCCAAAAAAACTGCGCCCATGGTTGCCCGCACCGCTCGCGTGGCTTCCCTTTGCTTCCCTGCCGTTTTCGGCAGGGAAGCACAGGAATTCTGCGTGGGAACCAGTTTTCTGCGGGCGTGCAGTCACGCAGAATCCCCCCAGGAGTAACATCAGTTTGGCTTCCATAGGTTTTTCTGTTGTCCACGCTTCACTCAAATGTGTGTCACCCAGGCAGTTTGTTAATATGATGGAGAATGGTATATTTTCTTCATGACAGTGCAAACTTACCTGTCTGCAGAGATGAGATTTCAGAGCCAAATTGCAATAAGTCTTCTCCCCGCGCAGACACCCTTTCATTTGATGCTTTCGGCTCTTAAACGGCTGCAAGATTTTTCCTGGGTTGAGGCTGTGTAATTGGATTCAGTGCAGTGCAAGTTACAATAACATATGTGAGCTAGGAGGATTAGGGTTGTGTGGACGGGTGGCCTTCTTTAAGAAAAATCCACTTTAATTTCTGCCAGGAAAAGTTGTCAGTACACTGTCTGTCAAAGCAGATTTTACAAAATTACCGATAAGTATAATTGCAGTTCCCTATGAAAGCAGATTAGAGTCCATGCTGTCAGGATCAAGTTCTACAATGGGTTGTAATCAAGACAGAGTGATGAACTTTGGTTTGCTCTTCAGGAAGATACTGAAAAATGGGCTCCTCTCTGCAACCAGTACCCTGGCTCACATCACAAAAAAAATCAGATTGTGGGTGGAAATTAATTTGTTTGCTTATATGGTGTTTGGTTTTTTTAAATTGTTTTAACTTGCTAGTCCACACAGAGTGGGAATCCTGTCATGACTGGTGGGATCAGCCAGATTAATGACTTGTAGGCACTTTGTCCCCAGTGATTGTATTTAAGTCTCCGTATGGTCCTCTTGAGTGGCCCCTCAGATGTGTCAATAAGGAAGTGAATGATGGTCCCCTTTTTGCTAGAGACTTCCTGGGTGACCTTGAACAAGTCACTCCCTCTCTGTGCCTCAGGTCTCCGTTTTACAGAGGGGGGTAATAGCACTGTTCTGCCTCACAGGGCTGATGTAGGGATAAATGCGATAAAGATTGGGAAGTGTGTAGATACTACAGCAATGGTAGCCATATGGAGATAACCGGACCACTGGGGGGCCGAGGAGGAAAGCAGAATGGCACACATCCATATGGATTGGAATGGTTTGCGATGCAAGGATGGTGAAGAGGTAGGAAAGTTTTTGCTCTGAGCTAATATAGCTGTGTCCTAATTGAAAAGGACAGATTACCTTTAAAGCTTCCTAGTGCAGTGTTTCCCAAATGGGGGGTTGTGACCCCGAGACATGCATGCTGCTGAGCGAGAGGTGGCTGCATGCTCAGCCACCGCCACCTTGCCGTACACACTGCACAGTGAGAGGTAGTTGCATGCTCCTGGCCGCCCCCACCTCGCTGCACCGTGTGCTGCACGCTGAGAGGCACTGGGACTCGTCAGCACATGCGGCACCGTGAGCTGGCCGCAGCTGCTGCTGCGCCAACCCTATGGGTAGGAAGAGAGGAGCCCACCAGATCTGAACCCAAGGGCTTGGGTTCTTTTCCGATCTGAAGCCAACACTAGTAGTCAGGTACTGTCTGGTTGCAGGGCTCTGTATCAGACCCCTGGGGGGGGTGTTAACAGAGGTGAGCCCAAAGAGGGCCATGGCATACAGAAGTCTGGGACTCACTGCCCTAGTGGAATTGCATGCTCATTCCAATGAGTGCAGTTCACAGCCCCTAGGATACAGCAGCATCTCACGGATGTGAGGGACAGGATTCTGACAATCCAAAGATAACTCTGGATGCAGACTGAGGCATTAGCAGTGCGCTGGGGCTCTCACCCACAGACTAAGTAACAGAACCTGTGAGGCCTCATGTCATCTAAGCTGTGACCTATAGAACAGTGACACTTGTCGCTGTTGACACTTCCACTTCAGGCTAGGAAAAGACTGGTGTTTCTAGTGGCTTAGGGTAGGTCTGATTGACTCACTAAGGAGGAGAGGATGATTTGACTCAAAAAAATTTCTTAATCCTTCTTTGTAAAGCATTTAAATAATTCAGAGGCGGTTATCAGAGGGAAATAGTGAAGAGTTTTGCTGCTTCTCTCCCTCCTTCCCTTGCATTTTTGCTGTTAGCCTTGGTCTGTACTGCAGTACAAAGGATAATGAAGTAGCAGTGGCTTGTCAGAGTCACTGGTGCCTGTGCTGTGATGCAGAAGGAAGAATTGTCTTAGAACTGCATCAGCCAAAATACCACTGCCTGGCCTGCTGCTCTTTCCTCTTATCAGCTAGTGCACACAGGAACTTAGTTATTCTCATTACCCTGTTGGCGCTCTGTGGGTTAAGCCTGTCAGTTCTCTTTACATCACCAGCTGGATGGTGAAAAATCTCAGACTAGACTGACCTTCACAGCCTGAGGAAGTTATGGGCATTCTCAAAAAATCAAAGAGCAAACAGTGTTAGGATGTCTAAAGAATGGGATATAGAAATAATTAGTCTTGTAATGCCAAGATATCAATTGGTGGTATGCACATTCATCTGGAACACTAGGTAAAGTGTTCAAGAATACCTACATGCTTAAATCACGTAAGCCCCATTTTCATTGACTGTCAATAGGATTTAGCCACCTAGGTAGATAACTCACTTATTAAACTTCCCACTGTCTTCAGTCCCATTGCTTTGTCTCAGTTGATGTGGAAAAAATAAATTAGAGAAAGGCAAAAGCCTTCTGTATGAGGAGAGTTGGAAGACTGGGTCTCTTGGTTTAGAGAGGAGATGGAGACATGAAAGAGGTATACAGAATGAAGGGTATAGAGAGGGTAAATTAAACACTCCTATTTACCCTCTGTCATAATATGAGAAAAAGGGGATGTTAATGAAACTGAAAGGCAACATACTTAATATTAATGAAAGGAAGTGATTTTGCACAATGTCATAAGATATCAATGAGGCCAAGAGTTTAGGATTCAAAAAGGGATTAGACATTTATATTGCTACTTATGTGGTAGCACCTAAGGATTCCAGTTGTGGATCAGAGACCCATTGTGCTAGCCACTGTACAAACTTAGAGATGTAAATCCTCATACTTCAGGGCATAAAGCCACCACTTCTTGCCTGGGATTGGGAAGAGACTTTCCCCAATAGACAAGTTATTCCATAATTGTCCTGTATGAAGATTCTTGTACCAGAAGCTTCAGGGGAAGGTATAGGCCACTCTTGGAGATAGGACGTTGGACTAGCAGGAGCACTGATACGGTATGGTAATTGCTATGTTCATGTGTTGATATATAGTGCACTACTGTGTGTGACTCTTCTTGGAGTTAGTCCTCATGTCAGAAAAGAGTGGGGCTTTTTTAGGGGAACTTGTAAAACAGGGGCTGCCGCCTCGTGGCCAAAGGTAGCTCTGCATCCCCCTGCCTGTGTTTTCCCCCCACTTTGCCGGGCAACAGAGATCCGCCTCACTCTCCCCTTCTGCATTCTGCACCATGTGTGACATGGCAGGGTTTCTCCCCAGCTTAACAACACTCACTGCCATGCCCAGGCTCCTTTAAGTAGGTTTATTTGTCCAAATATAAGCCCATAATAGACTAAAACAGTCCTTCAGCTCACCCTTTGTCCTGGGATTTCACAGCCTCCCCTCTGAGGTGTTTTTAGTAATCCTGCTTCTTGCAGCTTCCCAGTCTTAGCCAGCTCCCTTCTCACAGCCAGCTCTGCTCCCCTTCTGGAACACCTGCCCGAGGGCTACTTCCCAGAGCACTTGGCCCCTTGTTCCCGGGACCCACCACCCCTGTTAAGTGTCACTCCTCTGTGGTTCCTCTCCCCAGGCACAAGCTGCCCCAATCACTCCTCTTCCTGTCCTCTGACAGGCCTTTATAGACCCCCGGGGTAGCCCTGCCTCCTTTAATGGTTTCTGTTGGCTCCACCTGCTCAGGCAAAGGGGCGCTGAGCCTGGCCTACTGTGTTGGAACTCCTTATCTTTTCCATGTTGCAAACTTCACTTCTTCCAGCTTGCCACCTCTGCCCAAACATGAGGCCCTGAGTCACAGTCATGTTCTCCTTGCTCATGAAGCCTGTAAGGAGCCCATCAGTGCTGCTGCTTTACTGGCTGGACTGACACAACACTCCGGTCCCCTACAGTGTGATTTTTTTTTCACTCCTGGGCTGCATTCTGCCCCCTTTATGCTGCTACTCTGAGCAGTGTAGCTCCCTGGGCAACATAGAGCTAGCATAATGACCCAATACCAACCCCTTGCAGCCTCTAGGAGTGTGCCAGGGACAAAAGGGGAGATTCTGGGGCTTGGCAGGGGCATAGCTAGAGCACTCTGGGAGTGGAGTATCCAGTAGGCTGTGGAAAGTTTTGACAGCAACCCCAGGGATTGTTGTAATCTTATGCTGGGGCCTGGGCAGGCCCAGAATTCAGGAGGCACAAAATGGTTTAAAGCCACATCTACCCTGGACTGCACTTTGCTGCAGAGGGGGAGCTCAGAATCTCAGCTCCTTCCAACTTGGGGCTTAATTCTGAGAGGTTCTTGGCACTTGCAACTCTAATTGAAGTAACATTGCAGGTGTTCAGGACCTCTTGCGAGCAAAAGCCTGGGCACAAGGAAACTGGCTGGGGTCTGCCAAATGGCAGCACATTGTATTGGCACCTAGCATTGCTGAATCATCAGCACACCAACCCATTGTGTGGGGAGCAGCATGGTCATGCACAGTAACAGGCTCAGCTTTACGCCTAGCACCAGGTTCTGATGTTTGTTGGGAAGTATAGTTGCAAAGTGACAGTAAAATCTCTTCATGGATTATGGAGATTTCCACAGCTAATTATGGGCATTAAGTATTACACTGCATGTTAACATTTATTGTTATTGTGCCAATACACTTACCAGAAATGCCAATGCCAGAAAACACTCATGATTACTAAGTGGAGACTGCTAAAGTAAGCTCTTACAATCCACTCTGTCCAGAGTAGATGGCATTCTGGCTCCCCAATGCAGTAACAACTTTGAATGGCTTGTGCAAGTGAGATCCCTGTAAAAGTGGAGAGGCAATCCTTGCATATGTGAGCTCCTTAGTCCTCTATATACAGGACAGGTACAGCAATGTTAGTAGTTCAAATTTCCCCTCTCCTGCCCTGCCCATCTACCTGAACCCCAGGACTACCTTTAAGCGTGAGGAATGCTTAGTCACTGTACCCAATCAATCCTTGCCCTTGCTGCTAAGCCTGCAAACAATGGTACAAAATGCATGCCTTTTGTGAAGTGGACACCTGTCCACCAGGAACTGGCCTGAGACTCAAACTTGAAGTGGCCACTAAGTAATCATCAAATGGAAACTAGTGCACCAAAGAATCAGGCACTAGCTCTTCAGCTGATGGCATACCTTGTGCTTTGTTTTTTCCATTTTATGGCTCCTGGGATTTAGCATCATTGTCAATGAATGCCCATGATGACTAGATAAATGAAGAAATATACAAGCCGTAGAAAAAAACTTCCGCTTCATTTTAATGTAGTAAGCAGAGTAAAGTACAGTCTATTGTGCAAATATTTAAGACTGTTTTCTGATGTAAACTCTTTCTGTGGGCAAAGAACACTAAATCCAGTGGAAACTGTAGGATACCTAGACTCTCAGAGCATAATTGAGCAAGCCGGAATTTTGGCCAGGGAACTCTTGTGAAAAGTGCCAGGGACTCCTCTGATCACACAGCGATCAGAGTTTTGGGTTTTATGTCTTGGCTAAAATACAGATGGCATCTTACACGTCTCAAAATACAAATATTGTCCATACTTCTAGCCTCTTTGCAAATATCTTATTTTGTTGACACACTAGAGTTGCACCATATGGGTAATACAATTTCCAGTTTTCATGCTTTAGTTCGTACAACTACAACATTCTAATAACACTGTAAACATAGATGAGTTAATTAAATCCGCACTGAGTAAATGCTCTTGTCTGGGAATTGTACATATTGTACCATTCATCCTTCAGCTATGCTACATTGAGTATTGCTTCCATTTAGAAAGTTAAAAATAGAGACGTAAATAGGTTAACAACATTCTTTAAACTAGCATTTTACTTGCTATATCCTAGTAGTGTCTTTAGGCTACATTGTGAAAATACCTACTTTTTACTTACTGTTTGACTTGATGCCTCTGAAGCATTCTGTACCATGCCAGTTGCATCATATAGAACGCCACACTTGTAAATATTTGAGGGCCAGACTTCAATGGCTTTTAGCTCTAACCCTAAATATGTTACAGGAACAAAAAATGAAGAGGTGTATAGGTCTTTCATCAAACCCAGACTGTTTCTCAAGGATTTTTTTTAACATATAACTTAAAAAGGCATATGTTATGGTCCACAAATTTAATACTCCAACAGCCAATTATCATCTGGTGCTCCTGAACAATAAAACTGCCAGGCTATATTTTTGACCACTAATTAAAATAATAAAATGAGATCCTACCCTGTATACATGGAGGGATTGTGTATGGTTATATCAAAAGCTGGGTAAGAGGTGTAATAAATCCCTGCACTGACCAACTCCTGGGTGTATAGCAGGTTCACTGGAACCTCAGCAGTGAGGTGGCTGTTGAGCCTGATTTATGTGTACAGGGGTCCCTAAACTTTAATCCAGTCAGGATTGTTGTGCCAGGTGCTGTACAATGGGGACTGCTGTAGTATGTGGATATCCCACAAAACCCCCTTCCACTTCTTGCTGTACTGTTCATATGGCTGGGAGTCCTGTGAGAAGGGCACCTCCTGTCATCTGCCTCTCTCTCCTGCTGCTGGGCATTTTGTGCCATCTGTCCTCACTGCTGCCCCAGACCCGCCCCCTCCTTCCTGGTCCCAACAGGGCTGTGCTTCAAGGGGTGGGGGTTTAGGCCAGCTTCCCCAGGATGTGCAGGGGAGAGTGAGGGGCCCTGTGGCCACAGCACGTGCCTCTCTGCAAGCTGCATCTTCTCTTCTCTCCCCCCCCCCCCCCCCCAAAAAAAGTGTATGGGGTTTCTTCTTTTCTCTCCCCCCCCCCTCCCCCCCCCGCTTAGTTCCATTCCCCTCCCCCCCACTATCGGGCCGAGCTCTCATTACCCCCCCTTTTAAGGACCCTGGGTTCCCCCCCACTCCCCTTCCGCGCTTTCCGGCCGGGGCTCGGGGAGGGTGTTTGCAGCAGGCCGCAAAACGAGGGGAGCGCTTCGGCCCCGCGTTCTCCGGCAGGCCCGCGGGCGGGCAGTAGGGGAGCGGGCGGCAGCGTGTTCGCTGCTTTCCCCTCCCGGGACCCGAGCGCCCGGGGCTCCTCCGGGGAGCGAGCGCCCGAGCGGGGAGGGGAGCAAAGGCCGCCCCCGGCTCCTCCCGGCCCCGCCTCTCGCTCCTGTTCGACCGAAGCGGAGCGCAGCCGGCCCGGAGACGGTCCTGCGGACCGCGGGTGAGAGCGCGTGTGGGTCTCCTCCGGCCTCTCCGTGGGGTGTGCGGGAGCGTATACCCTCCCCTCGGACCCTGGACGGGCGTGGGGGGGGGGAGGAGAGCCTATACCCTCCCCTCGGACCCTGGGCGAGCGGGCGTGTGGGGGGTGGGGGAGCCTATACCCTCCCCTCGGACCCTGGGCGGGCGGGGGGGGGAGAGCCTATACCCTCCCCTCGGACCCTGGACGGGCGTGGGGGGGGGAGGAGAGCCTATACCCCCCCCCCGGCCCCTGGGCGGGCGTGGGGGGGGTGGGGGAGCGTATACCCCCCCCCCGGCCCCTGGGCGAGCGGGCGTGTGGGGGGGGGGGGAGCGTATACCCCCCCCTCGGACCCTGGGCGTGCGGGCGGGGGGGGGGAGGGGTACGCCCCCCCCCCCCCCCCCGGGCCGCGGGGGGGGGAGAGGCCCCCCCCCCCCCCCCCCGGGGCCGGAGGGGGGGGGTAAGGCCCCCCCCCCCCCCCCCCCCAGCGACCGAGTGGAGGGAAGATGCGGCGCCCCCCGAGACCCACCCTCTCGCCCTGCGCCCCGCGGGTGCGTACTGAGTCACCAACCCCCACCACGCCCGCCCAGGGGCCGAGGGGCGGGCATAGGCCCCCCCACCCCCCACCCGCCCCCTCGCCCGGGGTCCGAGGGGGGGGTAAACGCCCCCCCCCCCCCCCCCCCACCCCCGCCCCCCCCGGGGCCGCGGGGGGGGGAAAGGCCCCCCCCCCCCCCCCCCCGCCCGGGGGCGCGGGGGGGGGGGCGGCCGGCCCCCCCCCCCCCCCCCACCCCCGCCCCCCCCGGCTCCCAGGGGCGGGGATAGGCCCCCCTCCCCCCCCCCCCGCCCGCCCCCCCAGGGTCCGAGGGGAGGGGAAAGGCGCCCCGCCCCCCCCCCCCCCCGACCCCCCGGGGCCCCGGGGGGGGAAAAAACCCCCCCCCCCCCCCCCCGCCGGCCCAGGGGGGGGGGGGAGGGTCGTCGCCCCCCCCCCCCCCCCCCCCGGGCCCGGGGGGGGGGGGGGGCGTACATCCGCACTCCCCTCCGGTCTCTGTGCATGTGTGTGGGGGGAAGTGTACATCCCTCCCGGCCCGCGTAGCGTCCATTCCCCCGACCTATGTGCGTTGGGCGGGGGTGGGGTTTGATCACTCTGTGCATGTGCCTGGGGGGCGGGGAGCGTACATCCCTCCCCCGCCCGCCTCTCTGCATGTGCAGGGGGGTAGCGTACGTTCCACCCCCCCGCCCCTCTGTGCGTGTGGGGAGGGAGTAGCCTACACACATCACTGACTCCTCTGTGCGGGGGGGGGGGGAAGATTGGTAGTCTACACACCCCACCCCATGTCTTACTCCTCTGGGTGTGGGCGTAGCCTACAGACCGTTTGACCTGTCTGTATGGGGTGGGAGCCTACACTACCTGTGTTTGCATCATGCTCATCTGGAGCATGCTGTGCAAAAACTATGGGGAAATAGGAGAATGGGTGTTGTTTGCAAAACCAAAGGGTATATCCTAATGGGTAGTTAGTGTGTTTGTGTTTCAAGAGGGTAGCTTGGGAGGGGTGAAACTCTTAAGTTGACAGCAGTTGAGACAATGAAAATAGTAAACATTTATGGGTAAAACTTCTTTTAGGTTTAGCCAGGAAATATTTATTAGGACTTCAGGAATACTGAGTTAAGAATGTTGGAGTTGAGACACAGTGTTGCTTTATCACTGGCTTCCCTGGATGTTTTTTATAAGAACTTGTTTAGTGTATCCCATAAACCAGATATTTCTAAAAACACAGTATGTTGTTGTCCCTCTGAGGCAACCCAAATTTGTCATCTTGATTCTATCACATTTACAGAAGTCTCAAAAGATGCCTATAGGGTTACCATTTTCAGTTCCTTAAAATTGTCTTGTGGCATTTTTTCTTTAGTGCAGTCATATATCTTATTTATATGTAAAATATATATCAAATTACTTTGTGAGCTATGTTTTTTGATTTATCAAATGCTTTCTTACTTGATTAGAAGGGGAAAGAGTTGAGATGCCAGTCAAGGTTTATTAGCAAACTAATGAAAGTAAAAGGGAAACCAATAGTATGGACTTTGTTCTGTTCCTGGATTCTCTTAAAAGATTAGGAGTAGTGTTTACTCAAGCATTGTAAGTGGTGTCACTTGCAGACTACACATAGCAGTAGCGGTGGTAGAGAAAATTAAAAAAATGTAATTATGTAGGATTAAAAACTGCTTTATTATTGACTCTTCTTGTTAACTTTGCTTCTTGAGCCAAGAATAGATTATGTCCATTACAGATTGTCAAATGCACCATAATCCATTTTTAATCCAATATTTTGTTCAATGTGATGTGATTCCTAAAATCATCATAAATATGTGATTAAATACATGATGCCTTGGTTCAAATACTATTTAGTTTGATCTTTATAATAAGAGTAGAGATTTGTGTGTGTTTGGTTTTTTAGGTGGTTGTCCTTACATTGCCCTGCTATTTTCCCTCTGGACTCTGGTAGCTTGAAGGGACATGTGTCACCTCAACCGATTTTTCCAATTTATTAGAAGTGGCTTTGGATACTACACCTGCCCCTATATCCTCCTGCCAAGTTACGTAGTCTCATGCTTTCTCTTTTTTTGGTCCATATTTTTTTCTCTTGTAAAGAGATCCAAAGGCTGTATCTATACTAGCAAAATTTAGACCCATAACCTTCTTGCAGTGGTGGAAGCTCCACTGCAGGAAGGGCTCAGACATTTTACCACCTGTTCTTAGGGCCTGCCTATACTGGGGATACTTGCACTGGTACAAATCCCCAGCATAGATGTTTCAAACCAGGGAAAGCCTGTGCAAGTCCCTTATTACACTGATGCAATTCATCTGCACTGAGAGCTTGGTTTGGACTAGGTGACAAACACTAGAGATCTGCCTATGGCAATATTTTCTACTGTTGCTACCAACAACAGACCTACACCAGTGGTGAATAAGGTATCTGGTACTTTTCTTACTAGCATTGATGAGATCAAACAAACAGGCTATACAGGGGAAATTGTGAAACTGACTATACACAAAGGGCTATCAGATATGCAAAGTAATCAAGCTTGTAAATTTGAGAATATTTTTCTCTCATGTCTCAACTATAGTCATCTTG
Organism: Platysternon megacephalum; assembly: GCA_003942145.1. Taxonomy (NCBI): domain Eukaryota; kingdom Metazoa; phylum Chordata; order Testudines; family Platysternidae; genus Platysternon; species Platysternon megacephalum. Next base: position 5,327,264 of record QXTE01000105.1, read on the forward strand.
ATGTTACTTGCAATAAGGTAACAAAATCTTCAAAGGGAGTTATTATTTGATGTTATTAAGTTGATGGAGTTTCTTTAAAGCACTGAGGCCAATTCTGCTCCCCCATAAGCTTATATTTCCCATTGAAGTGAATGAGCAAAATTCTGTGCTCAGTTACACGGGTGTAAATAGGACATGACTTCATTGAAGTCAGCAAAGTTGTTGCATATTTACAGTTGTTAAACTGAGCAGAACTTGAGCTAATGAGTTGCATTCTTGAGTTATAGGACAGAATTGGACCAATTGTTTATGAAGGCTGATGTTGACAACTGTAAGCTTTGAAGTAATCTTTATATTGAGATTGCTTTCTTCTGGCAGTTCAGTTTGTCTGTGCTCCCACCTTGAGTCTAAGGGGCTGTGAATGTCTCATGAAATAATGAGGGAGGGAAGGATATAGTTTCTGTATCCCTTTACTTCTGATTTCCCTAGAACAAATTTTTAGAGGCTGATAGAAAGGAAAATAGAGAAGTCACAGTGTTTTTTTCTCTCTATGTACCTTTCACTTGCACATTAGCTTTTCTTGATTCCTGAATGTTAGTGTGTCCAGCTCAGTGCTATGAGGTACTTGTGATGAGTTACCCCCCGCCCCACCTCTGGGGTGCCACCTGATGTACTGGGGTACTGCTGAGCTTGCCTGACCCACCAGCCTGGGTTCCCTTTACACCGTGCTGCTGTGACAGGCTCTCAAGCCCCCTTCCAGCACACCCACAGGTAGGGACACACCCAGCTGCAATTTCACACAGATGCTGAGATCAGCTCTGCATGGGAAAGCTCAGCTAAGGAACTACCTAGCACTCAAGTGCACACCCCCTCTGGAGTGTAAACCCAAAATTAATCATCTTGCGCTGCACAGAGAACTGTACAGCATCAGCTCATACAATTCGCTCCCTCCCTCAGTGTGGAGGAAGATATGCACAGCTTTTTGCCCCCCAGTTATGAATTCCACAAACTAGTTTTAGAGAGAACTAAAACAAGTTTATTAACTACAAAACATAGATTTTAAGTGATTATAAGGTTAGCAAACAGATCAAAGCAGATTACCCAGCAAATAAAACAAAAACACAATATAAGCTTAAGATACTACAGAAACTGGTTTCTCACCATACATGTTGTTTTAGGCAGATTGCAGAGGTTCTAACTGCTCTTGCTTGCAGCTTAAAACTCCAGGTATTTCTTTCACAGTCCAGACACCTTTTCCAGCCTGGACTCAGTTCTTCTCTCTTTCTACCCCTCCCCCAATCTTTGTTTCATCTTTAGATGTTCACAGCAGTCATCCTGGGTGGGGATTCAGTGAAGAACAACCACTGATCATGTCACTCCCCTGCCCTAAATAGGTTTTACATATGGTGGTAATCCTTTGTTTTCCAGTGTGGTTCCTTCTCTTCCCTATTTCCTTCCTTCCCCCCCCCCCCCAAATATACTGGTATTCTGTCATGGAATCCAGTACCAGGTGACATGATCACATGACCCTGCAGTGACAAAGCAGCCATGAGTCAAAGGCTGTTTGTAGCATCCCAAGACAGCTTCTCAGGAAGATGGGAGATTAGCATCTTCAAAGATCTATTGTTCTCCCTAATGGTCCATTGACTTGTTTCCAGTTAGCCAGCCAGACGGATTGCATTTTGTCTAGGGGTGTTCCCCAGCAAACACTTTTGTAGTACAGATGTATGGTCAATATTCCTAACTTTAGATATAAAAATGACACATGAATACAAATAGGATAATCATATTCAGCAAATCATAACCTTTCCAATGATATCTCACATGCCTTATCTTGCACAAGATACATTATGATTGACACAATCATATCATAATATTACTATGAAAAATATGGGAAGCAGTTAAGTCCCAGGCAGACTGCGAGGAGCTACAAAAGGATCTCTCAAAACTGGGTGACTGGTCAACAAAATGGCAGATGAAATTCAGTGTTGATAAATGCAAAGTAATGCACATTGGAAAACATTCCAACTATACATATAAAATGATGGGGTCTAAATTAGCTGTTACCACTCAAGAAAGAGATCTTGGAGTCATTGTGGATAGTTCTCTGAAAACATCCACTCAATGTGCAGCAGCAGTCAAAAAAGCGAACAGAATGTTGGGAATCATTAAGAAAGGTAAGACAGAAAAATATCATATTGCCTCTATGTAAATCCATGGTATGCCCACATCTTGAATACTGCATGCAGATATGGTCGCCCCATCTCAAAAAAGATATATTGGACTTGGAAAAGGTTCAGAAAAGGGCAACAAAAATGATTAGGGGTATGGAACGGCTGCCGTATGAGGAGAGATTAATAAGACTGGGACTTTTCAGCTTGGAAAAGAGACCACTAAGCGGGGATATGATAGAGGTCTATAAAATCATGACTGGTGTGGAGAAAGTAAATAAGGAAGTGTTATTTACTCCTTCTCATAACCGAAAAACTAGGGGCCACCAAATGAAATTAATAGGCAGCAGGTTTAAAACAAACAAAAGGAAGTATTTTTTTCACACAACGCATTATCAACCTATGGAACTCCTTGCCAGAGGATGTTGTGAAGGCCAAGACTATAACAGGGTTCAAAAAAGAATTAGATAAATTCATGGAGGATAGATCCATCAATGGTTATTAGCCAGGATGGGCAGGGATGGTGTCCCTAGCCTCTGTTTGCCAGAAACTGGGAATGAGCGACAGGGAATGGATCACCTGTTCATTCCCTCTGGGGCACCTGGTATTGGCCACTATCGGAAGACAGGATATTGGGCTAGATGGACCTTTGGTCTGACCCAGTATGGCCGTGCACACTACCGCTTATGCCAGCTTAATTTATGTTGCTGGGTGGGGTGGAATATTCACAACCCTGAGCAACATACACTTTGCCGGCATAGGCTATGTCTACACTACCACTTATGTCCCTCTTCAGGAGAGTAAAGAATAGTTCAGACGATGGTTGTGATGGGCTCCCTTTGTACTGCTAAAAATCTATATATACATGTATTTGAGCGAGAAATGTCAGGTATTGTTTATGGCTTGAAAAATCCCTCCCCTCATATGTGCCCAGAAAGGGCAGTCAGGTTCATCCATGTTTCACAGGGAACGACCTCAGAGCAGCTCAGCTTATTGCAGCATGAAGAATCATGGCACGTGCCCCTGAACACAGCAGCTTGAGAGAGTGTGGTTGCTCTTACCCGAGCTGGGCTAGCTGAAGAGGCGTAACTCAAATGTAGATAATCCAAGTTAACTCCACAGTGAAAACGTAGCCTGGGGTTTACACAACTGTCTGCAATACTTAAGCAATTTGTAAAATTTCTTTTCAATCCAAAAAATTATAAAACCTTCTGAATGTAACTAGTGCTGCTTTGCTGAATCTGTAGTGTAGACAGTCTGAAAAGAGAGTAGCCTAAAGCCTAAATCCTGACCACAGTATGCACCCTCAGCAGCCAGGCTGTTCTGTGGGGTGTAGGGTTTTGTTTTGTTTTTGTTTTTAGCCTTGCTGTGCCTTGCCCTGGCCACTCTGAAGCAATAGAGCTGCTTCTCCGCCCTTTGGGGCTGGAGAGACTTCCTCATTATTGGCATGTGCACTACGTGGGTTAGGGTAGTGGCACAGCCATGAGTCCTTCCTCATGTTTCTTCTGTCTCATATCCTCTGCATGGGATTCCCAAAGCTTGCCCTACCTCCTGTGTAGCAGAACTGCACCAGTTCCTCTACAGGGCCAAATCTATGCTGGCGAACTGGCACTGCAAACCCCCTAGCACCCTTTTAACCCACACAATTGCTACCAGAGGTGCACAGGCTCATGCCACTTTTAGAATTGCTGTTGCTGTACCATCCACTACTACCTGAATCTGCATTAGTTTGTTGACAGGGCAGTCTCCTGGAGTAGCAACTACAGCAATGCAGTTGTTCCTTCCAGTGCAAACTAGAATATTCCTGCCCCCTCTTCGGTACCAGTTTTGCCAGCTCCAGGCATTAGCTCTACCTGTAAAGCTGACTGCATGAGGCTTTGGCTGCTCTTCTCTTACCTACCTTTCCCCCCATCTATTTAGGACAGACCTGAGAGCAGCTGAGGCAGTACTTAACTGCTTTCACCTTGGCCTGGTCTCCTCACCTCTGAAATCTTTACTCACAGAATAGCATTGAAGGAACACAAAGGTAATATAAAATGTAGAAAACACTCTAATCCACAAGCCCACTAATGTTTGCAGAGAATGCTATGTGTGGGTGTGGTGCATTGTATATAAGATGCTTGCAAGAGTGTAGAAGCAGTCAATGGGCTAGATTCTCTGCTCATATAAATTGGCATAACTGTTGAAGTCATGCCAATTTACACCAGCTGAGAATCTGTCCAGTGTGTCCATCTTAGATTTCCCCTCAAAACTGTTATATACATGGAACTTCTGTGTGGCATCAACCATCTCCCTGTCGTATACCCCAAAGGGGTGTGTTTTTTTTTTTTAAGAATTTCTCCTTTGCTTTCTTTATGATGGAAAGAAGAGAATCCTGGCTTGAGCTAAGAGAAAACAATGGCTACTTCCTGGTCGTGGACACCTGCTCTTCATGGAGTCAGGCTGAAGCTAATGGTGTAATTAAAATGACTAGTTTCCATTATAGGGTGTTTTGTTTTTATGTTTAGCCAAGGTTTGTTTGGTTTTTTTTAAAGGACCTGGGCAAAAGTTAAATATAATGTATTTATTGCTGAAACCATTAAGCTATCATGTTCTCTCCGTAATATCTTTTCTCATTGCTGTCAATTACCAAGGTCTTGGTGCCATAAGAAAGCTTTCTTTCTTTCTAACTGGCCTTTTCCTGTTTGATTCAGTCCTGTCAGTCAGTCGTCATGGAAACAATTGTAATGTCAAACTTGTGGCATCAGTGAATGAATCAGACAGGAGGCTGGTTGGGCAGCAAAGCTTCTGTTTACAGCGGACCCTCGCTAGAACGTGTGTCTAAATACCGCAAATTCGCTTATCGCGCGGGACCGCGCATGGATCCCAAATGTAATTACCTTCATTGGAATCCATGGTAACGCGGTCCCTGCTATAATGCGGTCCCCACGTTAACGCGGGACTGCGCATGGATCCAAAACCCCACGTTCTAGCGAGGGTCCAGTGTATTTCCCCTACTGCTGGTAATTGATGGATGGAGAGAGAGTACAAAGTGGATCAATGGAGTTCAAATAAAATGTAAAGTTTTTAAATTTGCCTGAGTTATAACTCTAGTTTTAAGGCCTTCTGTGGAGGGGAAGAAGGTTTGAAATAGTTATATTGCACCTACTTTAGAAACCATGTTCGCTGCCCTTTAAGTTTGTGTTGAAATCACATTTAAAGAAGAACATGGCAGGAAGCCCAAAATCCTTAAGCATTATAATACTGATCCACTCAACCCCTGTTAAATATTTGTTTGATGAAAAGTATCTATTACGCTGCATTCCAGTTATAGTAGTTTGATACAGTACGTGATTGACTTTAGCTTTTTTAGAGACAAGCAGCAGATCTTTGATACTTGTTGAAGAACAAAGGACACCACAGTTGTTAAGTAGTTTGCAGGGTGGCTTTTTGCTACCTTCTCTACATTGTAGAAGGATTTCCAATTCCCCGGTGGTAATGCTTACCCACACAGTGTAGAAACCATGCTGTCAAGGTACCTGTGATGTGATTTAACTTGCTGCATGTCATGATGGATGAGCTGAGTAGATATGGGAATGGTAGTGGTGAACTTGACTCTTACTGCTATACTGTTTACAAATGGCTTTTACAACCTATGGATTGTTCAGAGATTGGGGAAATAATTTCTTTTGTAAAAACATTTTCTTACCACTTTCTGAAATGTCTCAACTTGTTATGGCCAAGACATTAAGCTAAATGTGTTCTGTTTCCATTACTGGTCATAGTGACTGGAGTCACCAATGTGTGTTTATCTTACAATTTTGTATATCTAGGTTGTGAGGCTTCCAGGTAGGGTGAGAGTGTTACATAGTGGGGTGGGTGCTGTGCATACTTGACCACTTAGAGTTTATCTATTGCTAACCTGCAACACTTATACCCCGGCCCACATTGTGTACTTAGATCAAACATCTAAGGGACTAAACTTAGACTGGTTAAATGGAACCATCAAAAACTTTTTGAAAGTTTTCCATCGGAAAACACACTCTTGTCACAATTGAAACATTTTATGGAAACGTTGCTTTCAACAAACTTTTCGATAGTCCAAGTGTTTTTTTACTTTTTCTTCCTTTCTCATTTGGTTTTGTGAATGGGAATGATTGGGTCAGCAGCTGTGCTGCCTCACTGAGCAGGCATCACGTGGGTAGCCAAGAAAGGCCAGCCAAGAAAGGCCAGCCATTCATGCAGATGCCTTTGTCTCAGGGACTCCCGGAGGTTTCCTTACCCAAGATTTCCAGGTCTGTCCATTCTCGCCAAACCTCCTTCCACCTGAGGGGGTTATTGCCTGGTCCTCTGTGGCAAGGAATCTAAGTCTGTGGTTCTGTTTGGCTTACTATGCAGCATCCCCTCTCCCTTTCATATCATAGAATCATATCACAGAATACCAGGGTTGGAAGGGACCTCAGGAGGTCATCTAGTCCAACCTCCTGCTCAAAGCAGGACCAATCCCCAATTTAATCATCCCAGCCAGGGCTTTGTCAAGCCTGACCTTAAAAAATCTCTAAGGAAGGAGATTCCACCCCTCCCTAGGTAATCCATTCCAGTGCTTCACCCTCTCCTAGTGAAAAAGTTTTTCCTAATATCCAACCTAAACCTCCCCCACTGCAACTTGAGACCATTACTCCTTGTTCTCTCATCTGGTACCACTGAGAACAGTCTAGATCCATCCTCTTTGGAACCCCCCTTCAGGTAGTTGAAAGCAGCTATCAAATCCCCCCTCATTCTTCTCTTTCCTTTGCATTCACAGGAATCTTGGGTGAACATGTTCTCTGAAACTGGGATGGATTGGATTCCATAAGCAATAATGCACAGTAATGAAGTCAACTTGTGGAACTCCTTACCTGAGGAGGTTGTGAAGGCTAGGACTATAACAATGTTTAAAAGGGGACTGGATAAATTCATGGTGGCTAAGTCCATAAATGGCTATTAGCCAGGATGGGTAAGAATGGTGTCCCTAGCCTCTGTTCGTCAGAGGATGGAGATGGATGGCAGGAGAGAGATCACTTGATCATTGCCTGTTAGGTTCACTCCCTCTGGGGCACCTGGCATTGGCCACTGTCGGTAGACAGATACTGGGCTAGATGGACCTTTGGTCTGACCCNCTAAGTGTTCCTTAATGTCAAGTATCAGAGGGGTAGCCGTGTTAGTCTGGATCTGTAAAAGCAGCAAAGAATCCTGTGGCACCTTATAGACTAACAGAGGTTTTGCAGCATGAGCTTTCGTGGGTGAATACCCACTTCTTCGGATGCATCCGAAGAAGTGGGTATTCACCCACGAAAGCTCATGCTGCAAAACCTCTGTTAGTCTATAAGGTGCCACAGGATTCTTTGCTGCTTTTACAGATCCAGACTAACACGGCTACCCCTCTGATACTTGACATTAAGGAACACTTAGGGTATTGGCTTGTCTTTGTAGTGCAAAGTGACTCTGCAGAACAGGAAATGACTGTCTTGCCAAAAGGTAGACAAATAGAAATCACTACAACTTGCTCTATGTATCTCTTCATTGAGGTTGCAGCCATTCATTCATTGAGAGCTGCTATGAGGCTGTGACGCTACTTAGAATAACTTGTTGACACACAAACTGAACAAGTACTCTGGTTTCTAGTGTTGCAAGCTCAGCCTGTGATGTGAAAATCAACCCTTTTTCTATCTGTCTTACACTGTCATTGGTAATAAAGATTCTGCAGCTAGAGATGTCTGATCCTGCAGTGCTAATAATAGTATACACTTGTTTGAATGTAAGCAAATAGTTCTCAAACGCAGAGCAGAGATGTGGTGTAACAAGGTACTATTTTACATTTCTAAGTGAACAATTGTAGGTGAATGTTGTAGACCAAGGGTAAAAATTTTCAAAAGCAAGCACGTTTGAAAATTTTACCTCAGACTATCTTTTAGCTATGCTGCAAGAAGACTTCCTAATGAAAGGCAGGCAAACGGGTTAAAAAATAGATTCCAGTGGAATTTTAACCTCCATTCAGTAACTACGGGTCAGTGAAGGGCAAAAGGGAATGACCCAAAACAAAGCTGAGAACACTTCTTCCTAGGATGACAAATGTTGTCCTGGAAGGACAATATATCAGCTAGCCTTACAAATATCAGGGCAGGTCTGCACTTGTCCAATTTTTGCAGTTGAGCACCATTTCTTAAAAGTCTGCAAACCTGCTTAATAGAGGGACAAATGGAAGGGAAAGTTCAAAACTTTCCAATGAAGGTAGGCACCGGATTGTCTTCATTTTTTCAGATTTTCTTGGCTTATTACCAATGATGCAGCTTTAATGGTGGGAGCACTAGTGGACAAATGATACATGTGGTGGGATTATTTTTTTAACCACCATGTCATTTGGACCTGGTGTCACACTCGCAATAGCGCAACAACAGGAGTTTAAAACAAAAAACAAAAAAACGGCTGGGTGTGGACACAGCCTAAGACTATTATCAATTGGGTTTCTGTGTTTACACTTCTACTACAAAAACCACCTGAAGTAAAACACTTGAATAGGTTTTTCATAGTGAGAATACCTGGCACTTCAGTTGGTGATGTGGTTGAAAGTTGGTTGTGGAAGGGAGCACCTGGTAGACCCTATAGATTCCCTGTGTATATTGGGAGCTTGTCCCTCATGTGTCAATACAATTTATATCCTTCACAGAACACAATTTTGTAAAAATTGACATTTAAAAAAAAACAAGTGCACACTCTAAACCCTAGTTACCAATAGCTGAAGGCTTTTAAAATATGTAATGACAGCCTCCTAAATCCTCCATCCAGTTTCCTTCCATCACTCTGGCTGATAAGAAGCAGGCTGCCTTCTTCCTCTACCCCAAATATGCCACAAATGTGCATAAGGAGAGAAGTGGGGGCAGGCTTGAATCCTTGAACTTTCTTTCCAAAGAAGGCAGCTATTGTCTCCACGTTCCTGTATCTCCTACCCAGCCTCTGTTAGTTTTAGATGACCTTGCATCCTGTCAGGGATTCAGGGCCAAGAACTTGAGAGTAACAGGAGAGTGGGGAGAGGAGGATAATTTCTGTGACTCCTTGCTAGGAAAAGCCATTTGCTTCACAGAAGAATCTATAAAATTACTCTTGGGTCCTAGAGCGTGTGTGATCAGAGTGATATCCGCAGTTTCTGTTTGGAAGAAGGTACTGATGAAATGGCTTCTATATTGGTCCATTTCCATGGCTCTCCCACAGCTTTCTCAAATAGATATTGGGCGCACATGTTCTTTGAAACTGTACTTAAGGGTTCAACACCCTATAAAGAATTCTAAAGGCGACCCTTGTTACTGTTCATTTGGACAGTATATTCATTTGTATATTGTACATCTAGACAAGTTGTAGTGTTGTTAAAGAAAACTATTGCCAGGACCAGTAGAATATTGGTGAAACTTGTAAAAACAAAGTTTTCTGCACATCTGCCCACAATGCGGTAATTGTTCAAAGTCACTGTTGTGTTACGTTATATATCTTTTAAAGCAGTGTAGATCAGCAGCTAGGGGTCTCTATGTAGCTGTCATTATCAGGCTGCAAAGCAAGAGATCCAAGTTTAAATTTGGACTCTGTCTTTAATGTTATATATCCATTAAGTGTCTGCTTCCAGGGAGTTCTTGTGACTCCACAGTAGTAGAGGGCACATGCTTGTGTACACATGAATGCAGTCAGGGGACTTATGCAGAAGTTCTTTAAAAAGAAGAGCCATGTTCCCATCCTGCATTATTTCCAGGAGAGATTGGAATTTCTCCTTTATTTCAGGATGAGGTTTACAGAAAAACTTCCTTCCATCTGAGGCAGAGGGATTGATGGGAAAAATCTCATGTAAAAGAACAAGTGAACAAAGAGTCCATCCTAGGGAAATGGGGTGATGGGAAAGAAGGGAAGGAAGAAAATGAACTTTGTGTAAAGTTAGGTTCTCAAGTCCGCAGTAAGTGTTGAACACAGAGCATCTCCCACTTCCAAAAACCAGGCTGCGTATTTAGGCACCTAAACATATACTCTGTAGTCTGTTAGGCACCCAGGGCTGAATTTTGGCCAATGGTCCAGATTGTCAAGTTACACCAGGGCTGAATCTGGCTCAGTGTCTTAAATGCCATGACTCTAGCTGAGCACGGATTTCTTAGACTTAGTGGCTTAACTGTTACTGAAATGTTTCCATCTAGGCTTCAAGTTCCTCACTTCATTGAGAAGAGGTGGGTACTTGCTGCAGCTCTTGTTAGACTGTGCACCATATCTTGCAGGGTTCATTAATAAGATTAAGTGCCAGGAGAGGAAGGGAACTGTAACTTCATAGCCTCAAATGCTTGATTTCTTTTATAAATGCTTAATCTTTCTGCAGTTTCCCTGCAGAATCTGAAATGGTGGCTTCTACTGTTTATTCCCATCCTCAGTTTCTTCCTTCCGTCACCTCTGGCTCTGTCAGATAGACAGCAGCTCAACGCCTGTATCTCTGCTGGGGCAGTGAGCACTTCTCAAAGTAATAATGGGACATGGTAGCGTGAAGCTTGGCTCTCATAAGGGATAAGTCAGAGTGGAGGCCATCTTTAAATTACTGATACTATTATTACTACATCCTATTACTGTTTGCACTTGTAACTTTCACACACAAACAAGCCCAATAGAAACTAATAAGCAGTCTGGTATTAAAATGCATACAGATTGCATTCTAGATGCAAAATGTAAAGAAAGTGTCAAATATTCCATAGTCCTTTTGAGGTTTCATGCATCTAAGGTAAAGGAGTATAAACCCAAGGCAAACTCAGTCATTCTGATAAGAGCTGCTGAACTAAACTATAAAAAAATGTTCTCATCAGTAATCTAACTGAATAAGAAGAGGATTCTATAATTAAAACCTTGGACTCCTGAACTGCAAAATGATCTTAGCCCTCACTCTAGCTTTGAATGTTATCATCTTTTGTAGCTTCTTGTCATTTTCTGTTCAGAGGTGACTCTGAAACAAAACTTAGGCCAGACTAGTGAAGGAGTGAATCTCTTCAAGAACATGGTTGTCCTATCAAGTGAGTAGAAATTCAGAACAGAAAACTTAGGGCCAGATTTCTAAGGTGACATCAATGGGAGTTATATACTGAAATACATTTAAAAATCTGGCTCTTAGTTCCAAATAGCAGTACCTCTTGGCAGTCTGTCAATACTTTCCTCTAAAATTTGGTTCTTCATTTGTAGTAAAGTTTTCAAGGTTGCACCGGTTGGAAGACAGGCTCTGGGTTCCGACACACTAACCTCAGAGTCGCCTGACCTGACTGAACAGTATCACTAACTTTCCTCTGTTTAGATTGATGGAAGATGTCTTTATGAAAGCTTTCGCTAAAAAGTGTCTGTTTTAAAAAATATCTGCAAAAGTAAATTTATTTTTTCTGCACGGGAGTAAGCAGTTTACTGATTGGCCTTTTTTCATTATGTATTCCTCCTTTAAGATGACCATTTCAGGTGTAATCTTTCTAGACACTTCTGCCTCCATTGTGGTGTCTGAGCTCCTCCTCTGAGCAATGCAGTGTGGTGACAGTAGAACGGGAAGGATTTTTTACAATTACTCTTAGGGGATTGAGTGGGGACTTAATGTTTTTTTTCCAGAGAAAAGCAGGATCTGTGTGTAGGGGAGAGTGGTACGAGAATTCTTATCATAAATATTAATATCTAGGCTGTTTAATAACCATACCCCATCTTACTGATCCACATGGACAAAGATCACAAATTGTGCGTATCTTCTCCTCTAGACTATTTTGTTCTTTATTTGCTGCTGGAAGCATCTGTGACCCCTTTCACACATGCTGCCACACTTCTAGGCACTTCAAACAAGTGTGATTTCTTGCTGTGTGATGCACAGCCATGTATCTAAGTAGCATCTACAGTCAAGGGCTGAGCAGTACTGCATGTGTGCTGAAGAGTAGGGAAGGGCAGAGAGACAAATATAGTTACAGCACAGTTGTTAAGTTGTCGTCGTAGGGATAGAATGAAAGAGGTATGGGGTTATGAGCTTCTCTGAAAATCTTTTGATTATTCTAGTAGCCCTACCTTTCCAGTTCTTAGGTTTTAGCTGTCTTGCTGCAGAAATGAGAACTCTGGTTCTTCTGCTCCATGCACCCCAAAAGAAACCCTCTGTAAAGAGAACAGGAAATACTAATTTTGTTTTCACAGGTGTGGTCTACAGTAGACTGCTGTGGATTTCAGTCCTGTGCACACTACCTTGAGAGCTAAGGAAAGTATAAAGCTACACATCTCACTAAATGATCAGTACAAAGACCCATATCTTTAGTGCTTCTTAAATTTGTGTTTGTTTATATATCTCCTTTCTTTTGTGCTCAGGTGAGTTATACCCAGTTCTCTAACACAGGGGTAGGCAACCTATGGCACGTGTGCCGAAGGCGGCACGCGAGCTGATTTTCAGTGGCACTCACACTGCCCGGGTCCTGGCCACCAGTCTGGGGGGCTCTGCATTTTAATTTAATTTTAAATGAAGCTTCTTAAACATTTTAAAACCCTTATTTACTTTACATACAACAATAGTTTAGTTACATATTATAGACTTATAGAAAGAGACCTTCTAAAAACATTAAAATGTATGACTGGCACGCAAAACCTTAAATTAGAGTGAATAAATGAAGACTCGGCACAGCACTTCTGAAAGGTTGCCAACCCCTGCTCTAACATATTCCCAGTAGTAACCCCTGCATATGAAAGATACTATATTAAAGATTAATAGTATTGGATTGAGTGGGTATTGTATGCAGAATGAGTCACATTTATTTTTGAGGTAGGGACACATTGCAGTGCAGCATCCCATCAGCTGTGTGATGTGGTAGGGAAAACCTCTGAAGCCAAATTTGGCCCAGCCACTGCTGGGCCAAGCAAGAGTTGTAAGTATCTTGGGACCTATTTGGCTCTACAGGGAGAGAGTAGCTTTAAAGAGCATGTAAACTTCCCAGTTGAAGGAAGGGTGGCCATGGTGGAGAGATGGAGCTGCTTTTGGGTGGTATGGTAAGAGGGGGCAATAGACAATGTTGGCACTTTAGAGGGAGGTAGCACACCAAAAATTCCTCTAGATGTATTGATGTAAGATGTTGGCCCGGCAGACTGATGGAAATGTACAGACTGTAATGATGCAAGCTGATGAAAGCTCACGATTATGTAACCCTGGGAGTGTTTTGCCTTTACCTTTCAGGGCTTCCTAATCTTAACATTCCCAGGAGTCGATGATTTGTAAATTGATGCTTATCTAATTACTAAGTGTAGTTACTGCAAAATACTTTGTTGATTTAACAAAATAGCAATAATGCATCTTGGCTACGGCTAAGCTAGCTGTCAGCAGAATGGCAAAATTAAAAAATACTGTAGTCTTTCTTGATCGGACTGTAGTAATTCAGTGTGTGAGTGGGCATAGCATTAGTGTGTCACAAGCTTTAAAAATATTAACTAATTTCAAGAAGTAATGAAATCATATAAAGTCTCTCTATCAGTGGAGAAAACAGACCCTAGCTCACTGTATAAAAATTGGATTAATTCTCAGTCTGTCACGTGGGAGCTGTAACTTAGCTCTAAGTATATAAACATAGTCCTATAAAAAATGCTCCATTCTGGGGGCAGGCACTAATAAAGTATGCTGCCTTTAAGGGCCACTTTTTGTGTGAAGGTCTGTCTTCTTTAATTATGTCGCTAATGTCCCAAATTTCCTTACTGGTGGTGGTTCTTTTTAAAAAAGAAAAACTTGACATTATGAATATTATTTGATTTTTCACATAGGAAGAGTAATCTTTTCTCACTTTCACTGCCATCCACCCTGCCCTCAAACACTCTGCTTCAGTTTAGCTGCTGGCTGACCACATCTCTATTCAATGACATGTTCTGACTGAAATTCCTGCCTCAGCTTGTAGCTGAGTGAGTAATCTTCCCAGACAGGAGTAACAGTTCCAGCAGACAGCTGTGTAATGAGAATGCAAGGAACCCCGTTCCCTAAGCAACCAAGTATGTGGGCTGCTGCTAGGCAACAGCCATCTGGAACCCAGTTTGTGTTTCCTGGAATGTACCAGCCCATTTGGCTGGCTAAGAATTAACATACAGTTGTAGCTGGGAGTGGAAGAAAAGACAACTTCAGCATTTTAGCAGGTTCCTGTGATTCCAAGGCAATAGAAATAAGACAAAGGATTGTCTTTGCAGGTTTTTTTCTCCTCCTGGTTTATTCATTTCTCCACAGTGACGTTTTTTGGTGGTAAATGCCCTCTAGTACTAATATTGCAAGGAGTTTTCCAGCTGGAGATTGTCAGTGACTGGGTAGGAGATCCCCCCCCCCTTAATTTCTCCTCTTAGAAAAACAAAGTCCCATTGCATACACTCCAGTCTTGCATTTTACCCCTAATAGATTAGGAATAATTCATATGGGTTCCTCTTTTCGGAAATATTGATCTCTTCTCTGTCTGCTTTTGCAATAAAGTTTAAAGCACATCTGCTAGTCAGTTGACACAAGTGATCCAGGTTGAATCATTCCTGCCCCACTGGTCTTTCTACCTTAATCCTGGCTGAGATTTAAGAATAACTTTTCTCTTCTGAGGAGGGACACCATTCTGAAGTGTCAACCATTGGTTATGGTGTATCTTTGTTCAGTTACAGTCAGTGATTGGTAACTCACATTTTTCTTTTTAATTATCTCCTAACTCTAGCTATGACAGCTAGATCCTGGAGGTTCGTTGGTGGTAGTTCTTTTCTCTCTGAAGGTTTCTGTTAATTTAAGAAACTTGATGTAAATAAAACTCCTGATATTGTCTCACAGGAAGGAAGGTCCAATGGTTAGGGCACTAGCCTAGGACTCAGGAGATCCAGCTCCAATTCCCTACTCCCCCAGACTTCCTGTGTGACCTGCAGCAAGTCACTTAGGCCAGGTCTACACTCCCACTTATTTCAGCAAAACTTGTGTCACTCAGAGGTGTGAAAAAACACACATCCCTGAGCGAGATAAGTTTTGCTGGCATAAGTGGGAGTGTGCACAGTGCTATGTTGGTGGGAGAGCTTCTCTTGCTGCCATAGCTACCGCCGTTAGTTGAGGTAATTTTCTTATGCTGACGGGAGAGCTCTCTCCCATGGGCATAGTGCAGCTACACAAGCGATTTTACAGTGGCACAGCTGCATCAGTACAGCTGTGCCACTGTAAGCTGACTAGTGTAGATATGGCCTTAGTGTGTCTATGGTTCAGTTTCCCACCTGTAAAATGGGGATAATATTTAACAAAACCCCTGTGCGGTAGGGAGGATAAATACATTAAAGATTCAGGTTCTCGGATAGTACAGGGATTGTTAGTATATAAGTACTCTAGATTGATAAAAAACAAGATGTTAAATCCTTAATCAAACTGGGATGACAAGGACAGCCAAACCTTAATTTTCCCCTGCTGTACACATCTCTCAAGCAGACTGATCCCTTTGGGGTTCCCCAGGTGAATGCTGAGAGACTTGACAGTAACTCTGGAAATCACTGCAATGGCTGACCTCCCAGCTGGCAGTATAAATTGCTGTGACTTTGAATTTTCATCCTAAAACCAGTCTGGCTATTGCGCAACAATTGGCGTGAACGTATCACTAGCTTTCAAGCAGTTAGTCCTGCTCAGGGCCAACAATTTTCTTTTATTCCTCCAACCTCAGGCAGTCTTCAAAATGTCTGGCATGGCTGGGACTTTCAAAGGGTGGAATTTTCAAAAGTATTCAGTGTTGGTCTGTCTGTTCGCATTGAAGTCAATGAGAGCTTTATCACAACTTTATGGAAGCAGGGTTAGGCTATCACTCAGTGCTTTTGAAAATGCAACACTAAGGGAGTCCAGCACGTGACTCCCTTAAGCTCTTCTGAAAATCCCAGCTGGTTCATCTCTAAAGCAGACTCTATGGAAACAGTGCCGCGTTCCTAGTCTGCAAGGTACAGTTTCTTTTTTTTTTCTCTTGGTGAAGGAGAGTGATTGGAGGGGAACTTAACTGAGCTATATTTTCAAGCCTTAAGTCTGTTTCTCAGTGCTTTAACAGCAGCTTGGATGCATGGTTGTGGAGAGAAAGAAGGGCAAGAGGCAGATTGTCACATGGTGAGCATTAGTCCTAACAGTTGGTCACAGGTCTGAGATTATGTTGATGAAGGTCTCCATGGAAACAACAGCACGGCTGTTTGTAGGACTGGGACTTTTGCTAGTTTTCTTTATTGTGACAGGTTTTGCCTTCAGAATTTCAGGCTAGTTCCCAATCTGAGTGGACGCCAGCAGTTCGGATCTTAGCTATTTCATTAGCTTCAGCATTCGTTTTATGGCCTGTGTGTTAGAATAAGAGCTGTATTGTTGTCATTGCACTGTTTGCCACTGGGTTTAGGCTTACTTTATAATCAACAGAGAGTTTCTGTTGCCCTGGTCTAGAGTAGGGGCTTGTAGAGCCAAAAACCACTGACTTTGTGTACCGCTTGCATTACTACTAAAAGCAGATGGGTAGACAGCACTTGGATACAATGGTGATGGTTGCAGAGGGAAAACTAAAGATCAACAGAATAGATAAAGAATATGTACAGGTCTTCTCAGATCTGACACCCCTCAGCTATTGCTTTCTAGACTGCTAGCCATATGAAGACTGGGGCTGTATACATTTTATTCAATGTTCATAGCTAAGGCTGCTAGTTTGTCATGGAGGTCACGGATTCCGTGACCCCTGTGACTTCTGCCGCGGCTGGTGTGCCTGGCTCAGGGGCAGCTCAGGCAGCCCCTGTGCCAGGCGCACCAGCTGCTGCTGGGGCAGTCTCAGGCCCCCGCAGCATGCGCCCCCCAGGAACCGCAGAGGCAGCATGCAGAGCTTCCTGGCCATGCCTCCGCCTAGCAGCTGAGCAAGGGGGATGTTGCCACTTTCGGGGAGCCCCACAGGTAAGCGCTGCCCAGAGCCCACCTCACCCCGTCCCATGCCCCAACCCTCTGCCCCCTCACACACCCAAACTCTGCTGGTGGGGGGAGGCACAGAGCCAGGTAGGGAACCTGCCGGCCCCCCCAAGCCCACCCCCCCACCACTAGTGAGGGTCCTGGGCCGCACACCACCGCATGCCCCCTTCCTCCAGCACCTCTCCCCCTCCCCACCTCCAGGTTTTAGTCACAGGTATTTTTAGTAAAACTCATGGGCCGTGAAATTTTGTTTATTGCCTGTGACCTATCCATGAGTTTTACTAAAAATACCTGTGACTAAAACATAGCCTTATTCATAGCCTCCAAAGGGCTATTTTGCTTCAGTCTTATTTCCCCAGAGTTTATCCCTCTCTGGGACAACCAATGAGCAGCTTTCTTCAGAGATGCTTCATAGTTGTCCTGGAGCAGGGAGTGGCTCAGTTCTCAAAACCTGTGCAGTGAACTCTCATCCTTCTGGAGTCACTTTATAATATTCTCCACCTCCAGAGCTCTCCAACACCTTTCCCCTCAGCCCACTGTAAATGAGTCCTGGTACTTTTCCTCCCCAATTCCAGTCCTACTAACCTATTATACTTTAATGTTGTGGATCAGATCAAGAAAAATGAAGTCAGCAACATTGCTTGATAATATTAGGATAGATCTGTGCTTATTGGTAGACTCTGCTCTTGTTCCCCAGCACTTTACAGTCTTGGGCAAAAAGCTTCCACAATCCCCTGCAGAATAACTGTGGAATTCCATTGGCTTTGTTTTGGAGACAGCTGTTTTCTGTTGGAGCTAAAAGATTTGGGGGTGGGGGAGCAACTTGGCAGTTGGAATAAGAATATGGGGAAGGCTGGAAGTCCTTTGTTGCATTTCTTTGAAGTCAGGAAAGAAGGACAGACTGCTCTGTGGGAATATGCAAATTGCCAAAAGCAGTCAGTGTATGCACAGGTTTGGGGGATTTCGATTTTTGTTGCTAAATGTCAGTAAACATCTATTTCACCGTGCAAAATGATGAAAAAATCTTTCCACCAATGATAATCAAAATTTACAGATAGGCAGCATTTTTCTTACTCTGCCTGAGTACCTACTAGACCTTGATTTAAGGATATTTACTTTGTATATTTTGACATGTGAATGTGACACTTTGTGTTCTAATGGTTTTGAAGCTTTAACTTTTTGAATCTCAGCATCTACTGTTAAATAATTACCTGACCTCCGTAGGTTTCCAAAACTGTGAAAATAGATACAAATAAAAAAAATTCTTGAACCCCGTAATTGTGCAATTGGTAAAAATAAAATGCTTAAAAACAAACATCTATATCATCTGTCAAAATTATAAAATATAAAATTGAATTCTACCAACCCTATATATGCGCAGTGCTGCCGATGCTTTTAATATTTCTGGTATGGCCCCTCTCTGTGGTTTATTGTTAATCCTCCTGGGAGGCCAAATGGTCAGCAAGTCAGGCAGAAGACACTGAATTCATAATGGCAGAAAGAAAACGGAGGTCCTAGAAAGAACTCGGAATAACAGTAGATACAAAATAGCACTGCAGTGAGCTCATCCTTCAGTCTTGTTCCCTATTAAATCTACTAAATCAAATAAGGGGATGAAAATATGTTAGCCTTCTAACACTACCTTCCCCCTGTTAGAAAGGTTTGCACTAAAACAGCTGCACCCAGCCTCATGTAAGCTGCAGGTTCAGTTTGATATGCGTGTGGATGGAAATGTACTACTGCGTGCATATGTGATGCCAAACATTCTTGGGCTGCTTCCACTTGCTGTGAAATGTGGTGATCTGGGTCCTTAGTTAAAAGGTTATAGGGAGTCTGTAAATTGTGAGCAAGTAATTTGGCATTTGTGGAGGCTTTAGTACGAGAGAAGAATCAGGCTGTAAAGATGAAAAACTTGTCTCTTGCTCAGGGCCATTTGGGTCACAGATAACTATTCTGCTAATGTGTTAGGAGAATTCCAATTAATGCTTGGGGGGGTGTTCTCTAAACTCCATTTGTAAGCTGCAGTATGCACAGTGGCTCCTTTGTAAAATGAAATTGCCCCCTCACTTCCAGAAAGCACCTCGTAAGCTTTGGGTGCTACCCCACTCTAAATAACAAGGAACCATTGTTTTTAAAATGTTTGTGATGGTTAAAATTCTTAGAAAATCTAAGTTGGGGGACACCAAGAAAACCTCAGCAGACTTATCAGACTATAGCTTTCTCTGCACTACTATGTACCATGCTACTAAGAAAGAAAGGATATTCCAAATTAAGCCAGCTGAGCTCTACTGTGTTGGAGGTAGCTACATTTTCCTCAGCTTTCAAAGCCTTTGCCAAGGTGTTGGGGGGCCAAGGTACTTGGTCAGTTTCCTGTTACAGTAAGGAGTTGCATTGCTAAAAACCTTCCATTATCATTTGAAAATGTGTTGCTTGTCCTTTTCTATAGTGTGGTGCGGTGCGTGAGTCTCCAGGCCTAAAAACTGTCAGAACTAGTGTGTCAGGCAAGTTGGGAAATCTGTTTGTTGTGCGTTTTGGTTACCACGTAGGTTTCTACAGTCTAGTGAGCAATTGTCCCCTAGGATATAAATCTTTTATAACTAACATGCTAGCTGGTTAAAATGGATTTTTTTTAATGATCAGTTTTTCTTTTCTACTAAATTTTAGGGCTTGGCTACACTGACGCTTTACAGCGCTGCAACTTTCTCGCTCAGGGGTGTGAAAAAACACCCCCCTGAGTGCAGCAAGTTACAGCGCTGTAAAGCGCCAGTGTAAACAGTGCCCCAGCGCTCCCAGCGCTGTAAACTAATCCCCTGGTGGAGGTGGAGTATCTGCAGTGCTGGGAGAGCTCTCTCCCAGTGCTGGCGCGCGACCACACTCTCACTTCAAAGCGCTGCTGCGGGAGTGCTCCTGCGGCAGCGCTTTGAAGTTTCGAGTGTAGCCACGGCCTTAATTGCTTTTCTACTCACTTTACTACTCTCAGCTTTAGGCAAAGCTGAGATCCTAGCCAGCTTCTACTACTTCTGCACTAGCATAATGCTGCCGTGTCTTGGGTTACAAACACTTAATGGGGGAAATGGCTTAAATATAAAAAAAAAGTAAAATCTTTATGAATGGTAGAAACCTTGCAAAACCTAAATTTTGGGCATTGATTGTTCAGTTGGACATTTGCTGTTAGGCAGACTGGCTTGACTAATGTTTCGGGGCGTTTAATTGGGTGGGTGAGAGCGGGGAGGAGAACAGAGGCTCTCCACAAGCAAAAAAGATAAATTCAGCATGTGGAGAGGTTCTGTTGCATTGTTTTCCTTCATATTGTTTGCTGACACACACATGTTCTCTCTGTTACTGGGTGTGGTTTGGTTTTTTAGCTTATGAAGAATTTAAAGTCATATGGGTGTGGAGAACTATTTGCATAGTTTTCTGGCAATAGTTCTGCAATATCTTTTGGTAGCTGATGTGTCACATTGACATTATTGAATGGTCCCATCTATAGACGCAGCAGCTGCAATTGCAAACTGTGAGCAAATGGCAGAGCCGAGAGGAGGGTTACCCATAAGGGTAGAGCTGGGATATATTTGTGGAACAGCATGTAGCTCAAGCTAAATGGGTTCAAGCTAAATAAAGAAAAGTATGTTTTCCACCTACACCAATTTAAGTTTTTGGTACAGATAATAAAGATGAGTGCTGAGAAAGTAAAAGCAATTAGAGAATTGGAAGCACCAAGAAATGTACTAGAACTTAGAAGCAAATTATCTTCGCCAATACCTAAAAAACCTAGTATCTACAGTGTCAAAACCATAGATTAAACTATTAAGATCCAATGCATTCTGGGTATGGGGGCAAAATCAGGAGACTGACTTCAAAAGGGTAAAAGAACTTATCTCGACCGCTCCAGTTTTAACGTTCTCCATGCAAACAAACTCACAGTGGTCAGGGCTGAAGCCAGTAGCTATGGCCTTTGTGGTTTTATTGTTGCAGCTACACAGATCTGAGCCCAAGCCACTTGCATTCTGCTCTTGTACATTTACAGAAGCAGCAAAATGATACACTCAGCTTTAAAAGCAGTGCCTGGCGAGTGAACGAGGGTGTGAGAACTTCACCAGGCATTTGTGTGGGTTGGGTTCCTTTAAACTGGTAACCGACCATAAGCCTCTTGTAACCCTTATCATAGAAGATTAGGGTTGGAAGAGACCTCAGGAGGTCATCTAGTCCAACCCCCTGCTCAAAGCAGGACCAACACCAACTAAATCATCCTAGCCAGGGCTTTGTCAAGCCGGGCCTTAGAAACCTCTAAGGATGGAGATTCCACCACCTCCCTAGGTAACCCATTCTAGTGCTTCACCACCCTCCTAGTGAAATAGTTTTTCCTAATAGTTTTCACTGAATAAGCAAAGAGAAGAAATGTTTTCATCTTTTTTCCTTATATGCCTCTTTCCAGCAAGTTGAACAGAAACTTAGATGGATCAGTTATTTAAAGTGGCTTGGAGAATTACAGGCTTTCCCAAATTATTTTCTGTTCTCTCAGCAAGTGGAGACAATTCCACAAAGCCTTGCATACTCTAGGGAAACAGTGCACAAAATTTCCTACCATTGCTAACACTGGTTCAGCTCCACTGCTGATAACACTGAGAACCTTGTGTTGACAAGCCGCTGGTTGCTGTCAGCCTTTTTAGCACCGTGTCAGGTAGATCTGCTCCAAGCAGTGTTAAATTTTAGGCTTAAAGTAATGGTACACTAGAGGTCCCAAAGATTCAAAATATTGGTGGAACTGAACCAGTGTTGTCTTTGCAACCTTGCAGTTTTTCAAAAACTTCCCACAGTTGCTAAGGCTTGACTGACTGACTGAGCTAGTGTAAACATGTTTTATTGTGCAAGAACAATAGGTGTGATCCTGCTGTCTTGGGACTCTCCTTTATGCTCCTGGGGCCCTGGGAAGAAGGCTACAGAACAGAAGGTCTTGGGCGAGTGGTGGACTGAAGGACAACCACTGACATTGGGAAGAGGGACCTTTGCAAGAGAAGTGCTCTCTCCTTAGATGTCAGAGCCTATGTTTTCATTGTGTTGCATCTATGCCTTGGTGTCTAGCAATCCTGTTCCCAGTCATCTTTGTATAATTGAACCTCTAAATAAAAAACTCATCAACCTGCATGTGAAAAAGTTTTATGGGGGATGACTTTCTTTCCCTCCTCAAGAGACCAGCAAATTAAAACAGTGAGTGCTGTCTGCCTGTCTTTAGTAGTTTACACAGAATTAATACAATTCAAATTCAATTATCCACTGTCACTTTGTTTAACCCAGTGGTCCCCAAACTGTGGAGTGCACACACCCCCACCCCCGGGGGGCACAGAGGCATATTCGGTGCAGTGGGGCCCAGACGAGCCCCTACAAGGGGCGAGGAGGGAGCTCCACCCAGCCCACTCTGCCCCCAGACTAGCTCCAGCCCCAGCCTTGCCCCCAGTTCTGGCCCCAGACCAGGCTTCACTGCTGAGGAACCTTTGGCTGTGCAGTAATGGAGGGGAGGCGCAGACCGATTCCATTACTAGTGGAGGGGGGGGGGGAGGGGGAGACAAGAAAAGTTTGGGCACCACTAGTTTAACCTAAGCCTGACCTCCTCTATATTGGAATTTACCAATGGTCTTCAGCCTCCTTGCATTTCTTGAATGAGGATTACTTACTTTGTGTGGATCTTCTATCCTTTTATTCCCTTTTCAGTGTTAAAATAATAAACAGTAAAGCAAAGGTCTGTTGAGTGCTCCTCATCCCATCCCATCCCATAATATAAGAATAAGAGGGCATTACATGAAACTAAATGACAGCAAATTTAAAACAACAAAAGGTAATATGTTTTTATGCAACACATAACTAACTGGTGGAACTGCTGCTGCAAGATATTACTGAAACAATTAGCATGGAGTAAACACAATTAATTGGCTAGTTTTATTAAGTGTTTTGAAATTTAAATGCATTAAGACTGTCAAGTGTTTGTCTTCGATTATGTTACAGGATATAAAATTGCGAGGTCTTTCATTCCTTATTTAGAGCAGTGACTCTGAACCTTTCCAGACTACTGTATTCCTTTCAGGAGTGTGATTTGCCTTGCATATCCCAAGTTTCACCTCACTTAAAAATTCTGACTTTGGCTTCAGCTCCCACACAACAAGGCTCAGGCTTTGCTTTCTGCCCCTGGTCCCTAGCAAGTCCTGGAGACCCCATTAAAACAATCAGTTTGAGAACCGCTGAATAGTATAAAGTCATTGTATGAAATTTTAGTTTGCACTGACTTCGCTAGAGCTTTTTATGTAGCCTGTTGTAAAACTACCCCCTGGAAGACCTCTGCGTACCCCCATGGGTACACGTACCCCCATGGGTACACGTACCCCTGGTTGAGAACCACTGACTTAAAGCACTGGCATGGGTAAGGAAGAAATTTATCTTGTGACATAATTCTGCTCAGCTAATCCCTCTGTGTGTGTGGGGGGGGGGGGGGGTTGGTTTGGGATTTTTTGGAGGGGAAATGGAGGAATGGGGGATTGTACTTAACTTTCACTGACCAAAGCAAGATCATGAGAAGAAAACATTTGCCTAATAGCTAGAGGTAAAGCAAAAGACCAATTCTCAACAGCAGCAGGGAAACGGACAAGTCCTGCTGCTCCTTGGGGAAAAGTATCTGCAAGCTTAAAATGACAGTGCCTCAGTTTATACTTGGATTATAAAGTAACCTTCCAAATTTCTTTAAAAGCTTTCACAACCAAAAAAGGTTCAAAAGCTTCAGTTCCACAGAAGTTGAATGCTCTCATAGACTGGCCTCCAGCTCTTTTGCCTCCATCATTTAACACTGCTCAGAACACATCTGACGACATGGCAGTAAAAATGCTGTCAAACACTTTAAAACTAGTGCTCTCATTGATGTGAGCATCAGTAGTGTTGCAATGCTGAGAACTCTTAAAATCCTCAGTGTGTACAAGGCCTTTGTGGTGGTGAAAGACTCTTGGTATATGTCAGTGGACAAAAGAGCGGCCCAGGTGGAATGCTTTGGGGAGGATTTTTTTTGTTGCAGAGCCCCTATATTTTTAGGGAAGAGGTATTTTTAAATTGCTGTGAAGTATATTTGAAGGTGAGGGGAAAGTGGTGGTATGAATGGGGACTGGAATTTGCATAGTCTCCTTTAGACTAATGGGCTGCAAAGTGAAGTTCTATAATATCTGTGGCTTTGTCAACATGATATAACGCTTACAACTTTCCCACTGTTGCTCCCACCTGTGGTACAATGATAGGAACACTAATGTCAACCCGTCACTGGTCTCTCTTAAGAGAATGTTTGTGTAGCACAGCAGTGTCAGTGCTGGAAACTCCTTGAGGCCTATATACTTCCATGTTGGCTACTCTCATGGGGTATGTCTACACTGCACTATAGCTGTACCGATGTAGTGCCGTAATGTAGACGCTTTCTATGTCAGCCAAGGTGGGGGGGGGGGTGTTTCTATTCAATGTAGTTAATCCAAATCTCCCAAGAGGCGGTAGCTTCTGTCGACCTAGCCGTGCCTACAGAAGGGGTTAGGTCAGCTTCAGTATGGTGCTCAGGGCACAGAGACTTTTTCACAGCCCTGAGTGATGTAGTTTAGTTGATCTAATTTATAAATGTAGAACTGGCCATGCTCCAAGTGTCTCCCCCACACCCCAATCTAGTGGCTAGTCCCAATTCTGGGTTTACAGTGGTGCTGGGCCCACACTTAGAGGGGGCTACAGCGCCCAGACCGTGGCCCTGTTCCACCTGAGCCACACTCCACGGCCCCACCTGTCGCTTGCTCCTCTTCCCCTCAAGGCCCTGCCCACCACTCGCATGGGGGAGAGGAGTGAGCGATGGGGCAGAATGAAAGAGGCCATGCAGGGGTGGTGTCTCGGGGGGTGGGGGGCAAAAAAGGTTAATCCAGCCCTAGCTAGTACCCAGATAAGTCGTCTACTGATGCCAGCAAATAGTTACTCCTTTAGGTCCTGTCTACAGTACAAACGTCTGCTAGCATAGCTATGTCTGTGCTGGGTATGAAGAGGTGTGATCCCTGACCAACAGAGCTGTACTGGCAAAAGCCCCTAGTGTAGATATAGCTCTACTGATCAAACAGCACTTTTTCCGGTGTACCTTCTTTTGCTTGCAGGGAAGAACAGTTTTGCTGATATAAGTTGTCCATACTAGGAGTTGTTTGCTGGTATAGCACACGGTGTACCTGACCAGACAAAGCACTCCAAGTGTAACCATGGCTTTAGTTCTGGTTGTAGTGATCTGTGACTTTAGTGCTAAAAGTCCCCAGGTTCATTCCTGGCTGATGATTTGTGATGGGGTCACTGGGGCTGCAACAGCAAGCGCTTTCCCCAAAAGTGTAGACAAGTGAACTATTACCAACATTGAGGAGTGAAACAAACTACAGTAAAATGTCTATCTGGGTAACACTCAAGGTGCAATGTATGGTTCCCCATGAGTGCTAATGGCCTCTAGCTAAGTAGTCCACACTCCTTGGTCCTTTTGTCAGCATCCTTCCTCTGTCAAGGCAGCCAAATGAGTCACTTCCTCCTTCTGTGACAGGGATGACTCATGGCTGGGACAGAGCCAGATCATCACTGCTCTGAATGAAAGCATCACTTTGGTGTGTGTGTGTAAGGGGTGGGGGGAGTTAGATATTAGCATAAACTCTCGTGTTGTGTCTGTAGAGCAGAAACTGTAGTAAACAAACCGTGCACAGCCTTAGAATGTGGGAATTAATTCTGTCACTTCAACGGCGCTGTTTTTAAAGGGCGGCTGTCATCCTTTTTTAATTGGTTACCTCAAGTCTCTCACTTTCTTGCTTTTTCTCCTCTCTCCCCATCCTTCTCTGCAAACAAAAGCAAACTATGGAGTTGTTGGCACACTTCAGTTTAGCTTTAGGGGCAAGCTGAACTTTTGACACTGCAAATCTTTTACAATTTGGAAAACCTGCTGTGGGCAGAGGACTGTGCTAGCATTTTTCTGGCAGTGGTTACTGTGTGTCTGGTACACTTATTGACCATAGCTCCAGGGGATTCTGGTCTTTGAAGCATTTTTTAACAGGCATACAGGGGTCACATTGGGGACAGCAGTATGGTACTCTTTCAAATTCCACCCATGTGAGTTCTCAAATGGTGCAAGTGTTTAAAATATGATCATGCAGCTCTAACTTCCCCTCCAGTAGAGCTTCAGTGTGCTTTTAGGCACTGCTAGGCTAGTTGAGCCAGGGTCTTTCTTTTTTTACTGTGGGGATGCTAGTGGTGTAGCTCCTAAATGCCATGGTACCAAAGTGAGGTCATTCGCAGTAAAATGTGCAGGTCTCTGACCCACCCCGCTTTCTGCTTGAGGAATGAAATTAACAATGTTGACACTTGATTCAGATACCAAGTAATAAAAATGTAACAGCTCATGGAGATGAAAGGGGCAGTACTATCAGTTTCAGGCACCTACATGGTTCCATTACCACATCCATTACCACATCATCTGAGCACTTCACAATCTTTAATACATTAAATCGCATCTCTGAATCAATTGTTTGGTTCACAGTTGAGATTTTCTTCAACTGTAACTTCTAGAGACACAATTTTTTTTTAATGAAAGCTGAGATTCTGAAGAATAAGATAGCAGCTTGAGAGGTGCCAGTATGCCATACAGCCACATGCCAGCTGAATTAGAGCCCTGTCTGTTTCCCAAAATGAAGATACCTGTCCAGAAAGTTACTGTGACGGGTTGGTTCACAGAAACCCACTTGGGAGCTGCCAGCTGATGTGCAAAGGCTACCTCTGTTTCTATTCTCCCCTGCCAGCTACTGGTAGTTCCAGCACTCAATCTTGCTGAAGCCAGACACACCTATCTGCTCCAGACACAGACCAGAGTCTGAACCACCTGTCCCAAAGCTGCAGGGTTTACCTGAGAACAGCTCACAGAAGTCTGCTTGCCCTTAGCACTCAGATGCCCAATTCCCAATGGGGTCTAAACCCAAATAAATCCGTTTTACCCTGTATAAGCTTTATACAGAGTAAACTCATAAATTGTTCGCCCTCTATAACACTGATAGAGAGATATGCACAGCTGTTTGCTCCCCCAGGTATTAATACATACTCTGAGTTAATTAATAAGTAGAAAGTGATTTTATTAAATACAGATAGTAGGATTTAAGTGATTTCAAGTAGTAACAGACAGAACAAAAGAAGTTACCAAGCAAAATAAAATAAAATACGCAAATCTATGTCTAATTGCACTAAATACAGATAAGATCCTCACCAGTTCCAAAATGTTCCCTTTTACAGGCTAATCTTCTTTTAGCCTGGGTCCAGCAATCACTCACACCCCCTGTAGTTACTGTCTTTGGTTCCAATTTCCTTCAAGTACCTTGGGGGGGTGGAGAGGCTCCTTCTTTAGCCAGCTGAAGACAAAATGGAGGGGTCTCCCACGGGTTTAAATAGACTGTCTCTTGTGGGTGGAGACCCCCTCCTCTCCCTCTGTAGAATCCAGTCACAGAATGGAGATTCGGAATCACATGGGCAGGTCACATGCCCATGCATGACTCAGGACTGCAGGTAGCAGCCATTACCCACATGCTGCCTTGAACGTCCTCAGGTAGACTTCTAATGTGGATTGGAGTCTTCCAAGCTCTTTTGTCTGTTAAGTGCCCCCTGACTGAACACCTAATTTGCACATTCCTTTCCCAAGAAGTCATCAAATGTTCTAACTGAGGCCCCTTAGAAATCAAGCAATCATACAGCCAATGTTCATAACTTTGAACACACAAATGGTGCCTGCATACAACTAGGGTGAACATAACCAGTAGATCACAACCTTTACATAGATGTGTTACATGGCCTATGTAGCAAAACCCTATTCCAGTTATATTATACATACATTTATGAGCCCCTTTATGGGGTACACTGTCACAGTTACCTTTAGGTAGGCTTTGAAGTATTAGATTTTTGTTGGTAAATGTCTGTTTAACCGTACACACACAAACCAATGAAAAAATATTTCCATCAATGACCATTGAAATCTAGACAGTCAAAGTAAGAAAAATGCTGCTTGAGAACTTATTAGAGTTTGATTAAAGAATGTTCACTTTGTATATTTTGACATGTAATGTTGACAATTGGTGTTTTCACTGTTACAAAGCTTTAACTTTTTTTGAAATCAGTGCCTACTGTCATTAAATTGTCTGACACCCCCCCCCCATAATTTCCTACAACCGTGAAAATTTAAATCTCTAAACATAGAAAAAAAGCCTAAAATAAACATCAATATTATCTGTCAAAAATTATAGATATATAGATATTATATATAGATAAAAATCAGATTCTGCTAAGCCTACCTTTAGGGTAGAGAGTTGAGTTACATCCCCCTGCCCCAACTTGCTTTAAAGTCTGCACTGAAAACTACTTTTGGAAGGATGGTTAGGAAATGAAAATTTCAGACTTAAAGTGCCACTAGAAGTTCCAGTAATAGTTACTGCAGACGGGCCTGGGAGTGGCTGTGGCTAGCTAACTTGCCACTTAAGTGTGTATCTCTTTCCTCAGTGTTTCTCCTAAGATTTGGGCACTCTGTCAACCCTGCCAAAGAAAATTGTGATTCCATCTGAAAGGAGATGAACACATGGGTGTGAATCCCTGCAGTGTGGGATAGCTTATTTTAAATTGAAGCTCGCATGGGTGATATGATCTGACACTTCACTCCTTTAAATCCTTGACGTTTGTGGGTGTCTAACAGATAAAGCACATGTCTGAATACTGGGTATTCTTAGAAATGTTGTTTTGATTTTTTTTTAAATAAAACCCTTCTTTTTTTAACCAGGTGGGAAATGTGTTCTTGTAGAGCTCGGGCCCTTTTGGGTTAGGAAGACTTCTCAGCTAGGGGGACATCAGTGAATGCCAGAAACCCAACATAACTCTCTTGCAGAGAAAGTAACATAAATGCTTGTTCCATTACAAGATGTTCCACATCAAATAACCTTAAACCATGATACCAAATTGGGAACATCCTTGAGAAGCTAGGGCATTTGCAAAATGTGTTGATGAATCTTTAAGGTGCTCTTGGTCAGAGAATTGTATATGCTTTGCTGTAGTACAGGAAGGGTTGAGTGTTTCTTCTGTTAAGTCCTTACAAGAGGGTCTCCTGGCACTCTTTGGGGGGAGGAGGGAGAGACTTTGCTCCATCGCCATCCTCACACCTTTAGTTTTGCTTATATTTATTTTTTAATGTCTCCTGTTATATAGTTGCTATGTGTTACTGCTGCATTCCATATAGGTAGCTGCATTCAGTCATAGATTAAATTACTTCTGTTTTTTTGTGAACCACATTGGGGTCCTCCTGGATGAAAGCTGTATGGCAGGGGTAGGCAACCTATGGCACACGTGCCAAAGGCGGCACGCGAGCTGATTTTCAGTGGCACTCACACTGCCCGGGTCCTGGCCACCGGTCCAGGGGGGCTCTGCATTTTAATTTTTAAATGAAGCTTCTTAAATATTTTAAAAACCTTATTTACTTTACATACAACAATAGTTTAGTTTAGGGTGACCAGATGATGGGATGAAAATATCGGGACACATGTGGGGGGGGGGAGGGCTGAGCAAAAAAAAAAAACCTGAGCAAGTCCTGCCCCGGGTGAGGGGGGGAAAAAAAACCAAAAAAACCCAGCGAGTCCTGCCCCGGCTGAGAAAAAAACCCCACAGTGCTGCCGGCAGATATCGGGACAAAATGCGTCCCGACCGAAGATCAGTCGGGACGCGGGACAGACACCGAAATATAATCGGGATGTCTGGTCACCCTAGTTTAGTTATGTTATAGACTTATAGAAAGAGATCTTCTAAAAATGTTAAAATGTATTACTGGCATGCAAAACCTTAAATTAGAGTGAATAAATGAAGTCTCGGCACCCCACTTCTGAAAGGTTGCCGACCCCTGCTGTATGGTGTAGTATGAAAATAGAGGAGTGCTTAACCTGTAAAGGAGGCTTGTGTTTATTCCTGGACTTCTAAGAAAACATTTCACTTTTTGTTGAAAACCTCTTACCGGGGCTATGTCCTCTCCTTTGAAAAGGACACTATCAGGGTTGGCAAATGTAAACTTGGAGTAGCTTTGGTTTAGTTTACATATGTGTGTGCACTCTTGTTTCTATTGCAATAGTGCCCAAGGATCCCAAATGGGGGATTAGGCCCACTGTATTAGGTGCTGTACAAACAAATAATACAGGGCCAGTCCCCCTCCAGAGAAGGCACATTCTAGGGTTTACACAATATGACACGGTGGTATAAGTGATAAGGGTAGAGACAGCTGTGTTTGCCTAAGGTCACTCAGATTGGTCACAGGCTGGTGGATCCTTCAACACTATCCCTCTGATCTGCTTTCCTGTTTGACCCAGGACAGGGTACTGACACTTACAAAACTGGTGCAGGCAGAGTGGAAGACCAATATATAACACACAGCTATTGTGTCATAAGCTTAACACCATGCACTGGTGAGCAGTTACCCAGCTGGGAAGCTGAGATTTTTATTTCAGAGTGGTAGCCGTGTTAGTCTGTATCAGCGGAAAGAAGGAGGAGTGCTTGTGTCACCTTGTGTATTGCAGTCCTTGTCTTAGAAAGATTTGTTATATTCATATAGGAAAAGTGCTAATCACTTAAATTATTGGAGAGGGAGTGACAGAGCTCTATAATAATCAGGTTAGGCTAGCTTCTTGGCCTGTCCTCCCTGACAGTCCCTTCATGGTGTAGTTTATGGAGCCCTATATATGGCAACCACTCTTCTCTTTTTCTTCCATTGAAGGCTGAGGAAAGTGACGTCCTTCTTTACAAAGAAAAGCAAGGTAGTTGGTAACAGAGAAACCTAATACAGGCCCAGGCAACAGAGAATGTAGGTCAAGACACTGTAGGCTGATGTAATTATGTGGGTGTACCCGTAGGAAATTAAACCCACTGTTCTGTGTCTGTGAGAGGAGAGATTACAAATACATGACAGCTGGGCCCCTCCCTTTTTAATGCACTCCTGTTAGGAGGTGGGATAATGTTGCTGATCTTATTAAGGTGGAAATAGCCACTATCCACAGTTATTTAATTCAAGGAAATGAATAAATGGGATTTGAAGAAATGGACTTTGGGTGTCTTGCATAGTTGCTTTTAGTAACATCTGCTGCTTGCAATTGTTTTGAGCCTGACCTTCAATTTATATATATGAAGAGATAGGGAAGGGAGGAGGAGGAGGAAGACTGCTTCTCTAATAATCTCTCTTTGGTCCAACGTATGGACTTGTTTTTTGTTTTTTTTTCCCACTCTGCTTGTTGATTTTTTAGCTACACTTTCTTTTACTGTTATCGTGCTGCTCTCTGGAGTTGCTGTCACCTCTAATTGGGAGTTGCTGTGCCTAGAGTGACATGCTGATTAATATTTCATCTTTGTTAGCTAGGCTTGTAAGAGCATATACAAACAGTCTCAGTTTTGCCCATATAAAGACACAAATCACACCAGCTCTGCATCTCATTTGCATCTGTTTTAGAAGCAAGAGTGTATCATCTTCTTCAGTTGAGGCTGTACGAGTG
This sequence comes from Platysternon megacephalum, assembly GCA_003942145.1. Classification (NCBI taxonomy): domain Eukaryota; kingdom Metazoa; phylum Chordata; order Testudines; family Platysternidae; genus Platysternon; species Platysternon megacephalum. The sequence continues at coordinate 5,358,913 of QXTE01000105.1, forward strand.
AGAGGGGAGGAAACAATTGTACAGTGTCGGTCACAGAGAATTGGTAGGGCCATCTCCTGGCCATTGATCACTTGTATATAAGAGTAAGTTATGCCCAGAGTGTAGTAAGGCGGGGGAATCCCAGGTACCCTGTTGACATCCATATGTCACAAGAATGAGGTGATAGGTGGGGTCTTGGGTAATAAATAAATCAATCATATCTCACATTTGAAAGGTCTGTGAATTTCAAAATTGTTCAGTCACTGGTTCCTTTCACTCCCCCCATTTAATGTCAGAGTCACTGTGTTGAAGATCAATAAATGGTTAGAACAGACATAAGTGGGAAGAGATACAGAATTTAAAACTTATTCTGCACAACCACTTAGCAAGTGCCATTGGTGTACTGAAAAGTTTATGGCGGAAGCCAGAAGATTAAGGGTGCCTCTAGTCCCAGTGTGTTCATGCTATAACAGGAGTGCTAGACTTTCTCGCAGGCTTCAGCTGTGTATATATTTCTCCCTTCTTTCAGCTCCCTGTGAAGTAGATTGTTAATCAGCAGTACCCGGAGTGCACTCTGTAATTTGACTTGCAAGCAAGGCCAGATCTGTGAATCATCTGCATGTAATTAACCGGAAACAAGCAGATACAGCAAGTAAAGGCTGAGACAGCTGCAGGGAGGCAGGTTACATGCATGATGAAGCTACTGTGAGTGGCTGACTGCGTATACTGTAGAAAATCTTTGCAATGCAGACTTGGTGGCAGACTTCTGTTATATTTCTAAGGAAGTTTAGCACATCACACATTCCACACAGAAATACAGATACACTAAACTTGCTCCCAGAGAGTTTTTATTTAAAAAAAAACAACAACCCCAAAATCTGCTAATGGAAGAGATACTTAGCTGTCTCTTCATACCCGCTAAGAATATATATGGTACAGTGGCTGGCACTGGACCAAGACAAATCATTCTGGATCTGTTATTAGCTTTGCCACTGGCTTACTGGGTAACCTTGGACAAATCACTTAATCTGCCTGAATTTCTTTCTCTGTAAAATGGGGAGAATGATACTTGTCTATTTAGTTAAGCACGTTGAGAGCTAGAGATGAAAACCACTATATAAAAGCTAGACAAACTATGTGTAACTGTTTATATAAATATGCTTAGTGAATAGACTTGTATATTTTCACGTAACAAAACAGTGCATTCAACTTTTTTACAAATTCCCTCACACACGCTGTTGTGCCTTGATCTGTGCCAGTTCGTTGCCAATCTCCACCAACAGCGCTGGCTTCATGTCAGGGATGCACTATGAATGTATCTTATTCAATCCTTCAGGAGGCAAAGTGCTTATAAAATACAATATAGCATGGCATTTGGCATTTCGCACTTCTGCAGGTGCATGGGCACAGTGACTCCTCTCTCATTTAAGCAAGACACAAAGGATAGAGTGGTTATACCCTTCTCCCCCATTACCTGTAGGTATCAGGAGCCCTAGAGACCCCCTAAGCTGAGAAGCCATGTATTAAAGCAGTTGTTTCAAGGCTGTATGTAGATTCAGGCAGGTGCTATGGTTCACGTATTCAAATTCGTCTCTACAGCCATGAGGGGCAGGGGAGGCAAACCTAGTACCACTGATCTGGGGGGGGAAGGGAGGGTTGCTGCTGCAAACCCTAACCATGGAATGTTCAAAATTTTCATTGGAAATAATTTGTCTTTTTGCTGTAGCTTTTTTGGAGGGGGGGGAGAGGCAGGTGGGGCGCAGCCTGTTTTAAATTCACCTCTGGTTTATTGCAACTTAGACCTTGAAGCATTGTGCTAGTGCAGAGGTTCCCAATTTTTTTTTTTTTTTTTTTTTTTTTGCTGGACCCCCTTTGGAGATTCATGTCCCATGCACGGGCCCCTCCTGTTGTCCCTTGGGGACCATGGTGGGGAGGGGTGCCCAGTACCCACAGGGGGCTGGGTAGTCACCATGTAGGAGATGAGGAAGCCTTCCACTCCCTGCCATGGTTGGGTTGTTTCCACAGCTGAGACCCAACTCCCTGCCTGTCTGACTCCTCACGTGCACCCCCCCCCCATGCAGCAGAAGTGAACCATGCTGCACCCCATGAGCACTGGCCCCCCTCCTGACCTTGGCCCTTCTGCACAGCCCCACCCACTTCCCCCATGCAGGTTCTGTGTGGCAGGGGAAGTGGATGGGCCTCTGTGCCCTGTGCACCAGGAAATTAGATGTTTGTTTGTTAGTTCCTTCAGATGTTTGTGAGGTGAATGGGATGCATACAGCAGGAAAGAAACCAAGTGACAAATCACTCATGGAAAGTCTCTGTATTACCTTACAAATTATGGGTTTGGTGCTCTTAGAAGCATCAAATAATAAAAAATTAAAACTCAGAGTAATGGCTGTTGTCCCTTGAGGTCACTGAGAAATGGGCAGGTGGTCCATCAAGACTGTGCTGGCTCTGTCAACAGCAACAACAAAGTTAGTATCCTGCGGTGCCTATTGCGTTCTTTACAGCAGCAGCAGTTTGGATATATTTAAATAGAAGATAAAACACTGGTTGTGATCCTGGCAGCTTAGCCTTGAACAAAGGCATGTTGCAGGCAAGCCGTGGAATGGTGCTGTGAAGAATAAGGACCTCTGAAAGTATTGGTTAGGTGATGGTTGAATTTTTTTATTTTTTTTTTTAAAAAGCTCATGCACTTTAGTCTTTAACAAGCAATCAGCATGCTGTCCCATAGGAAGTGAGAAAATTATAAAGGTTAGGCATAGGCTGTGTTCTGAATCTTAAAGGCAAAAACTAAAATTGGCTGACAGCGAGCCAGTAGATATTGGCCAAGACTGGCTGGAAGCAGCAGATAAAGTCAAATAGAAAGATGCCAACTTCTGAGTGTTTTTCAGGGAGTTTATGGTTCCAGTTCATATGTTCCAACGGAGAAGGTCTCTTGGTCCCTTTCTCGTAGTGGGAGAACGATGTTGTGACGGTTTAGATCACAGAAACCCCCTTGGGAGCTGCCAGACTGATCTGCAAAGGCTACCTCTGTTCATGTTCTCCCTGCCAGCTCGGTGGCTCCAGCTCCCTGTCTTGCTGAAGCCAGACACACCCGTCTGCTCCAGACACAGACCCAGGGTCTGAATCACCTGTCCCAAAGCTGCAGGTTTACCTGAGAACAGCTCACAGAAGTGTGCTTGCCCTTAGCGCTCAGATGCCCAATTCCCAATGGGGTCTAAACCCAAATAAATCCGTTTTACCCTGTATAAAGCTTATACAGGGTAAACTCATAAATTGTTCGCCCTCTATAACACTGATAGAGAGATATGCACAGCTGTTTGCTCCCCCAGGTATTAATACATACTCTGAGTTAATTAATAAGTAGAAAGTGATTTTATTAAATACAGATAGTAGGATTTAAGTGATTCCAAGTAGTAACAGACAGAACAAAGTAAGTTACCCAGCAAAATAAAATAAAATGCGCAAATCTATGTCTAATCAAACTGAATACAGATAATCTCACCCTCAGAGATGCTTCAGTAAGTTTTTTCTCAGACTGGACACCTTCCAGGCCTGGGCACAATTCTTTCCCCTGGTACAGCTCTTGTTCCAGCTCAGGTGATAGCTAGGGGATTCTTCATGATGGCTCCTCTCCCTCTCTGTTCTCTTCCACCCCTTTATATATCTTTTGCATAAGGCGGGAATCCTTTGTCCCTCTGGGTTCCCCCACCCCTCACTGGAAAAGCACCAGGTTAAAGATGGATTCCAGTTCAGGTGACATGATCACATGTCACTGCAAGGCTTCATTACTCACTTGCCAGCACACACATATACAGGAAGACTCACAGGTAAATACAGCCATCTGCAGACAATGGCTCTGGTTAATGGGAGTCATCAAGATTCCAAACCACCATTAATGGCCCACACTTTGCATAATTACAATAGGCCCTCAGAGTTATATTTTATATTTCTAGTTTTAGATACAAGAGTGGTACATTTATACAAATAGGATGATCACTCTCAGTAGATTATAAGCTTTGTGATGATACCTTTTGCATGAAGCATATTCCAGTTACATTATACTTACTTATTATCATGTTTTTATAAAACTATTCCAATTACATTATATTCACTTATTATCATGTTTTTACAAAATCATATAGACTGCACAACGTCACAGATGTCACTCTGGCTCACGCCTCCTGGTACTGTCGGTGGCCGGTGATGTGCTCGATGTAGATGTCCCTGGACCATCGGATGGTGTCTGAGACCATGAGGTGCTGCATGAGCCATGCGTAGCGTCGACCAATCCCGCAGGTCCGCAGCACACGCTCATTGCAGGGGTCCCAGGCGCCATGGGCTCCGACAATCAGGGCGTCCATCTGCACCTCGTAGCCCGAAGGCTATAAAAGCCCAAATGCCCCCCCCCCCAATCAATTCAGTTAACTACAGCGTGGCTAAGGCCATGTGTATATGTACAGCGCTGCAGCAGCGCAGCTGTACCACATCTGGTGAAGACGCTCCATGTTGACGGTAAAGAGCTCTCCCATCAGCATAAAAAAGCCACCTCCACGAGTCGCAGAAGCTGTGTCGGCGGGAGAAGCTCTCCTGCCAACACAGCGCTGTGCACACGAGCGCTTATGTCGGTGTAACTTATGTCGCTCGGGGGTGGTTAATTCACACCCCTTAGCAACATAATTTATGCCGGCATAGGCTGTAGTGTAGACATAGCCTATGAATTTTAGTAACTTGTTTAGATAGGACTCAAAAGCAAAAAATGCCTTTGAATGGGAAGATTCAAATGCTGCAAACCGGAAATCTTGCTGTAGAAACATTTTCATCACCGTTCTTGCTCTGTGCCTGGGACTGTTCTTAGTTTTTTAAACTATTACATTCTGCCAGCAGTTCAGAGAGTGATGAGGACCCTTTAAGCATCGTGATTCCCAGTTCTAGTTACACTGTCCTATCTTGCAGTTTGCCTCAGACCCAGCATCTCCCTGACAAAAATTAACATGGCCTGTAAACAGTTCTGCAATGTTACGTTGTAAGTCTCATCAATGCAAAACAATCTGCAATTTAAAATTATTTCATATTTGTGCTGCCGTAGCACCTAGAACAGGGGTCGGCAACCTTTCAGAAGTGCTGTGCCGAGTCTTCAGTTATTCACTCTGATTTAAGGTTCCGCGTGCCAGTCATACATTTTAACGTTTTTAGAAGGTCTCTTTCTATAAGTCTAAAATATAACTAAACTATTGTTGTATGTAAAGTAAATAAGGTTTTTAAAATGTTTAAGAAGCTTCATTTAAAATTAAATTAAAATGCAGACACACACACACACACACCCCGGAACGGAGGCCAGGACCCGGGCAGTGGGAGTGCCACTGAAAATCAGCTCGTGTGCCGCCTTTGGCACGTGTGCCATAGGTTGCCTACCCCTGACCTAGAGGCTCCCACCAGAGAGCTATTGTGCTAGGCACTGTACACACGCAACCAAAAGATGGAAAGTCCTCTGCCTTTGTAAATGCTCCACTGTAGCTAGATTGAGATGATATAACAGCAGTGAGCTCATTTTTGGGTGGAGAGCTGGCAGCAGCTGAAACAACTTTGTTGGATGAGGGTGTGCAGGGAGGGGGAGAGGACTGTCCGCGGTGGGGAGGGGATCCCACTGGCATTCTCATGTTCAAAATTGACCCACCCTTTCTGGGATGGGCCCATTAACGAGTTGACATGAAACGCTGCTTAGGGAGGAAAAGATCTGGCTGTGTTCACTTTGCAGCTTACTTTCTTTTAGCCTTTGCTTGACAACATAGATGTTGCTCTGTTTGCTGCAGGGGTGGGATGTGCTTGTTTTAAGGTTCTGCAAAGTACTTGAGTAAGTTTAATTTTTAATCATGTTGTTTTCCTGAATATTCTCCGTTGCCCTTGACTCCCTGATTCGTTTCCAGTTGTTTCTTCTGCTTTTACTGTTGAATTCGCAACCTCTTCATAGCATTACTTATTCTCCATTGATGTCAGCATTCTGAGTATCGTCTTACTCACTTTCTATAGGCTTCCTTTCCCTGTGAAGTCTTGCATTCACTGCCCCACACATCAAGACTAGTTCCTTTGGTGATCACTGGGAACAAGATTGAGAGGAAATACCAACCTTCAAAATGAATCTACAGGGCACCCGAAACAGTGTCCTTGCAGCCTGTGGAAGCTGGACTACTGGGCCTGGTGTTTATCTACCTCAATAACCCCAAATAAAATGTTTTTCCAGTGAAGGTTCCCCTCCTCCCCTGCATGTTCCTGTTTTGTACATCAATAGTGACTGGTTTTGCAGAAGTCCAGCACCCTCTTTTGTTTTTTCTTATAAGTAAGGATTTACATCAGTAGGATAGTAATTGATTTACTGTCTCAATCATACTGCAGCATGGTAGGTTGAAACAGCAGCCAGAAAACTATCTGTACTCTTTGTATACGTTTACAGCCCAGCAGTAAAACAGGAGCTACTTCCCATTGTAATGTTACTGTAATCTAGGCTATGTCATAGGACCTCATTGTTATGATGGCAGATGACCTCATCTAAGTTAAAGTACCTGGTTAAACTTAAAACATTTGAATAGTATTACTAGTGTTGTGTTGTATGTAGCTGCAGAAGGATGAAGAGTCTGCATGGGAGGGACTCAGGTATTTAGGAAAGGGATTATATTAGCACTACAGTCAGGCTGGGTGGGAAAAGCCGGGCAGGATGACTTCTGCTTGTCCCAGACATAGGCCAGGTCTACATTAGAAACTTTTGCCAGTATAGCAGTATTTGTTAGGGGTGTAACTTCTCTTGCAATATTTCTATACCAGAAGAAGTCGTAGCATAGGCACAGTTTATAGCAGCATAAAAGAACTTCTCTGGGTATAGCTTATTTCACCTGGGAAACTGATGTAAGCTATGGAGGCAAAAGCACTTTTTTGCCAGTGTAAGCTACGTCTATGCAGAAACTTCTGCCATATAGAAATGTTGGCAAAACGTTTCTAGTGTAGACCTGGCCACAGCAAAATAATGGTTTGTCACATAATCATTTACAGCAAGGTTCTTAAACTGTGGGTCGGGACCCCAAAGTGGGTGACGACCCCATTGTAATGGGTTCTCCAGGACTGGCCAAAGCCTGAGTCCCACCACCTGGGGCTGGGGCTGAAGCCGAAGCCTGAGACCCAGCACCTCGGGCTGAAGCCCAAGCCCAAGGGCTTCAGCCCTGGATGATGGGGCTCAGGCTTTGGTTTTGCGCCGCCCTCCCTCCCCCCCCCCCCAAACAACCCCCACCTGGGGTGGTAGAGCTCAGGTGGGGTCAGGCTTCAGTCCCCCCTCCTGGGGGTCGTGTAGTAATTGTTGTCACAAGGGGGTCACGGTGCAATGAAGTTTGAGAACCCCTGATGTACAGAAACTGCCAGGAATTTAAAGGAGGTGACTGGAGAATAAAATCTGCGCTTCCAGCATGGTATCTAAAACAAAACATGCAGGTTCTCATATACTGACTGCATGCTGCTCCAGCCTCCACAATGAAGGGTGCCTACAGGCCCATCTTTACAGGGCGCCACCATGCAAAGACGTGAGTGCTGATTTGGGCTGTTGTTTCCGTCCCACTGGTTAATTCTCTGATGTTGTCCTGTGGCTATCTTTCAGTGCCATTCAGCACTTAGTTTGGGTGACTTAATGGAATAAAGTAACTGGCTGAAGGATGGGCACATGGTTACTTTTGGTTTGCAGAAGTGGGAAGCTGGACCTCTTGTACTCGACCTTGGGAAACTATTTCGTAGCGATTGTTAAATTCCCTTACATACAACCGCTAGTAGATTTTCACTGTCACAGCCATGGTGAGCACGCGAGAGAGATGCTATTAGGAAGACTGTTAACCTGAAAGCCTTGTCCTGATTTGAATTTGGACATAACTGTGTGCCATTAACGTGTTAAAATGGTCAAGTTAAAGCCTCGGGGAGTCCTGAAGGCACACTGTTATGTCTACACTAAGCTACTAACACCTTCAGAATCCTAGTCTAAACTCCTAAATGGTTAGAGCATCAAAGTAGTCTTGCCTAATGTGTGAGGTTCTGCAAGGACTCTACTTCAGCTCTCTTCTAGAGGTGATAGTGTACACCTACATCTCTTGTTTGGAAATACCAAACCCTGACTGGCACATACAATACCTCCTTGGTGTCTTGTGTTTTAAGTCTTCTACCATGTCAGATTTGCTGAATGCTGGCATGTGGATGGCCACTGACTAATTTATTTCTAGGACTCTTCTGTATTCTGAACCACTGTACTGATGTGTGTTGTGGCATGATGGTGTTTTATCCTCGTGAATCCAAGCTGACTTTCAGTTCCCTGAACTGAGCTGCATGCTGGGGAAGATGCTGGATACCTATGTTTCCAGCTCTCAAATCAATAGTGGCAAATAACGTACTGTGCACTCAGAGCCAGACTTGTAAAGGTATTTAGGGACCTAAATATGTAGATAGGCCCTTCTGAAAATCCTGGCATCCCTGCATCTTTAGGCACCTAAATACCTTTAAAGATTAAAAACCAACCCTCCAGGGTTTGTAAAGTGCTTTGTGAACATTATAGCTACTGTCTGCTGGAAGAAACCCTTATGGCCTCTTTCCCTTTTGTAGGAACAAACGCCAGCCTGGTCCGGATACAGAAACTTGTCAACTGATGGGAACAAAGAACTGAGAGATTTGGCTTTACCAGGACACTAAACACGATTTAAAAAAAAAAAAATCAGGGTTCCACGGAACTTCTGCTGTGTGGTGGCCTTTCCTTGTCAAACACTCTAGTAGTTTGGCAGGATCTTCTTTACTACTTTTCCACCTTCCAGCCTCTCTCGCATCATGTTGTTTCTCTTGAACTTTATTGCAGGATAGTGCTGGCTTCCCTCCCCTCCCCCCTTTTAAATGCTTTGGTGTGGGTCACACAGTGCAAGCTGTTGGCATTAGATTGGTGTTTCTGCATTTCTTCAAATTTCTACTTGGAGATTTCTCCTGAATATTATAATTGACCTGCTTTTTCTTTTTCTTTCACTGTATCTCTGTCACATTCTCTTCAATTCCACTCTCTTGCTCCTTCCCACCTCTGCTGTTGCAGGTTCATCATGCCTAGTGGCATATAAAAAGACACCTCCCCCCGTCCCACCTCGGACCACCTCAAAGCCGTTCATCTCTGTCACCGTGCAGAGCAGCACCGAATCAGCCCAGGACACCTACCTGGATAGCCAGGACCACAAGAGCGAAGTCAACAGCCAATCGGGACTGAGTAATTCTTCAGACAGCTTAGATAGTACCAGAACACCCAGTGTGACAAGAGGCAGCCTTGTGACTCCAGCCAGAGATGCTCCAGAGTTACCTCAGAAAAATGCAACCTTGAAAAGTGACAAAGGAACTCTGACAAGTGAAGAGCCTAAGGTGGAGAATATCCCCAAAAGGAAGCTGTCGTCTATAGGAATACAAGTATGGAATAGTTTGTACTCCTTTGTGTAACAGAGAATGTTCTTAACTTATCTATTTAGCATGTGTCTTGTAACCAAACGTGCAGCTGAACCCACCCAAATAGCTAAAGAAATTAACCAGTTTGTAGAACAATTATCCAGTGCACTCAGAGGTGAAATACAACAAAATGTTGCTGTAACAAGAATGTGTTCAGTACAAAATTAAAATGTGTCATAAAATAATGTAGCTGTTAAATGGGTAATTCTCTTTAAAGGGGCTTCTTGCCAAAAGTACATATGCACAAATGCTAGAGTTTGTGTGCCATATACTGTATTTTAAGGTCAGTCTGCATGCTTTCAATCTGAGTCAAGGCATAGCTTCATTTAAGATTCAAACTCTTCTATTACAGAACTATGAAGCATGTTTGGGGCTGCTATAGTAAGTAATGATTATGGCACCATGGCTCTGATGCAGTCTATCTGTGGGAGTGCCCCTCCTTCACCCCTATTGGTTCTCTGAGAACGTCTGTTGCTGAAAGCCAACAGAACATGCAAACTAATGAAAACCAGTTGCTAGCTTTATAGCACAATGAAAACTGCTCAGGGAGAAGCGTGTATCCAAGCTATGTGCTGCAAAGGCTACTTTTGGAGAAGTTTAAAAAAAAAAAAAGCCTAATCTATTTGCATTTTGCTTGTGGACAACATTTCAAATGCAGGTGGTTAAACTTTGTTCATCTGTTGTATCCACAAGCGCCTGCTGCACGTCACCTTATGACATGCTGAAGTAGTAGTAACCTTCCCACTTGCAAGTTTAAATGCAAAACATGTGGGTTGGGCAGGTGTGAGTATGGGTTTGAAAGTGCAGTTTAAAACACATCTTCTACAGCATCAGACTTTCCAGTTTTGTTCATCACGTAGAAACGACCCTTTATCCAACGTAATATGCATCTCGATATCACCAGGTTAAACTCTTCTATGTTGAAGCCATACCCAAGCAGACAAGTTAGTTCTTGCTTACCATCTTGTCCACAGTTAATCATTCTGAATGCCATGGAAGTTCAGCAGTGCAAACTGTACATTCAACATGAGGCTTTACATTGGTTTTGTGAATTATTCTGCTGCTGAAATCTAGCTGGCAGAGTAGCTTCCAATGTCACTTCAATATTGATTCTTCCCCACAGAAATCGTGGGAGTTGGAGCAAACAATGGTGGGGTGGAGGGGTAGAGGGAGAATTCCCTTTTTAAAGAGTCTGACTGTTTCAATCTGCTCCCCCTGACCCTATTCTGGGGTTGAGGTTCTTATGCTGTGACCCATGCCTCCCTACCTCCAGTACCTGGATTTCACTTATGGCTGCAGTGGGGAGAGGGGAAGTTGATGAGAGGATACTAGGCTTCAGAAAGTTTGAGAGAGCTCCTGTTCTAGGGATGCCCCTTTGACAGTCAGGCTGCTGCCCTCTCTTGAGCCTCAGAATGGCCATCTGCCTGCCTGCCTTGTACATGCAGCTGCTCTGAGGCATCAAAACCTTTCCCCTACCTGTTGTTTCTATTGTGGCAGTTGATAGAGCCAGAGCCAGAATGGCTGTCTGATTACTGCAGGGCTTGGGATAAAATCTGATGTCCTCAGCAGATTGGGGCACTGGTGACTTCTCCTTAGGCTAGCTACTAGTATTGTGCCATCCATCCTAAAACAGCCTTCAAATTGGTTTAGATCATCTGTATGCTCTGTGTGTGCGCGCGCATGTGGTTGCAACTCTCCTGTTCTACTAACATGAATTCTAGCAGCAAGTTTTTTTTTTGTTTTGTTTGTATTTTTTTATTTAATAAGGTTGACTGCCTTCAGCCAGTGGTAAAGGAGGAGCCCCCTACGCCAACCACCAAATTCCAGTCCATCGGGGTACAGGTAGAGGACGAGTGGCGGTAAGTGAGAGACGCAGGCTCTTTTATTTTATCCCTTTAAACTACACTTTGCCAGTTAGCTTAGAACCATGTCTCGCCTCAGTTTCATGTTTCAGTACTAACTGTGTTGAGCAGCACGTGCTTTTATCAAAAAAAGTACTTGCTCTGTAATGTAAACAGCTAAATCAATGGGAGCTTGAAATAAAAACCGAACCCAAGATGTAATTATAGATGCGCGTCAGTCATTTTGTCTGAATGGCCTATTGCAGTAAGCAGGCAACCTTATAATTTTGTCGGTCTGCATGTGTGGTGTGGGTATTTGTGTTTTAAGGTGGAGGGGCTGGGGGGGAACAAGGCTCAGCTGCAGACACCGTAAACAAACCCGTTGCATTGTGTACCAGTGTGTGAATCCAGCCAGTTGGAGGGCTCCCCTTCATTCTCTTGCTCCTGCTCTTTCTGCAGAAACAACCACTCTCGCAGTATGTCCTCCAAACAGGACGCCGATTCCGACGCACAGGAACCGAATCACTCAAACTGTAAATCATCTGAGAGAAGCCTTGCTGATTGTCCCCCGCGCTACAACTCTATCAGTGTTGATGCCAGTACCAGGCAACCAGCCAAGCCCTCCCAATTCAAGAGAAATCTCTCCTATGGAGATAGCAGTGACCCAGCCCTAGAGCCTTCCTCTCTCCCTCCTCCGGACCCTTGGCTCGAGACATCCTCCAACTCACCATCAGAACCAACACAACCAGGAGCCTGCAGGCGGGACGGGTACTGGTTTCTGAAACTGCTGCAGGCAGAAACAGAAAGGTTAGAAGGATGGTGCCGTCAGATGGACCAGGAGACCAAAGAGAACAATCTCTCTGAAGAAGGTGGGTGTTGAGAACTGCATGGCACTCGGGAGGAACGTGGGGTGTAACTGGAATGGGGCAAACCTGTTTGTAGTGGCCAGGAACTTGTGGTGGGATAAAATTTAAGAAAAAGAGAATTGAAGCTGAGTAACTGGAGAATCTTCCTGACAGTGAGGGTACGTCTTCACCGGGATAAAAAACCCATGGCTGGGCTGGGTCAGCTGTCTCAGGCTGCAGGGCTAAAAACCCTGCGAGGGGGGACATACCCTGAGACTTGTGGAACAATCTGACAAAGGACAGGGGTGGTGGTGGCCAGGAAGGGACTAGATGGGATAAGCTTTAGAGTCTGATTCTAGAATCACACGGAGCAGGCAAAGAGTGAGGTTACTTAGGAATGTAAATGTGGGTGATGTTGCTACAGTGGGCATGATCTTTACCTAGGGCTGGGTTGTAACGCTACAAGCTGCACTGCCCTGGGAGTGACTCAGACACAAATCACTGCTCCGTTGTTTGGGAGGTACGGGGTGGCTTACATCATCCCTTTTACTCTTCATTTCCCCTCCCCCAGCCTCCATGCATAAAGCCAGCTATTCTGGCTGCCAAGTTGGACAGGCAGTGCAGGGCTGTTCCCACTCTTGGACCCTCCTCACCCGCTTGCTTTCAGGGGCGGTATCAAGGGACCAGCTGTGCTCTCCCCCCATGGCAGGAGCTGCACACTGAGCAGCCCTTACTCATTTGAGCAAGGGAGGAATAGGGCACAGGGTCCATCTACCCCTTGGTAAATATTTCCCAGCAAATTCTTTAATGCAGAATTAAGTGTGAAAGTGTGTTTGGAGAGAGTCCAGCTCATGCCCAACAAACCACACCCAAATACTAAAAACAGTTTAAAAAGCCCAGAAAATGAATAGGTAAAGGATCGATCATTGAGTTCCTCGCTGCCATATGATCCTGCAATGCATTTGAGAGCTCTAGCTTTGGCTTCATCTGAGCCTCCAGTAGTAACAAACCCAAACACATCTGTTGGTGGCAAGAGGGGACAATATTTCCACACCTAAGAGCTCCGCTGAGCACTCTGAGGAAGAGTCTTTAAATCCTGGGACCTCAACACTTCGTTCTGCTAAATACTTATGAACTGCTCAACGTTTAAACCTTTCTGTGAAAAGAGATGGTTGATCTGCCCTCCTCATGATCCTCTTGTATTTTGGAAGCATGGGTTAAGGCAGTGGTCCCCAACGCAGTGCCTGCGGGCGCCATGGCACCCGCCGGGGCATTTATGTTCGCCCGCCTAGTGCCCAGCAGGGGAGAGAAGCTGCAGCCCCGCGCCTGCTGGGGATAGAGAACTCCGGGGCTGCAGGTTGCGGGCGCCGGTGTTCTCAGTCCCAGGCAGGCGCGGGGCCCGCCTAGTGCCCAGCAGGGTAGAGAAGCTGCGGCCCCGCGCCTGACGGGGACAGAGAACTCCGGGGCTGCGGGCGCGGTGTTCTCTGTTCCCAGCAGGCGCGGGGCCCGCCTAGTGCCCAGCAGGGGAGAGAAGCTGCAGCCCCGCACCTGCTGGGGATAGAGAACTCCGAGGCTGCAGGCGCCGGTGTTCTCGGTCCCAGGCAGGCGCGGGGCCGAGGCTTAAGCCGGAGAAAAGCCGCGGCCTCGCGCCTGCCCGGGAAAGAGAACTCCGGGGCTGCAGGTTGCGGGCGCCGGTGTTCTCAGTCCCAGGCAGGCGCGGGGCCCGCCTAGTGCCCAGCAGGGAGAGAAGCCGGGGCCCTGCGCCTGCTGGGGACAGAGTACTCCGGGGCTGCGGGCGCCGGTGTTCTCTGTCCTCGCGGCTTCTCTCCGGCTTCTCTCTTCTCTCTGGATTAATATATTATGTAATATTAAATATGATGTTTTTTGTATTATTTAATGTACAAATACAAAATAAGCCGTGAAAAATTGTTGGCGCCCACCACACTCTTCTGAAAACATAAATGTGCTACTGGCCACAAAAAGGTTGGAGACTACTGGGTTAAGGTCTGTCTGAGAACATGGGCCTGCAGGCTTGTCGTTCAACCTTGCTGTAGGCTCTAATTTAATGATTTTAGTGCCCTCTGTTTTAGGAAGCATAGAGCTATAGATATCAATAGTACTGTGTTCAATTGGACAATAAGTGAAGCAGTCTATCTCAGCTGGAATGTGACTTCCCTTCTCTGTAGAATTAACTGTCTTAGGGGTCTCTGGAATTCACTTTCTCTAAATGCATAGGGGAAGAGGGGTTCTAGAGGATATCAAACTGGCTTCTAAGGTTATGTCTACGGTGCAAAACAAAAAACCTGCAGCAGGTGAGTCTCAGAGCCCGAGTCAGCTGACTTGGGCTTGCGGGTCTTTCACTATGGGATTAAAAATAGCAGTGTAGCTGTTTAGGCTCAGGTAGCTCTGGCCCAAACCCCAAACCAAGTCAGCTGATCCGGGCTCTGAGAGTCTCTCATAACCAAAAACGACTCCTCTGCCTTGGAACTTCAGTAAAGGTCTATTGCAAACAGAGAATCTTGTGGCAGCATGGCTGTCTGCCATCCTTGATGGGTCTCTTGGCAGTAGAACAAAGGCAAACAAAGTATACAGAGACCTACAGGCAATGCATCCATTTGTAACAATAGATCATTAGTGACATGGCTTGTTTAAAACATGAGTAAAAAATACAATTTTGCTCGTAGGACGAGTATAAGCCAATGTGCATGAATGCTAGGAAGCATATTAACCTTTTGAAACATTCTTGTTTGCTACATTCAGCTGTTTTTATTTCTTATCTAACTTCTTAAATTCCTTTTTCTTTCGTTAGTTTTAGGAAAAGTCCTCAGTGCAGTGGGCAGCGCACAGTTACTCATGTCACAAAAGTTCCAGCAGTTCCGGGGCCTCTGTGAGCAAAACTTGGTGAGTAGAAGTAACTTTGTAAAATGGCAATAGTCTAACCACAGCTCTGTACTGCTAAGCTGAAGCAGCTCTGTGTATAATACAACCAGGCCGTTTCCTGGTGCCAAAGATGGATGAAGCTTTTTAAAAATAAAAACTAAGCTGTGCGGTAACAGGAGGCTGACTTTCTTAACATGCACTTACTATCAGCTTAGCAACCGGAGAGGGGTAGGTTGGGCACCTCACCCATTTTCTTGGTGTATGCGTGCAACATTAAAGACATGTTCTGCCCTGGGATGCCTGCTCATGATTCTCACTGATATCAGTGGTAGCCAACCACACCTATTGGAAGGCATAATTTGGTTGGAATTATTTATCGGAGAGGATTGCAACAAATGTTTGCCTATATAAACTTGCTCCAGGTTTGAATCCTGGTAGGCAGCAGAGAGATTCTGCATTCAGGATGCCTGCTTGAACCATGTATTTTATTACTCTGAAATGTTTTTTAAGGTGAACTGCAAAGGGTTAGCCAAAAATGAAGTGCTTATAAAAAGCCACCAAGTCCTCTCAGAATACGCTTACTCTGCATGGCTGATGGAACCATCCCCACAGTACCGATTCCAGTTGCTTGTAAAATGCCGTGTGTGAATTAGACTTCTTCAAACAATGGTGAAGTTGCTTGTCCTGGCTGAGGTCTCAACAGGAAAAACTTATAATTTTTTAAATGTATTTTTAGGTTTATCCCAGGATGAAAGCCCTTCTGATGTTTAAGGAACACTTCAGTCAGGGCTCAGTAGCTTTTGTTGAAACCTTCTGGGGAAAATAATTTAGCCTTCAGGCTGAGGTATGAGTCAAACTGCAGCCCCAGTGGACATTTCCTGGAAAAGTTATGGGCCATAAAAATAGTGTTGAATGACTGTTTTTTGGTTTTGCTGATTATAGCTGTAATTACATTTGCACTGGCAGAGAATCCAAGGGCCAGACTTTCAAGAAAGCTCAGCATGTTGGGTGCATGCTGAGTACTGAGATCTTTAAAAAATCTGACACCAGATGTGTGTGCTGAGCATGTGTAGAGCTCAGATTCTTCAGGGACCCAACTCCAGTTTACTTACAGCTAGCTGTTTGGAGAAACTTCTGTCATCTATTTAGAATCTTTCAAACCAGTTTTGGGTTTCTGTTAAACTCCCACAGTTCCATTTCAGAGAGAATGTATTTTACTTCTGACCACGTTCCAGCAGAAACAAACAGCTTGTTTGCATTTCCGTGCATCAAGTGGCACTCAGGTTCTCAGGCTATATCCCATTTGGTCTGATCACATTTTGTCCAGTTTTTGTTATTTCAGGTACACCTCTACCCCAATATAACACTGTCCTCGGGAGCCAAAAAATCCTACCGCGTTATAGGTGAAACCGCGTTATANACCATAACATCTGGATGCTTAAAAAAGAAACCACAAATGTTCTGGTCTCTGAACTCAAACTTAGGACTTCTGGTATGGTAGCTCTGCGGGATGAGGCTAAGCAGCCATCTTGTTTCCTGCTACCAACATGAACTTGGATTCTAGATAGGGTCTCTTCTACGGTAAATGTTATCAGGGTTGACCAGGACCAAGGCCTCGTGAGTGACGTCTGTCTGTCTACGGGAGACAGAACTTTCTCTGGGTGCTGATCAGAGACTATGGAATTAACTCCCCCAAGTACTAAGGAACAGCACAAACATCACCACCTTCACTCCAAGTGCAAGACACAATTTTTTTTTCTTTGTCTTCTGTAACATAAACATATAGCAACATGTATATTTTAGAAAAACCCTAGCAAAACAAGATACTCCACCACACGCATGTCTCTCCTGGAGAGAGAATGAGAGAAAAAACATGTGACAGATACTGTATGTAGTCGCATTGCTTAATGCACTGTTGGAATGTGCTCCAACTATGTTGGTGGGTACAGTATAAGAACCTATATAGAAGAGAATAGAACATGCACTGTATGGTGAAGATGAGACATTTGGTTGTCCTCTTCCTATGGATACTTGAGAAAAATTTCTGCAGCTTCAGTCCCAGCTATAGATGTCGACATGAGCTCAGAATTGCAAAGGGTAAAAGTGTAATATAGCACAGACTACTGTAATCTCATGACCTCAGTGACATGCTGTTTCTGATTATCTTGTTGATGCCCTCTCCCTTGCAGAACCCCAATGCCAATCCCAGACCCACAGCCCAGGACCTAGCTGGGTTTTGGGATCTCTTGCAGTTGTCCATTGAAGACATCAGCATGAAATTTGATGAGCTGTACCACCTAAAGGCTAACAGTTGGCAACTGGCAGAAACACCGGAGAAGAAGGTGAGCATGGGGCAGTTCAGAGTCGCCAAAATATTGTGCACTCTGCTGAGTCAATAACAGCCCTTCTGTTGTAGCTCTGTGTTCTTAAACTACGATTTCATAGATTAGATTTCTGAAACTGCTACTGTCTTCTGCTTGCTGCGTACTCTACCTTTTTTAATGCATATAATCATAATAGTGTTTCCTGCATGTTCAAAAACAGAAGTCTCCCCCTACACGTAATCTCCTGTGAGACGCATCAAGAAGATTCCTATAAGATAAATTTAAATGGGTTTTAGAAACTCCTGAAACCTTCAGGGGAAAAGTGATTTGGGGTAAAGAGTGGATGAGTAAATAGCACACATTTACATAGCGGGAGGTGACAGGCTTTTTGTTAAATGGATGTTGGATAAAGAGGCTAAGTTTATACTGAATAGGCTGTAATCAGTACCTGTGAGAACCATGTCACTTTAAATCCATGTGTATGCTTTATTTCTATGCCTACATCAGTTCTGAGATGTGTGGGGGCATGAGTCGCAGCTCACTATGTATTATAAAACTTATATTGCACACTACTGTTCTGCCTCTTAAAGTCCAGCTGTGTTAATCTTCGCGACATGCTCTGACCCATCATTAAGCCCTAGGAGCAACCTGCAAACCCAGATCTGCTTCCCAGGGTGGGATTCTGTGCCACCGGAGAGTGAGACTAAGTTCATTGTCTGTTAAATGGGAAAGCAGATAGTAAAAACTGTATGTAACAAAAGTGTCTTGGACCAGAATCCTTTCTCATTCACTTGATGCTCTGTTGCTGAAAGTCGTGTCCCCCTTTGGGCCACAAACTATCCCCTCTTCTTGTTATCTCAGAAGAGAGAGAACTTTTGTATGTGCATTTTTATTTTATGTTTTGTCTTTCTTCTTACTGTCTCTTAAAGGAAGAGAAGAAACCACCCCCTCCAGTGCCAAAGAAGCCAGCCAAGCCCAAAACCCCACTGAACCGGGACAAAGCCTCTGATTCTGTGGATAAGCAGCGCCAGGAAGCTCGCAAGCGTCTCATGGCAGCCAAGCGGGCTGCCTCTGTCCGGCAGAATTCTGCCACGGAGAGCGCGGACAGCATTGAAATCTACGTCCCTGAGGCACAGACCCGCCTTTGAGCAAAGGGGAAGAGGAAGGAAACACGTGTTTTTTCTAAATCATTAAAGAGAAAAAAAAAATTCTCTAAACTTAGTGTGATTTATTCGGTCTAGAGACGCTGAGCCAACCTGACAAAGGGCTCCCAATTCGGCTTTTTTTCTCTCAGCTTTAAGTAACGAAGATTTTAAAAAAATCCCACACACACAACAAAAATTCCCCCTCTTGTTTTCTCTCACTGGCTGTGGTGTTGCTGAACAGACTGAAAAGACTCCTGGAAGCCCCAGCCCCTCGGACTTGGAACTTCAATCTTTTTACTTGTTCAATCTAATGAGAATTATTAGCTTGTTTACAAGAAGAGGACGACAAAAAAAAATGAAGCCTTGAGCACTTGCCATGCTGTGTTCTTTCTCCTTCTCAACTCTGTTCTTCCTTATCCTTAGGGTTTTTTTCTTCTACCTCTTATTCTACCCTATCCACCCCCTCTCTCCCACTTTTTGCATGGCTTTGTTTACTGTGTTAGAAATAACCTCTCTTCCACAGAGCTCCCGAAGAGAACATCTGTTCAGCGTGTACTGGTGTTGCACTCTGCTAGCAAGCAGCCTTTCTTTATTTTTCCTTTAGTGGGGGGGAGGGTATTGGGCGAAGGGCAGCAGGGTTCACCTATCGATGTATTTGATTGAAAGGGAAGGAGGAAAAGATCTGTGGAATGTAATGAGTTCTTCGTGCAGCCTGGAAGCAAACGTGTGCAATAAGGTGGTGATTGGGGCAGCGCTTCGTTGGCTGATTCCAAAAGAAAGCAGGCCCCATTCCAGGCACAGGATGGGAGCTGGAAGGATGATGTGGTGGAACAAGTGTGTCCCCTATATACACACTCTTATTTTGTCTCCTTCTACACATTTTATTTTCCTTGAGAATCACTTGTTAAAAAAGCAGTTGCTACACAGTGGGGACCTGTTTCAAGGGGAGGAAGGGTGTAATGATAGGGTATTTCAGGGTGGAGGACTGGGTTTTCTACAAAAAGAAGGGGGAGGGTGGCTAATGGCAGGCTGGCAGCCGGCCGGCCAACCTGTATGTATGTGTACATATGCACATATACACTTACTAGGATCTGTATATTTAATGCATACACACGTATACATACCCATACACAAGTGCAAGTGGTGTATTAAAAGCACCTCAGTGAGAGTGGGCGTATGTATAGCATATATTTTTACATGTACTATATCTAGATGTGTGTAAAAGTGTGTGTAAAAATATATACCCTGTGTGTAATTAGATAATTTTTCCTTGTATCCCATGCTTTTTTTTGGTGAGGGGGAGGGGTTGCTAAATATTTTGATCCTTTTTAGCTCCTTCTCCCCCCTCACGCCTTCTTTTCAGTTTAGCTTCTTGGAGTCGGGACTGAATGCCAGTGTCGCGTTCTTTTCCACCCTTCCCAAAACGAACACTTGCCCCCAAGTTGAGCAATCATGTTGTTTGAATGGAGAGATCTTGTGTCAGTTTCATGTGGGGGAAATCCCAAAGGAATTTAAACCAGAGTGTTGGTGATCAAAAAGGCAAAAAAATAAAATAAAAACCTAAATCCTGTCTAAGTGAACACTGTATACTGTGTTTATGCATATATAGTATGACCCATTTCTCTTCCTGCCCACCTGCCATATAGATCTCGTAGCCTGGAATGAGAACCTGTGAAAGTTTGACCATAAGCAAAGTGGCTCAAATCCAGCATTGGTTTTTAACTTTATGGGTAGAAGATGTTGACTTGCTGGATTTTTTTTAAAATAAGGCTTTTTTAGAGTTTCTTAGCGTTCTAAAATTAGGAACATGTAGAATGTGAATTCATCTTAATCATGTTTCCAAAGGTACCCAGACTGCTGGAGTACTGTCCCCAAAGCAGTTGTTTTCTGGGCTCAGTGTTGTGGGCTGTAGCCTGTTTTGCTGAGCTTCTGAAAAACCTCTTTAAATTGCGTGGGGACCATTCACACTGCCTCAGTCAATCATACCTGGTCCGCTGCACAAAGAGTTCCAAGCATATTCCCTGGGTTCTGGCCAGGCATAGTGAAGCAGGGCACTCGTACCTGGCTGACACTATAATGGGTTTATGGTGGGTAAGATACATTGTCAGAGTGTCTCAAGCCATGTTAGATAATCAGAAGCAAGTGTATGCCTCTCTGCCAGACTTTCAATATATCAGTATCTCCTTACTTTCCTGGAGGAATAAGGTTTAATAAAGCAAGAACAGCTGGCTGATAAAAATAAAACAAAATTCAAAACTAACCTCAGTTTAAAGCTCTGATCTCCCCCCCCCCCCCCCTTAAAAAACAAAACATTCTTGTTTTTTGTTTTTTTTAATGGGCTTCTTAACTTCTAGGGCACAGTTGAGTTGTTTAAACGACATGGACATGACTTCTCTGTAATATCTGTAAACTGATGCAATAGACTGTGGGTCTGTAGACATACTGTCTGTGTGTGGTTGTGTACTAGCATATTTCAGTGTTCACTTCAATGGTTTGAATGCAATCTAAATCTCCCGTTTCTCCAGCATACCTCATAACCCCCTGAGAGCCAGTCAACAGCTGGGGAGATCTAATTTGCACATGCAAATTAAATTTGTTTTTCCCCTAATAGGGTGACAAGGTAGCAACAGACCTACCTCCTGATCTAGAGCACAAGCCATTGACATTGAAATAGGCTTCTGACAGTGAAAGGGGATGTTCTCACCACCTCTTCCTATAGAGGTTTATCCTTGAATCCAGGAATTACATTTAGTTTTAGATGTTATGAAGATATGATTAAGTCTGAGGAAGGGCATGCAAAATCCGGCTGGCCCCTAGGCTCAAATAATTTTTGATTTATTCAAAGGGCAGCAATACATCAAACCTAATAAATAAACTCTCTCCTTGTGCCTCCCACAGGCCTGTGCTGATCCCTGTCATTTTGACTATAAACGCTGGGAGGCGGGAAACCTTGTTTCATCTTGGGACTCATTCTGGTCCATTCAATGCAGAAATAGTTCAGTTTCAGGTGTCCTTACCACTTGACCAGTCTCATTTTCCCCAGTCAGCCCCAGAATGGAAAGTAGATATAACCTCTGTTCTCAAGGTAGTGGGAACAGAGGAAAGACTGTTCCCAACCTCTAGTTTAAGATCAGCCTAATAATATAGTAATAGTGTTAGTAATTTGGGGTGGGAGGGAGGGAGAGGGAGTAATGCTGAGTATTTTTCCCTTTCACAGACAGATTACTGAAAACAAGGAGCTCTAAGGAAACAGTCACAACTGAAGTGATTGGAAATTACAGGAAATCTATAGTGGTTATGAAAATCCTACGCCCAAAGCCTATTTCTTGAAACTGTGCTTTAAAAAGGTTTCTATAGCTCTAATTATCTAATACTATGTGGATGTGACTTTTTTTTTTTTTTTTTAAATTGTACATACAGTGCTACAATTAACATGATCTTGAATTGTGCGAAACTTCCCACAATGATCTAGCCTCCTTTACTTCACTTTAGCTCCATGGCAGAAGTAAGAAGCTGTCTAGCCCCATGTTTGTTAATCTTCCTTTCGTTTTTTTTTTTAAATGTGACTCTAATTCCACAGGAAGCCTTGTACCTAGACTGACGCCCAACACTTTGTAATGTGAACCTTGCTGCCATTGTAGACTAGTAAAAAGATGGCACCTTGTTGGTGCCCTTCTGCTTTTGTCTCTTGCACTTTGTGACTTCCAATATACCCATCAGCTTCCCAGGGTGGGCCCATGTGCATAGGAAAACCTACGGTGGCAGGGAATCATATTCTAACACAGGAGGATTAATGGTTTGGTGCAGTCTGCACAGGTGATCAAACAAGTTATAAATTGGCCTGAGGTGCTGTTACGTTGGTTGTATTACAGTAGCGCTTCAGCCCCAAGCAAGGATCAGGGCCTTAGTTTGCTAGGTGCCATACGGATACATTCCCTTCCGTAGAGAGCTTGCCCTCTAGGAGTATGATAACATGCAAAACAGTGTCTGACCCAGCCTAATGGGAGTGGGTGGAAGCATAAGGTGATGGTAAATGAAAGAGAGTGTATAATGGGCAGTAGTCTACCTACCATCTGCCTAGGCAGGGTCCAAAAGAGTTCTAGGCATTGTGGGAGAGGAAAGTCGTATGAAGGAGAACGTGGCATTGTCTCTATTGTGATTCTCTACCCTAGTAAACTTGTCAGTGTAAGTGGGCCCTTCTGTTGGCAAAGAAGCCAGCAGTCTGGTTACTGGGCACTCCTGCTTTGTGTGGAATTGACTGAAGAACTGGCTTCACAAGAGTGCTCTGTTCTAAGGGTGGAAGTATCCTCCTGCCTGTTACTTCCCACTGCCTAAAGAGGTAGTCATGACAGCTTCATTTAATGTGTTGGGGGGGTGGGGGGGAGAACTATACTATGTATGGTTTGTTAGACACCCTTTCTTGTATGGTTGGTTGTATAATCTCCCTCTCTCTATTTGGCTGTAGTTTATGGGACTCACTCAAGGCCGCTTCTACAAGCTTCTGTGATCATAGTGTGCTTTGGTAGGTCCCTTATGCCACTACAATTTGGGTGCACTCTGAAATGAAAGCAGCAACAAAATATTTAATTTTTTTTTAAATGCTCTAGCAGTAAAAAAAAAAGTGCATTTCTAAAATGTAACAATGGCATGTGTAAGCAAGTATATATCTACAAGCAAAGCTCCGGGTCTTACACCTGCTTGTGTCTGCCAAGCTTGGAGGGGGCATAATGGTGGGATGGCAAAGAGGGAACAAAGGTTCCATGCCTTCATCTACTTTCTTGCCCTTAACTCACTTCCCTGCTGCCAGACACGTGCTTGTTAATGCCCTCATGGAGCTAGAGAACTGACTGTGCCACACAGTTTAAGAAAACATCTCCCCATGTGGAAAAATAGGACAGTCATTGGGATGTGACTCAAAGCTTAATGCTTCTGGAGTGCTTAGATACATGGCATCAAAGTAAGGCCATTAGAGTGGTCTGCAAAAAGTGTGGTAAATCTTCTCAATTCCATAATATAGCATGGCACTACCTGAAGTGCATGCCCAGGGAAGTGGATACCCCGGTGATGGGCTATACCTGTTCAAGTTGTGGGTTGGCTTTCCATACTAAATCGGGCCTAAGCCAGCATTGTAGACACAGGCATTCCGCAGTTAGAAATGAACAGAGAAAGGAAAATATAGCGGCTAGGGGTAAGGTTAGGGAGTCAACTCGTTCTTGATCTTGAATTTGGACTGAACGTGAGATTGAATTGCTTATTTAATTAGAGACCAAATATGCAGGTAAAAGGAATATAAGTGTATTGAAAGTGAATTAAAAACAAAGACTAATAAGCAAATTTTTGATAAAAGGCGTGAGTTGTTGAAGAGAAAGATTAAGAAAGATAGCACTATTGATGAAGTGAGAGAGAGATAGGAATGAAGAGAATATATTGGAAGTTCTGCCTCCTAGGGAGAAAATCTTGCCACTAAAGGAGCATCCATACGTGTACAGTGATGAAAATGACCTAGCCGAGCAACTAGATGGTGTCCGTGCATTTGTAGGTTTTTAGACTAGAAAATACATGTCTCTTCCAGCTTGATCCTGGGCCAATTCTTGCATTTTAGACTTGGTATTACGTAGACTTTCGAAGGGCAACTTTAGAGAACAAAAAGGCTTCTCCAAGCTCAACTGAATCTCTGCATATGCCAGGTAGAATAAATGAATAAAACTCTAGTAATTACATAGATATTGGAAATCAGATTTTTCCAATGCGCATGGCCACTCTAATGTTATTGCATTATTACTTGGAGCTCCTTTCAGTTTTATCAATAGAAGTGTGTGCATATATCTTGGCTCTTGTTCTCTGGCCTTTTGTACTAGCAGAATAGGTAGGGTCTGGGGACATGGTGAGTTTGTCTATGCCACAGCTTTCATCAGTATGACTGAATGGGTGGCTATGATTCCTGATCTAGTTCTATCTATATCAGGGGTCGGCAACCTTTCAGAAGTGATGTGCCGAGTCTTCATTTATTCACTCTAATTTAAGGTTTCGCGTGCCAGTAATACATTTTAACGTTTTTAGAAGGTCTCTTTCTAGAAGTCTATAATATATAACTAAACTATTGTTGTATGTAAAGTAAATAAGGTTTTTAAAATGTTTAAGAAGCTTCATTTAAAATTAAATTAAAATGCAGTGCCCCCCAGACTGGTGGCCAGGACCCGGGCAGTGTGAGTGCCACTGAAAATCAGCTCGCGTGCCGCCTTCGGCATGCGTGCCATAGGTTGCCTACCCCTGATCTATATGATCACTCTCCAGTGTAAAGATCTCACCCATGTCTTCAACCCCAATGATGCCAGAAGCACATGGTACTGAGGTAGTTATATCAAAGTATGCTGAAGATAATTGCTGGGTGGAGAGCGCCTTGGGGTGGAATTTATATGAATATATTCCCAGCTTTTAAGAGTACAAGTGCTAATTAGGTGGAGGTGTACTTAGTCTCTGGATCAAAACAGTGATGGACAACGCAGAGAATGGTAAGACATTAAGAAGGCTAAACAATCCTACAAGCTTTTCATGTGCTGGTCCCTGTGAGTATTCACAGTGGCTGTGCATGCACTCTGCACCCAGGACCAGACATTTTTCAATAGCAGTGTCTGTTGATCCATGCCTTCGCTGCCTCGTATTTGCAGCCGACGGCATAAGAGGCAGCATGGACTGCGCCTCTCCGGTTCCTTTCTACTGCTCTTGTTCTGGGACGGAACCCTTGCCTGCTGACATTAGCTCTTCTACCTGTGATATATTGTAAATAGTGGTTTGTTTGTTTTTATTGGTAGATAGCTTATAGTCAGTGGGGATTTGAAAGCTCCCTCCATTGTTCCTCCACCATTTGGAGCATGTAGTCCCAGGCTTCAGGCCCTGTCTGATCTGCCCTCAGGCCTTCCCAGTGAGCAACCTGCATGAGGGTTGCCTGCACTGCCTCGGGGAATCGCAAATTCCATCAAAGTGAAATCTGCTTCTCCTTTTGCCCTCGCACTAGGCAATCTCGGGAGATCAGACTCTGCAGACATCTAATGGAGCACTCCATGGGCCCCTGTCTGACTCAGGACCCTCCCACTCTCTGTCTCGTCAGCTGGTGCCTCTGGGCAGTGCCCCTCCAGCCCCGGCACCTTCCAGCTTGAGGTCCTTCAGACCCAAGGACTCCACAAAACGGAGACAGGAAAAGGGTAAAGAGAAACACCCTCATAAAAAGGGAGACAGATCACCTCTTAAGTCCTTGAAAAAGACAACTGCCTCTCCCATTCCATTGGCACTGGGTAAGATTCCACTCCCCAGGTGGGTGCATTTTGAGCTCACAGGAAGCTTGGAACTTCCAGTCCTACGAAACCATCCACTAAGGTACATAAGGACAGGAAGGAGTATTTGCTTTCCACACCCATGGTGATACATGGCAAGACCACTGTGTCCAAGCCCTCAATGGCAGACCAGCCAATACCAAAGACTCGTGCCAGTTCTCCCGCCAGACCTTGTTATTCCCTTCTCAAGCACCTAGTGATTTACACAGATCCTGAGTCACTGTTCTGGTGAGAGACATCACTACACCATCGATGCCATTCACTGGCACTGAGCACTAGCCAGACCATGGATGCTCTGGCACTGTCAGAACACTATTCACCAGGGCACACCTTTGGCTGTGCTGCCTCAAGAGACACAGCACCTATGGCTGCGCTTATACAGCCGGGTGACTCTTACTCCGCGGATGAGCAGGAGGTAGTACCGCCCACTCCCAAGAGGCAGGACTAGTGTCATTAGCCCAGACGGCTTCCAGAGCCTCCTGGAGGCCCGGGATCCATACTATGGAGCTAGAGGCCAATGGTAGCCCCTTTGGGGCCCTTTATACCACGAGGATCTCACTGGCCACACTGGAGTTCGTGGGATTCATACTATCAAGCCACAGACTACAAGGACCTGGGACGCTGCTTTAGACAGAGTTCGTCTCTAAGACAGGAGCCTCGGTCCCTCCTGGAGGACATGGGGGAGCAGGGACAGCTGGTGCAACCAGATCCACAGACAGCATCATCTTCATCTCTGGATGAGGTGGTGGCGCCAGACCTCCCTCCCCTCCAGATGACTACAGGCAGTACCAGGAGCTTCTGAGGATTGCCGAAACTCCCTGGATTCCCATTGAAGAGTCCATTTTGGAGCTTACTAATGACATTTGGCACACAGCAGACACCTGTGCCCAGACCCCTAAGAGGACTATAAAGAAGTATTTGATTCCCTCTAAGGGTATGGAATACTGATTCTCCCACCCGACCCAAACTCTTGGGTTGTCTGAGTGGTCACACCAGCCCAAGTCCACTCCTTTGGACAATGATGCCAGTAGACACAATCTCTTCAGCAGAAAAAAAATTTATCAGCCAGCCTACTATTCCGTCCTGTGAACTACTGGGCACTTGCGTTGAAGTATGACTTTATTAATTACAGCACGCTGTTGGAGTTTGTCAGTAAGCTACCTCAGGATATAGGCCCCAATTCCCGGTGGTCGTAGATGAAGGGAAGCTTGTCACAGATCATCCCTGTAGGCAGCACTTGATGCAATGGACATGGCTTCCCAGACCATGGTGACCTCTGTGGTTATGAGGCAGGCCTCTTGGCTGCAGTCATCGGCATTCCCCAAGGAGGTCCTGGTAACAGTTTAAAGATCTCCCTTTTGAGCGTAACAAAATTCTCCCCTTTCAGCAAGAAAACCAAGGAGCCTCTTCACTCCCTTACGGACTCTTTTTTGCCACCCTCCACTCCTTGGGAATGTAAACCCCAGCTCCTCACTGGAAATATTCTAAGGTGCTGCCACGTGGATCCCCACCAGCCCCTCAATCATTGTCACCTGAGTCCCACTGAGAAAATGCCAGTGGATGCAGTCTGGCAGACACACCCGCACCACCACTATCCCCCTCTGTAGATTCAGCAGCCTACCAAGGGGACGTTCAAGAGCTATCAACCAATCCACACAGTATGACTCTTCCCCCCACCTCTTTTGGTGGCTGCCTGGCACGTTTCCTTCTGATGAGGTAGTTTGACATCAAACAAATGGGCTTTTAGACATCATTGCATCCAGCAACATGGTCAAATTCCTTCCCTTTGCACCCAAAACTCCTTTCCCTGGCCCTATTCAGGGACCTCTCTCCCAAGAGCATTCTCAGACAGGAGCTGGACTTTCTAATTCATTTAGGGGCTATGGAGTCAGTACCGCCTCATTACAGGGGGAGGGACTTTAACGCCAAATATTTCCTAATCCCCAAAAAGAAGAGGGGCTGGAGACCCATCCTGGACCTAAGGTAGCTGAATGGCTTCATCTGCCACTCAAGATAACTATCCTAGAGGACACAATCCCCTCCCTGAACAAAGGTGACTTGTTTGCAGGTCTGAGTTTGAAAGATGCCTACAGTATTTTCATATAGACCTGCACCCAGTGCACAGGAGATTCCTGGGTTTTACGGGGGACCTAGAGCATTCCCAAAACAAGGTGCTTCCCTTCAGCCTTTCAGAGGCCCCGAGGGTTTTTACTAACATCATGGCTGTGATGGCAATGCACCTTTGCGTCCCCGTATTTCCCTACCTAGACAACTTGCTACTCATGAGACGATCATATCAGGAGGTACAGGTAGCAGTCACCACCTTACTTGACCTGTGTCACTCCTTGGGGCTTCTGGGAAATCTAGGAAAGTCAGCTTTAACACCCACAACTACTATAGAATTGATTGGAGCAAAACTAGACTCTCTCCCAGACAGGGCCTACTTACCGCAGGACCGATTCGCCACGGTGACAGGCTTCATTATTCAACTTTTGTCTCAGCCCTCAGCTGACAGTCAAGTTCTGCTAGGTCATAGGGCTGCACGTGCCTACGTGACCCCCTTTGCAAGGCCCCACCTTCACAATCTCTGGGCTTGACTGAGGAAGGTCCACGCTTCAAGCAGAGACCTGCCTGGACAAAAGAATTGAACTTCCTCTCAGCATCCTCACATCATTTACCTCATAGACTTTAAGGTCAGAAGGGACCATTATGATCATCTAGTCTGACCTCCCGCATGATGCAGGCCACAAAAGCTGACCCACCCACTCATGGATTAATTCTCTCCCTTGACTCAGCTGTTGAAGTCCCCAAATCATGATTTAAAGAATTCAAGTTGCAGAGAATCCTCCAGCAAGCGACCCCTGCCCCATGCTGCAGAGGAAGGCGAAAAACCTCCAGGGCCTCTGCCAATCTACCCTGGAGGAAAATTCCTTCCCGACCCCAAATATGGCAATCAGCTGAACCCCGAGCATGCGGGCAAGACTCTCCAGCCAGACACTCAGGAAAACGACTATTAATATCCCATCATTGACCCATGGTACTAATTACCAGTGATGGCAAGTTATTGACCTATTGACTAAGATCACGTTATCCCATCAAACCATCCCCTCCATAAACGTATCAAGCTTAATCTTAAAGCCAGAGAGGTCTTTCGCCCCCACTGTTTCCCTCGGAAGGCTGTTCCAGAACTTCACTCCTCTGATGGTTAGAAACCTTTGCCTAATTTCAAGCCTAAACTTCCCGACAGCCAATTTATATCCATTTGTTCTCGTGTCCACATTAGTACTGAGCTGAAATAATTCCTCTCCTTCCTTAGTATTTATCCCTCTGATATATTTAAAGAGAGCAATCATATCTCCCCTCAGCCTTCTTTTGGTTAAAGTAAACAAACCGAGCTCCTCAAGTCTCCTTTCCTCCTCCAGCAGAGACTTGCTCAGTTTTCACCCACCCCACTGCAGTAAAGTTCTTTAAAAGGCGTATTGGAATGTTCCTGCTGGTATCAAGGCTTCCACCTGCCTGAGATCTGAACCTGGTGCTGTTGGGCTTATGAACCTGCCCTTTGAACCCTTAGCTCTCCTGCTTCCTCTTACACTTATCAATGAAGGTGGCTGTGACGGGTTGGATCACAGAAACCCACTTGAGGCTGCCAACTGATGTGCCAAGACTACTTCTGCCACTGCTTTCCCTGCCAGTGTGGAACTCCAGCACCCTGTCTTGCTGAGCCAGACACGCCAGTCTGCTCCAACACAGACCCAGGGTCTGAACCACGTGCCCCAAAGCTGCAGACTTAACTGAAAGCAACTTAAGAAGTGTTCCTGTCTTTAACACTCAGATGCCCAACTCCCAATGGGGTCCAAACCCCAAATAAATCCGTTTTACCCTGTATAAAACTTATACAGGGTAAACTCATAAATTGTTCACCCTCTATAACACTGAGAGAGAGAGATGCACAGCTGTTTGCCCCCCCAGGTATTAATACATACTGTGGGTTAATTAATAAGTAAAAAGTGATTTTATTAAATACAGAAAGTAGGATTTAAGTGGTTCCAAGTAGTAACAGACAGAACAAAGTGAATTACCAAGTAAAATAAAATAAAACGCACAAATCTAAGCCTAATACAGTAATAAAACTGAATACAGATAAAACCTCACCCTCAGAGATGTTCCAGTAAGCTTCCTTTTACAGACTAGTCCCCTTCTAGTCTGGGTCCAGCAATCACTCGCACCCCTTGTAGTTACTGTCCTTTGTTCCAGTTTCTCTCAGGTATCCTTGGGGTGGAGAGGCTATCTCTTGAGCCAGCTGAAGACCAAATGGAGGGGTCTCCCAGGGGGCTTTAAAATACTCTCTTGTGGGTGGAGACCCCCTCCTCTCTCCTATGCAAAGTCCAGCTCCAAGATGGAGTTTTGGAGTCACATGGGCAAGTCACATGTCCATGCATGACTCCGTTTTTACAGGCAGCAGCCATTGTTTACATGCTACCTTGAATGTCCTCAGGTAGATTTCTTATGTGGATTGGAGCCTTCCAAGATTCATTGTCCTTTAAGTGTTTCTTGATTGGGCACTGAATTTGCACATTCCTTTCTCAAGAAGCTGACCAAATGCTTTACTAAGGGCTTGCCTACACTTACATTTTATAGCGCTCTAACTTGCTGGCTCGGGGTGTGAAAAATCACCCCCCTGAGCACAGCTAGTCTGAGCGCTTTAAAGCACTAGTGTAAACAGGCTCCGAGCACTGGGAGCCAGGCTCCCAGCGCTCTGAGCTAATCCCCTCGTGGAGGTGGAGTATCTGCAGTGCTGGGAGAGCTCTCTCCCAGTGCTTGCGCGTGACCACACTCACACTTCAAAGCGCTGTGATGAGCGCGTTCCCACAACAGCGCTTTGAAGTTTCCAGTGTAGCCATGCCCTAAGGCTACTTAGAAATCAAGCAAGTACACAGCCAATATTCATAAATTTGAATACAACAATGACACATGCATACAAATAAGATGAATATATTCAGTAGATCGTAACTTTTATATAGATACATTACATGGCATATGTAACCTAAAACATATCCCAGTTATATCACATATACATTCATAAGCATAGTCCCATGAAGCCTTTTGGGGTGCACCGTCAGTGGCCTTCCTAATGGCTATTCTTTCCACCACAAGGGTGGATGAGCTTGCGGTCTTTAAGGCAGACCTGGCATGTATGATCTTCCACAGAGAAAAAGTATCCCTGAGATTGCTTCCCAAGTTTATCCCCAAAGTTCCTTCTGACTTTCACTTGAACCAGATGGCTCTGACCAGAAACCTCATAATACTAAGGAAGATGTCCACTCCGTAGACAGATGCAAGGCTTTGGTCTTCTACCTTGGCAGGACACAGCCCTTCAGATGATCTCTAAGGCTATTCGTCTCCACCACTGGGGAAATGAAAGGAGAGGCAATATTTTCCCAAGGACTCTCGAAATGGATTTCTATCTGCATCCACCTCTGCTTTGATTTTGTAGAATCCTTTCCTCCTCAGTCTGGCAGGGCTCATTGTACCAGAGCTCAGGCTGCCTCCATGGCTCCCCTGCCAGGAACCCCACTCTTGGAGAGCTGGAGAGCGGCCACCTGGGGCTCCATTTATCAGGCCCTGTGCCTTGATTTAAGCTTCGCTGGGGATGCTTCCTTAAGGTTCAGCAGTTCTGCAAACTGTGGTGCAGAGCACATCCTCCCACTGGCCTCCTCAATGAATACAGCATAGGAGTCACCCAGAGTGAATTATCCATGGGGACCAGTGCTCCAAAAAGAAAGGAAGATTAATTCCCTTATAGTAAGTGGAGTTCTTCGAGATATGCAGTCCCTGTGGATATTCTGTCCTCCTTCCTCTGCTCTGATCCTATCAGGTTGGTGGTAGAGTAGGAACTGGAGAGGCGGTCAGTCCGTGCCATCCCCGTGCCCTCAGTTGAGAGAATAAGGAGGAGAAGATGCAGGTATAGACCACTGGACCCTGCTATTGGAAAATTTCTGGTCCTGGGTGCCTGGAGCACATACGTACCCACAGTGAATACCTACAGGGACCACACATCTTGAAGAACTCCAGTTACTAATAGGTAAGTAACCTTCCTTTCTTCTTCAAGTGCTGGTCCCTTCCTTTGTGATAGTGTAACTTCAGCTGAAAATAGCGTCATCTGTTTTGTTTCTCAGCACCAGTTCCAGCAGCATCCTTTTCCTTCTGGTCTCCTGCCTATGGCAGGGCGGCATGTAGCTGAGTTAAGTCATTGAGCCTGTAATTACATCTATCCTCCCACACAGAGGTGGGTCTTACCAAGTAATACAGTGAAAATAAACTAGAAGGTGGATTTTTATTAAATACAGTTAAAATAGAAAAATCTCTTAAACCAAAAGGTAAGACATTAAAAGACAGAGGATAATCAGGGAGGCTGCTTAAAAATGAGCCACAAGCTATGGCTATTCTCTACAGAAAAAGACAGAGCCCCTTTCTCTTTTGTTCATACACACAGAATCAAAGAAAAGTAGGACTGGAAGGGCCATCAGCATCCTGAGGCAGGACCAAGACCATCCCTGACAGATGTTTGTCCAACCTGTTTTTAAAAATCTCCAGTGACAGGCTTCCAAGGGAGTTTGTGGAATACCCTTGTTAGAAAGTTTTATTCCTAATATCTAACCTACATCTGCAGTGCTGCAGATTAAGTTGATTACTTCTTACCCTACTTTCAGTGGACATGGAGAACAGTTGATCACAGCCCTCTTTATAATAGTTAACATATTTGAAGATGGTCATCGGGTCCCCATTCAGTCTTTTCTCAAGACTAAACATGCCCCAGGTTTTTAACCTTTCCTCATAGGTCAGGTTTTCTTTTTTGTTGCTCTTCTCTGGATTGTCTCCAGTTTGTCCACATCTTTCTTAAGTGTGGTGCCCAGAACCGGACACAGTACTCCAGCTGAGCAGTGGCGTAGCCGGGGGGGGGAAGGGGGCGGACGTAAAAAAAGGCGCCACCCGCTGCGGCGCTTGTACTCACCGGGCGGCACTCCGGGTCTTCGGCGGCAGGTCCTTCACTCGCTCCGGGTCTTCGGCGGCAGGTCCTTCACTCGCTCAGGGTCTTCGGCGGCAGGTCCTTCACTCACTCCGGGTCTTCGGCGGCACTGAAGGACCCCCCGCCAAAGTGCCGCCAAAGACCCGGAGCGAGTGAAGGACCTGCCGCCAAAGACCCGGAGTGCCGCCCGGTGAGTACAAGCGCTGCAGCGGGTGGTGCCTTTTTTTATGTCCGCCCCTCCTTCTCAGAGTAAAAATTAAAAAGGCGCCACTTGTGCTCAGTGGGGGAGCGGCCGCTCCCCCTGCTCCCCCCCCAGCTACGCTACTGCAGCTGCGTCCTCACCAGCACCAAGTAGAGCAGGACAATTACCTCCTGTATCTTCCATACAACACTCCAGTAAATACACCCCAGAATGACCGTAGCGGTTTTTGTTTTTGTTTGGCAAATATATCACACGTGGCTCATACCCAATTTGCAATCCCCTGCTGCTACTAGATGCTCTTCAGCAGTACTACTGCCTAGCCCAGGGGTGGGCAAACTTTTTGGGCTGAGGGCCACATCTGGGTATGGAAATTGTATGGCGGGCCATGAATGCTCACGAAATTACCAAGGTGGGGGGAGGGGGACTCATGGGGTGTGGCACGGTGGGGGGGCTCTACAGGGGCAGTACTGGGGACTCCTGGGGTCCTTGCCAGCAGTGACACCAAGGCAGCTGTACCAAGCACTGTCGCGGGCAGAGGCACCCTAGCTGGGACAGGTGTGGCCCCTGGGCGGTTTCGAGAGTGGGGCCGTAGGAGACCGGGCGGGTCCGGGCCGCAGTGATTGGCTGATGAGGAATGAGGCAAGTGTCTCGGAGGCGCGGTGCCTCAGGGATTGGTCGATGAAGGAGCTTGCGGTTCCTAATTGGACTTGATCAGGGGCAGTATCCTGTGATGCTGCTGGCCTTGATCATTAGCTAGTTTGGCCGGAGGCTGGCGCGGGGAAGCTGATGCTTCGGGGATTGGGTGCGCTGCCGCGTAGGGGCAGGGTTCTGATCCCGGAAACAGCGTGGTGAAATCTGGGTAAGCGGCACCGGTCACGCCTGCGCAGTATTGCGTGTGGGAAGATGGTGCTCATCAAGGAATTATGAGTCGGGGGCTGGGGAGCGCCAGACGGGCAGAGCGGGGCAAGCCCCCGACCCCACTCCCCGGCAGGAGCTCGACAGCCGGATTAAAAGGTCTGACGGGCCATAGTTTGCCCACCCCTGGCCTAAAAGGTTGTTCCCCATTTTGTAGTTGTGCATTTGATTTTTCTTTCTGAAGTGTAGCACTTTGCACTGGGCTTTACTGGATTTAATCTTGTTGATTTCAGACCAATTCTCCAATTTATTTATGCTAAACTTATTCCTAATACTGGGAGCCACATTTTCCAAAGAACTCAATGCCTACTGTGCACCGAATGTTCTGAGTTCTTCTGAAAAGCTGGCCCTTAGTAATTGGGAGTCCCTGTTAGAAGACACAGTCCACTTCAGAAAGTAGCTGGCCAGGCCTAGCTTATAGTCATGAGAAAGGGCTGAAGGAATCAGGTACCATGGGTCTGTTCCAATATCACCCTGCCCTGCCTGCATTGATTGATTGGTTTTTGCCTCTCATCTAACACTGTGCTTTTGTCCTGTCTCCCATCCTTGTCCGCTGTTGTGATGGAGGAACCAGAGGTGCTGAGGTTCTGTCTAAAGTGTTTATATGCTGTGATGAGCTCCCAACCGCTGTGCCATGGGCTTCCAATAGGTGAATTCCAGGTTGTTTTGTAGGAAGAAAATGGCTGTAGGCTCCATTGAAAACAGGTTAGGAAGTGTTCCTGTCTCGAACACTCAGATGCTCAACTCCCAATGGGGTTCAAACCCCAAATAAATCCGTTTTACCCTGTATAAAGCTTATACAGGGTAAACTCATAAATTGTTTGCCCTCTATAACACTGATAGAGAGAGATGCACAGCTGTTTCCCCCCCCGCCCCCCCCCCCCCAGGTATTAATACATACTCTGGGTTAATTAATAAGTAAAAAGTGATTTTATTAAATACAGAAAGTAGGATTTAAGTGGTTCCAAGTAATAGCAGACAGAACAAAGTGAATTACCAAGCAAAATAAAAAAACATGCAAGTCTATGCCTAATACAGTAAGAAAACTGAATACAGATAAAATCTCACCCTCAGAGATGTTTCAATAAGCTTCTGTCACAGACTGGACGCCTTCCTAGTCTGGGCCCAATCCTTTCCCCTGGTACAGCCCTTGTTCCAGCTCAGGTGGTAGCTAGGGGATTTCTCATGATTGCAGCCCCCTTTGTTCTGTTCCACCCCCTTATATATCTTTTGCATAAGGCGGGAATCCTTTGTCCTTCTCTGGGTTCCCACCCCTCCTTCGCAATGGAAAAGCACCAGGTTAAAGATGGATTCCAGTTCAGGTGACATGATCACATGTCACTGTAAAACTTCATTACCCACTTGCCAGCACACACATATACAGGAAGACTTACCAGTAAAACAGCCACCTACAGACAATTGTCCTGGTTAATGGGAGCCATCAAGATTCCAAACCACCATTAATGGCCCACACTTCGCATAATCACAATAGGCCCTCAGAGTTATATTTCATATTTCTAGTTTCAGATACAAGAATGGTCATCATATTTGTATAAATGTATCACACTCAGTAGATTATAAGCTTTGTAATGATACCTTACAAGAGACCTTTTGCATGAACCATACCCCAGTTACATTATATTCACACTCATTAGCATATTTTTATAAAATCATATAGAGTGCAATGTCACAGGGGTAACTCTGCAACTCTGGCAGCACAACTCCTGCCTCAGTAAAGCAGAGCAGGGAATTTCTACCATCCCAGAGGGGAAAGGTCTATGTGTCGGGCAGCCCAGGACAACCAAAAGCTGAGTACAGACAAGTGCAATTTAACTACTCCCTGTCTACCAGCACACTGCTAAACTGCCTGCCAGCGAGGGGGAGAATGGCCCTGCCCACCAAACGGTAGAACCAGAGCATTTACTCGCCCAAGCGTTGGCTCTGCTCGGGCAGATGTACCCCCACACTGTGCATGGCAGAGAGGCACAGGGCTAACACTGTCCCCTTCCTCTGGTGCAAGACAGATCAGTAGCATGTCCCAAGGAGTGGGACATTCCCCACACCACGATGGTCACCCACTCTGTCTTCTGGTCTGGCCTAATCCAAGATGCACACTGACCTTGGGTATGTCATATAGAATCATAGAATATCAGGGTTGGAAGGGACCTCAGGAGGTCATCTAGTCCAACCCCCTGCTCAAAGCAGGACCAATCCCCAACTAAATCATCCCAGCCAGGGTTTCGTCAAGCCTGACCTTAAAAACCTCTAAGGAAGGAGATTCCACCACCGCGCTAGGTAACCCATTCCAGTGCTTCACCACCCTCCTAGTGAAAAAGTCTTTCCTAATATCCAACCTAAACCTCCCCCACTGCAACTTGAGACCATTGCTCCTTGTTCTGTCCCAGTTTCCTTCCTACCCAGGATGCAATTCCTGCTATGGGCTTCTCACCCCAATTGGGCTGAAGTGCATCCCAACCAGGATGCAGGAGAGGGGAGAAAGCGCAGGCCCTGCTTGTGCCTGGGCAGAGATGCTGTGACCTGCTGCAGTAGCCGGGCTCATTGGCTCGAAGGCTGGCAATGGGGGCTGGTGCTGCTTGAGCTTCATCTGCTCCAGGTGGCCCAGGGCTGGCACTAGTGGGTCCCTTCACTCAGGGATGAAGATGGAGGACAGCAGCTTAGCAGAGCTCTCCAGCACAGCCTCAGCTACCAAGGGAAAGAGCATCAGAATGGGGGACAAGTTTCTCTGCTGTTGCACAGCCTCCTCCAGGGCAGCGAGAGAAGGCTGGGCCTCCAGAGCTGAGTTATTGCAGGTCACACACCTCTCACCCACCCCCCTTGTACCATACCCAGGGCATGCTCTCCAAGTGCCTTTCCACAGTGGGGAAGGGATGGCCAGTCTCAAAGGGTGAACAGTACGTGAGCCGTCCTGGACCTCTGGAGCTTTGACCTCTGCTACGGGGACAGAGAAGGAGACAGCTTGGAACACATAGGGATGGGCCTTACCTCCACCCCATCCATGATGGGATGAGAGCAGGGCTAATGCATTGGGGGGTCAACCCTACCCCACATGCACACCAGGGAAGGTTATAGGTCATTGATGCAGCCAATCCTGATGAGCTGCCAAGTGAACCTCCAGATCATTCCAAATACTTGGTATGCATCTAAGATGCCACATGCTAGCTGGTATTGGCAAGGCTCAGGAGGGGACCTGCCTGGTCCCTGTGTGCCATCCATGTCACTTGTCCCCTCTCTGAGGCCAGCACTGGACTCTCCCACCCGGATTAAGCACGCCCTCTAGGATTTAGAAAGAACAAGCCGCTACTGCAATGCATTGCACTGGGCTGGGTCAGGCTGGGTTGCGCTGTGGTTTGGGTCAGTGTGTTGCCATGCGCTGCACTGCTTTGTGGCTCGCTGTCTCTAGCTATACCGTTGTCCTTGAGGACCGTGATGCTTCTCCCACATCTGCCTGATGTACGCGAGTGATGCGTGGTAAATCTTCCTGCAGCTGCCTTCGACAGAGTCCTGGGCTCCAGCAGACACACACGGCCCGTGCTTGGGCACATGCTTCTGGTGTTCTTGTGGGGCCAAAGAGAGGCCCTTGCATGCTGCAATGCTCAGTGGCATACCCCCTGGGCCTCACTCAGGCTTGTAACCCCCTTCTCTTGTCTATTGCATGAGTCGAAGTGAGAAGGAAACCGCAGCTGTCTCAACGCGGGATTTTCCCTGCCCTCCAGCATCCCCCAGACTCTGTGCAAGCTGGGATGAGGATATGAACCATGTCACCCTCCTTGCAGGCTGAATGAGCCCCTCAAAGCCAGGTGACAGTGTCCTCTATGCTCTTTCACCATATTCTTGCTGCCTGGTGCCGCAGTCCTGCATGCAACAGGGAAAGGGGAATTGAACCCCCAGCTGCACAGCTGCTGAATCCCTTCCCCCACGCGGTGCCCCGTCAGTGGGAGAAATTTGCAGTGTGCTCCTCCTCCATGCAGTGCCCTGTCGCCGTCACGCAGGGCTCCTGCAGTGAGAGTTCTCGGATCAGGGCCCGATTGTCATCTCTGAGATACAGAGCAGTTGGTTGCCTTCCTTTATTTACTCCTGTCAGGCCAGTGCCTCCATCTTGTCTTGTCTCTCCCTTTCAACACTGGACAACAACAGATGCTCCAAGGGGAGCCCCAGTGAGTATGTGATTAAAGAAAATAAATCTGCATGAGCTCTTACCTAGAGTTGCCAGGTCTGACTGAAGCTATTCTGGGAGATTTTTTTTCCCCCCAACATGACGTAATGTCATTTTCTTAAAATAGCCTATTGAAATCTCCTGCATTGCTTTCAATAGTCACCGGGAGATCGATGCAGATTGCAGGAGACTCCAAGCCAAACCTGGAGGGTTGGCAACCCTCCTCCTACCTGATGCATCCTGTGGGGACAGTCCAGTCAGTGGGTGACTTTGAGTGGGAGCTCCTAGGGTCCCTGCAAAAGCCTACCACCACCACACGGCATTTCTGATCACTTCCATTTGTTTTCTGTTCCTGCTTCGTCCTTTAAGAGAGGCGTGCTCTGTGCTGAGTACGTTTCAAAGAGGGGGAGGAGCAGCCACTTCTAGAAAGGCCTTAAACCCCATGACATCCGTGGTAGTGAACAGAGAACGTTCTGAGGGAGAGAGTCCCAGCCAACCTTCCCTCAATGAGCTATTGTGTATTTGAAGAGCAATCGCTTGGCTTCTTCCTGAAACCTGACTAGGAGATAATCTGCAGTGTAAACAGATACATGTAAATAATAGTCAAACCCCACCCCACCCTCTGCTCCATGCAGGGAGCATCAGGACCAGCTCACAGGCTGCACCCCATCTGCCCCATGCACTCTTCCTTTGGAATGCCTGGTGCCCCACGGAGGACCCCAAAGACAGACACCCCTGGCATGCATTCTGCTGGAACGGTACCTGATGGGAATGTCCTTTGTGAGATTGCTAAACATGGAAGGACGAGTGATTTATTGTTGCTTGGCAACAGTCCATCCCTTTATCCACCATTTCCCCCTCCAACATCCAGCGATTAAAGGATTCCTGGGGGTGGGGGTTAATCCCTGGGGGAGGAGGAGCAGGGTTATATCAGGATTATTTAATGGTCGGGGTATTGCTTAGAGGCCTTGGTCAGGATAGGGGCCCTGTTGTGCTGCATGCAATGCCAGTGCACAGAGAGCCCGTGGTCTCTAAGTGATGAGCTTACCCTCTAAGACAGGTTTCAGTGGTAGCCGTGTTAGTCTGTATCAGTAAAAACGAGTCCTTGTGCCACCTTAGAGACTAACAGATTTATTTGGGCATAAGCTTTCGTGGGATATAACCCACTTCATCAGATGCATGGAGTGGAAAATACAGTAAGCAGGTATAAATATACAGCACATGAAAAGATGGGAGTTGCCTACCACGTGAGGGGATCAGTGCTAACGAGGCCAATTCAATTAGGGTGGATGTGGCCCATTCCCAACAGTTGACAAGAAGGTGTGAGTATCAACAGAGGGGAAATTATTTTTTGTAGTGACTCAGCCACTCCCAGTCTTTATTCGGGCCTAATTTGATGTATCGTCAAGTTTGCAAATTAATTCCAGTTCTGCAGTTTCTCGTTGAAGTCTGGTTTTGAAGTTTTTTTGTTGAAGAATGGCGACTTTTAAGTGTTATTGAGTGTCCAGGGAGATGGAAGTGCTCTCCTACTGGTTTTTGAATGTTACAATTCTTGATGTCTGATTTGTGTCCATTTAGTCTTTTGCATAGAGACTGTCTGGTTTGGCCAATGTACATGGCAGAGGGGCATTGCTGGCACATGATGGCATATATCACATTGGTAGATGTGCAGGTGAACGAGCCCTTGATGGTGTGACTGATGTGGTTGGGTCCTATGATGGTGTTCCTTGAATAGATATGTGGACAGAGTTGGCAATGGGGTTTGTTGCAGGGTTTGGTTCCTGGGTTAGTGTTTCTGTTGTGTGGTGTGTAGTTGCTGGTTAGTATTTGCTTCAGGTTGGGGGTCTGTCTGTAAGCAAGGACTGGCCTGTCTCCCAAGGTCTGTGAGAGTGAGGGATTGTCTTTCAGGATAGGTTGTAGATCCTTGATGATGAGCTGGAGAGGTTTTAGTTGGGGGCTGTAAGTGATGGCTAGTGGCATTCTGTTACTTTCTTTGTTGGGCCTGTCCTGTAGTAGGTGACTTCTGGGTACCCTTCTGGCTCTGTCAATCTGTTTCTTCACTTCCCCAGGTGGGTATTGTAGTTTTAAGAATGCCTGATAGAGATCCTATAGGTGTTTGTCTCTGTCAGAGGGATTGGAGCAAATGTGGTTGTATCTGAGGGCTTGGCTATAGACAATGGATCATGTGATGTGGTCTGGATGAAAGCTGGAGGTAAGTAGGTAAGTATACTGATCAGTAGGTTTCCGGTATAGGGTGGTGTTTATGTGACCATCGCTTATTTGTACTGTAGTGTCCAGGAAGTGGATCTCTTGAGTGGACTGGTCCAGGCTGAGGTTGATGGTGTGGTGGAAATTGTTGAAATCCAGGTGGAATTTCTCAAGGGCCTCGTTCCCATGGGTCCAGATGATGAAGATGTCATCAATGTAGTGGAAGTAGAGTAGGGGAGCTAGGGGACAAGAGCTGAGGAAGCGTTGTTCTAAGTCAGCCATAAAAATGTTGGCATACTGTGGGGCCATGCAGATACCCATAGCAGTGCCACTGACTTGAAGGTATACATTGTCCCCAAATGTGAAATAGTTGTGGGTGAGGACAAAGTCACAAAGCTCAGCCACCAGGTTTGCCGTGACATTATCAGGGATACTGTTCCTGACGGCTTGTAGTCCATCTTTGTGTGGAATGTTGGTGTAGAGGGCTTCTACATCCATAGTGGCCAGGATGGTGTTTTCTGGAAGATCACCAATGGATTGTAGTTTCCTCAGGAAGTCAGTGGTGTCTTGAAGATAGCTGGGAGTGCTGGTAGCGTAGGGCCTGAGGAGAGAGTCCACATAGCCAGACAATCCTGCTGTCAGGGTGCCAATGCCTGAGATGATGGGGCATACAGGATTCCTAGGTTTATGGATTTTGGGTAGCAAATAGAATACCCCTGGTCGATGCTCTAGTGGTGTGTCTGTGTAGATTTGTTTGTGTGCTCCTTCCGGGAGTTTCTTGAGCAGGTGGTGCAGTTTCTTTTGGTACCCCTCAGTGGGATCAGAGGGTAATGACCTGTAGAATGTGGTGTCAGAGAGTTGCCTAGCAGCCTCTCGTTCATACTCCAACCTATTCATGGTGACTACAGCACCTCCTTTGTCAGCCTTTTTTATTATAATGTCAGAGTTGTTTCTGAGGCTGGGGAAGGCGGCGTGTTCTGCACGACTGAGGTTATGAGGCAAGTGATCTGCTTTTCCACAATTTCAGCTCATGCACGTCGGCAGAAGCACTCTATGTAGAAGTCCAGTCTATTGTTTCGACCATCAGGAGGAGTCCATGCAGAATCCTTCATCTTGTAGCATTGGTAGGAAGGTTTCTGTTCAAATTGTGTGGTGTGGTGAAAATATTCCTTGAGTCAGAGACAGCAAAAGTAGGATTCCAGGTCACCGCAGAACTGTATCATGTTCGACTGTGTGCCCCAGACAGTCACCAGAGGAAGGTAGAGCACAAGGAAGAAGAGACTTGGCAGACCAAGGAGCTGCAAGTAGAGATGAGCCACAAGGAAAGGGAGCAAGGTTGGGCTGCTGCAGTGGTGGGGAGAGAGACAGAGATGAATATATCAGCAGGAATTTACCCTCTCGCAGCTGGCAGAGCTCCTGGTAATGCCGTAGCCAGGGCCAGCGCAACCCATTAGGCGACCTAGGCGGTCGCCTAGGGCATGGCTATTTTGGGGGCGCCAGCGCCGTGGCCGCCCGTTCAAATGTGGGGGCGGGACCTTCCGCCGCCGCTGTCGGGGGCGGCATTTCAGGGGCGGGACCTTCTGCCGCCTAGGGCGCCGGAAGAGCTGGCGCCGCTACTGGCCGTAGCATCAATATCAGCAGGGACTGCAGTAGGTCCAGCTAACTGAGACGGAGGCACTGCTCCTTTGCTGATCACATGTCCTGAACTCCCTGATGTTTCGAGCATGATCCACAGCCATTTAGGCTGGCATCCATGGCAATGAGCTCTCTGGGGGGCTATCAGAGAACCTGTTTTCTGTCACCCGCCAAGAGACTCAAGGAATGTCTTTGAAGGCTGGCCGAAGCTGTGGCGGGGTAGGGACAGTAGGAAACACTTCAGAGCACAGAGGGACCCCTAGCCTACTGTAGGGTAGCTCTGCATGATGCAGAGATCCCCAGACTGCTCAGCTGCTGAGCTGAGACCATGTTGTGTTTCCCAATGTTCAATGGCTTGTGCTAGAAAAGTAAATGCTCTGGGGGGGGCTGTCTCCCCCAGCTGCAGGGTAGAAAGTGGAGGAGTGGGTTTGTTCAGAACAAATCTGTGCGACTTCAGCAATTTCACTGCTTTCCCAGTCTCCTTTTCTGCCTCTTCCTTGGATGGGCCCAGGTCAGGAGACCTCTATGCTGCCCTGCTCCCAGTTCCAACGGCCGAGTCCTGTTCTTGTTCTGGCCTGTGTTCTTATTGCTGCAAACACATCCTTAAAATAGTCTTTCCTCCTCCTCCTCCTCCTCCTCCTCCAGGCGCGCCCCAGAGAGACGCAGCCTTCACTCTTCTCTGTCACATTGCAGGTGGGATGGGGACACAGGATTGCAACTGCAGGTGGGGAGTAGGCCTTCCAAAGCAGACTAATTTAAGAAATGAACATTCTGTTTCCATGGAAACAATCTTAGTAGTAAACAATGTGGGCGTCAAAGCCCTTCAACCTTGGCACTCCCGGGCACACTCCGAGGCTGTTACGTACAGTAGAACCTAAGCGTTACGGACACCTCGGGAATGGAGGTTGTGGCCGTAGCTCTGAAATGTTCATAACT
The DNA here is from genome assembly GCA_003942145.1 of Platysternon megacephalum. Classification (NCBI taxonomy): domain Eukaryota; kingdom Metazoa; phylum Chordata; order Testudines; family Platysternidae; genus Platysternon; species Platysternon megacephalum. Next base: position 5,401,856 of record QXTE01000105.1, read on the forward strand.
CTGAACAAAGTGCAGTTCGGGCTCCAGATCCAGCAGCTGACATGCCAGGCCAGGCTTCAGCAGCAGCTGAGCTCCCTCCTCATGCACCAGCAGCTTCTTGCAGGCAGCTTCTTTCCCTGGGTCCAACTGAGTTTGCAAGCTTGTCTCCTTCCCGGCATCCGTGTCCATCCCGCCCCAGGGAGAGGAGGTGAAAACAGCACGTCCCCCTCCTGGTGGGGGGAGAAAGGGGTGAAAGAGGTGCAGACCCCTGCGCTGCTCCTGCTCTGCTGGCTCCAGCTGCCTTGGGCTGGCAGCCCGAGCATCTTCACCTCTTAGCTGTCAGTGGCTGCCCTGCATGTGGGGGTGGGGACAGGCAGCCCAGATTTACCTACCTTTAAGATGCACTATAGGCCAGTACCATATTTGCTGCTGATTTTTTTTTTTTTTTTTTTGGACTCTGCTTGTGCCTGATTGGTTACTTCCGGTTTCACATGGTGTCCAGTTGCCCGATCAGTCCGTAACTCTGGTGTTCATATCTTTGAGCTTCTACGGTAGTAGAACAAGGGTGCATAGCCAGTCCAGGTGAGGAGTTGCCAAAGCTTAATACCCTGGCACGTTGGCTGTAGTGTGCTGCTCTCATAACATGGCTGCCGTTCCCATCATGCCCTCCTCGGTCTCTCACTGCCAGGAGCTAAGCTTCATCTGGCCTCAAGGCCCCTGAACCCTGCTTCTCTACTTGGAAGAGTTGTCGTCTGGAAGTCAGCCTCCCTCTAAGGAGAGCACGCTGAGCCTCCCACTTAGCTCAATCATCAGCTCTTGGCCCAGCATGCCAGGCTAACCAGCCATCATCTCCTTATAATTCACAGGGGTTTGTTTGGGAAGGGAGTCACCGGGGTCCTAATGTATCCGTTGAGAAGTCTTGACTTTGCAGGGCTGGGCTGGGCTGCTGCTGGCTTGGCTGCCCTGCTCGCAGCTGCAGAGGGCAGCCCTCGCCCGGTGGAACGTTTCCTAGCTCTCCTACGCTTGGTCTCTCCCTGCTTTTCTCTGTCGTGTTAAACCGCGGGCGTGTGAGTGGTGAAGTGCGGGGAGGGGGCGTAGAGCTTTCCCATTGGCTTTAAGACTCTCTTGGGGTGGGCCGCGTATGACGCAAATTCTGCCCTGGGTTGTTACTGCTCCTGCCATTGCTTATTCCCTGTCACCTGCCTGCCTTCTTGATGGGGGTGGAGAGTGGTTTACTTGCTGCCGAAGGCTCCTCCTTCACAAGAACGCTGTGCATTACTCGAGGATCAGCGCCACAACTCAGCAGGCAGAACTAAAGAAGAAGGTGCCAGCCTGGATTTATTCTAGACTCCCTTCTAAGAAGTAGCCTGGGCTCCTTGGAAACAAGGGAGCTGGGCCAGCTCTGGCCCCATTCCAGCAGCCTAGATCTTGCCCTCTCCTGCTTGCCTACGCTAGGGCTTGACACTCTCCCATGCTTGTGTTCACTGGAGGCATGCTAGCTGGAACTCTCACTCAGCAAGAGAGGGGGAGCCGTGGGGGCAGGTGGCAAAGGGGTCTGGGTTATGCCAACAACAAAAAATGCAAGCCGCCAAGCTTTAGAATTTAGAAAGGAGAAGAATGTGTTCTGAGCGGGGTGTAAGCTCGATCTGGGTTGAGTTTGAACTCACCCTTCAATTACCATTAATGGAAGCGTAAATAAGCCCCACCTAAGACAAAGGGGTGTGTGAACCTGTCCAGGAGCTTTTGCCTGCGGCTGTGGAGAGAGAGTGCAGGGAGAGGAGACCTGGAAAACAGAACAATCACAACTGGGGAGGCATGGGGTTATCTGCCAGGAAGTTACAACCCTGTCCATCTTCGTTCTCTCTGGTTGGCCTGCGCTGGGTCCCCTGCCATGGCAGGAGCTGCTGCCGTCATGACAAGTTTTGGCATGAAAGAGACTGGCACTAGCTCAGTGGTTCTCAAAGCCGGTCTGCCGCTTGTTCAGGGAAAGCCCCTGGCGGGCCGGGCCGGTTTGTTTACCTGCCGCGCCTGCAGGTTTGGCTGATCGTGGCTCCCACTGGCCGCGGTTCACCGCTCCAGGCCAATGGGGGCTGCAGGAAGGGCGGCCAGCATATCCCTCAGCCCGCGCTGCTTCCCACAGCCCCCATTGGCCTGGAGCAGCGAACCACGGGCAGTGGCCAGTAGATCGGCCAAACCTGTGGGACGCGGCAGGTAAACAAACCGGCCTGGCCCACCAGGGGCTTTCCCTGAACAAGCGGCGGACCGGCTTTGGGAACCCCTGCACCAGCTCATTGTAAAAACACAGCAGAGTCCTATGCAAAACCCCTGCAGAGAGGATTGCAGATCTGCAGTTTGGGCTGCGTTCTGCTGTGTAAGGCCAATTTGAAGCTTCCATTTAAAACAGAAACCACCCCTGAATGTTTTTCTGCTGGAAATGTGGGTGCTGCTGCCCTGCTAACCTAGCCGTGCTCCAGCTAAACAGCAGTGGCAGCTGGTGGGCAAACCCATCATTTCACCTCAGGGGCTGGGTCTATACTAAGGAATTTTAGCAAAAAAATTCTGGCGGCTGTCCCCCACTGGTTTAGCTGCATCCAGGGGAGCTCTAGGCCTGGCCTACATGGGGAATTAGCTCCCACTTCAGTCATCAGTGTACTTATACTGGGGCAAAGCTTTGGCGTAGCTAGGCAAAGCTGCTACTTGCACTGGTGCAGCCTACCCCGGTTTCAAGTACTGTTACATTCCACCTGTAGCTTTACCTGGCTCGTAGGAGCTTGCAGTCATGCAGCTACGCCACTGTCCAAAATGAGGGCTAATTTCCAGGGTAGACAGGCAGCCTCATTGGAGCCAAAGTTTCCAGCCCTGCACAGGGAAGACAGAGGTAACATTATCTGGTGCTGGAAGCGTTGGCCCTGGCAATCACTGCATGGAGAGATACTGTTCACAGTTAAGTCATCAAAATGTTATACACGCAGGTTGGGAGAGTCAAAGCTTCCAGTAGAGAGCCCGGCTAGAGTTTGGCAGCTAAAGTCTCAGAAGATCCAGCATGCTCCAGTCCAGGGCTGAGCAGGACTTTTCCCTGGAATTGCTCCTCTATTTTCCCGGCAGCCAGGTGGGACATGTAGCCCCAGGAACCAGAGCAGAGAGACTGTCCTGTGTTCTCAGTGCTCCCCTTGCTGGAATCCAGGCAGCATGGGGAAGGAGAAAACAGCCTGACTCAAATAGAGAGAGATGAGAAATGGGGGGGATCTGAGCAAGGAATGGGTTTCAGGGCCAGGAGATGAGGAGGAGCAGAGTAGGAAGGAGGGGAGGGAAGGAGAGCAAGATTGGGGAAGGCACAAGAGGAGGACAGGGAGGAAGGGGCAGGAGCAAAGGGAGGAGAGGAGAGAAGCTGGGGATGGGAACCATGGGTAGGACCAGGAGCAAAGGGGGATGGATAGGAGCTGCAGAGGGGGGAAGATAGAAGCTGAAGGGGAACCCTGAGCAGGGGGAGGGGGACATGCAGGAGCTGGTGGGTGGCAGCAGAGGAGAGAATAGGGCAGGAGCTGGAGAGGGGACAGCAGAAGCAGAAACATCTGTAACCACTAGAGCCCACTTTCCTACAGAACCTGGAATGGAAGGCAGGTTTCTGATGTCTCTCCTGCCCTTTGCTGCTAAGCACTAGCTGTGAAACTAGCTGCCCAGTGTCTGTCTCCATCCCCCTTCAGTCAAAAAAGCCACATCAAAGGAACATCAAACTGCAAAGTCAAAGCACTCAATTAGGAGATGCATGGGCAACCTTAAGTCTGCAACTCTAATTCCATACAGCCGCTCCCCATTCCATGCACAGGATGGACCGAGGTGTGGAGGAAGGAGGCTCTTGTCTGCAGGATACCCAGCTTCATGTGAGGCAGAAGTTGGCACTATTTGTGGGTATTGGGACAGTTGGCTCTACACCTGCCCAAAGCTAGAGCTCCGCCCTCCCCCTCCCCCCAACTGAGCGGGAGGAGACATTTGATGCAGGCTGCCACTAACTACTGGGGACACCAAATGAAAAAAACAGGGACAGGAGTGAGGTCAAAGGTTGAGAATCAAGGATCCAGAGGGGCAGCCTGAGCAGAGACACACACACCCCCAAGTCCTCCACGGCTTGGAGAGTGAGTAGTGACCAAGGCAAGGAATTTCAGGGAGAGACGAGCTGGTCTCATGGGTTAGGCACTGGAATGCTGCCATGGAGAACTGGATTCTATCCCTGCACGTGCCACAGCCTTCTGGGCAAGTCATTTAAACCAAACTGTTTGTTTATTTTCTGTGTATCTGATTTGAGACTCGGGGGGGCTGAGTTCCAGAAGTGCTGCGCAGTCACAGCGGTAACAGAGGTCAGCGGGAGGGCTGGGCTGAATATAGGATGTGCTAGGTAATGCTAAGTACGCTGAAAAATCAAGCCCTATGTGGCTCAAATTAGACACCTACAATTATCTCGCACTTATGACCACTGTGAAGTTCATCTCTGTGCCTCAGATCACCTGGTGTAAAATGGGGCCAATAATGCCACCTCACTCAGTGGGGTGCTGTAAAGATATGCTCCTTAATGTTTGGAGCGAGACGTAAGATGACAGTGTGATGGGTTGGATCACAGAAACCCCCTTGGGAGCTGCCAGCTGATGTGCAAAGACTACTTCTGTTCTTGTTCTCCCTGCCAGCTACCGGTGGCTCCAGCACCCTGTCTTGCTGAAGCCAGACACACCCATCTGCTCCAGCACAGACCCAGAGTCTGAATAACCTGTCTCAAAGCTGCAGGTTTAGCTGAGAACAGCTCACAGAAGTTTGCTTGCCCTTAGCACTCAGATGCCCAATTCCCAATGGGGTCTAAACCCAAATAAATCCATTTTACCCTGTATAAAGCATATACAGGGTAAACTCATAAATTGTTTGCCCTCTATAACACTGATAGAGAGATATGCACAGCTGTTTGCTCCCCCAGGTATTAATGCATACGCTGAGTTAATAAGTAAAAAGTGATTTTATTTAAATACAAATAGTAGGATTTAAGTGATTTCAAGTAGTGACAGACAGAACAAAGCAAGTTACCCAGCAAAATAAAATAAAATGCGCAAATCTATGTCTAATCAAACTGAATACAGATAATCTCACCCTCAGAGATGCTTCAGTAAGTTTTTCTCAGACTGGACACCTTCCAGGCCTGGGCACAATTCTTTCCCCTGGTACAGCTCTTGTTTCAGCTCAGGTGATAGCTAGGGGATTCTTCATGATGGCTTCTCTCCCCCTCTGTTCTCTTCCACCCCTTTATATATCTTTTGCATAAGGCGGGAATCCTTTGTCCCTCTGGGTTCCCCCACCCCTCACTGGAAAAGCACCAGGTTAAAGATGGATTCCAGTTCAGGTGACATGATCACATGTCACTGCAAGGCTGCATTATTCACTTGCCAGCACACACATATACAGGAAGACTCACAGGTAAATACAGCCATCTGCAGACAATGGCTCTGGTTAATGGGAGTCATCAAGATTCCAAACCACCATCAATGGCCCACACTTTGCATAATTACAATAGGCCCTCAGAGTTATATTTTATATTTCTAGTTTTAGATACAAGAGTGATACATTTATACAAATAGGATGATCACTCTCAGTAGATTATAAGCTTTGTGATGATACCTTTTGCATGAAGCATATTTCAGTTACATTAAACTCACTTATCATGTTTTTATAAAACTACTCCAATTACATTATATTCACTTATGTTTTTACAAAATCATATAGACTGCACAACGTCACAGACAGCACTGTAGCAAAGCCCATGAGGCAATCACTAATTCTGTATTTAGGGCAAGGTTTGAATGGCATGCTGTCAATAAGACCTGGGACCCTCCACTGAATGAAAAGACTAAAGAGAAATATGAGCACTGTCCATTCTGTGCACTGAAAGAAGCAGGAGGCTTCTGGGGGGAAAATGCAACATGAAAGACTGTAGCATAATGCATACTCACAAGGGAGCAGAGTTAAGGTTGCACAGGCATCCTTAATTCGGGCCTTTCCTAATTTTTGAATACTTGACTTTGCAACCTTAAGGTTCTTTTAACTTTTCTTAAAAATTATTTAATAACCTTAACATTGTAATGAGTGTGTGAGTGTCTGGCTAAACAAATAGTCTGAAGTGTATTTTATAAACCCTAAGGTGCTATATCTTTTAATAACAATACAATCTCTGAGCAGGTGCTAATGAGGGTTTGTTCACCTCAGTAAGAGATCATAGTGTGCTAGAATGAGGTCCCAGACTTTTGGTGAAATTCACCTCCAGACCGAGGGCGTGTGCACAATTTAATCCCGTGTCAGCCCTATTTTGAGGATTTGAAAAGGACCTAAGTGGTACATAGGCCTCATGCAGACCCTCTGCAAAAGGCTTGCACCCTTGCTGTGGTTTCATTATCTGGGTTTCTCATAGGAAGAGCACAGCCATTCACCCGGAACTGATGCCAAACTTAGTGCTGTGATAATGCAGCTGTCACTTCTTTTGGGCCACACAATTATAACGTTTTGCTACTTACCGGTAAGTGTCTTTCTGTGTCACAGCTAGCGGGCTAAGGATTTAGATGAGGGCATGTGTTGGGCTTACTCAGGGCCCTGGGACTCATCTTAGTCCACTTGCCTAGTTTCCATGCCTGGTGGATGAGGCTTGCTGCATGACCGTGATGCCTAGGATGCGCACTTCCTTTGTCAGAAAGGCCTCACTGGAAATCTCGAACAGTTGCCAAATTCAACATCTTAAAAGGCCCCCTCGCACATGGCCACCTTTGAAGCAGAAGCCGAGGCTGCACTGATTCCATCAGTCAAGCTGCCGCTTCCCCCTTCCCGGTGTCACCTCCCTCAGCGTTCCCTGCAGATGAACGCAAATGTCTGATTTCTTTGTGTGCTGGCCTGGCATGAACGCACCACCGCACTGTACAGAGCAGCCGCCTTGTGCGCTGACCGAGGCCAGCATGTGATGCATCAGGGGGACTGTAATGAGGGTAGTTACGAACCGTGCCAGCTGTAGCTGGAGGGATGGGGCCAGGAGGCCGAAGGAGAGCAGTGAAGGGGCTAACTTGCAGAGCTTTGGAAGCTTGGGCAGGACGCCCTCTGGAAGGGCTGGGGTGGCAGTTTTCGTAAGGGCAAAGCCCAGGAGCGGCAGGAGGTGCTGGAGCTGGGGTATGAGGCATGTTGTTGGACTGAGGCTGGAGACTGTCAGTGTGCACTGGGTGAGAGGGACCTGGACTGTTTGGGGCTTTCAAGGACTATTTTTGCTACATGGGGTAGTAAATCAGCCCCAGTCAGTAGCGGCGCCAGCTTTGCTGGCGCCCTAGGCGGCGGAAGGTCCCGCCCCCGAAATCCCGCCCCCAACAGCGGCGGCGGAAGGTCCCGCCCCCAAATTTTTACGGGCGGCGGGGGCGCAGGCGCCCCCAAAATAGCAGCGCCCTAGGCGACCGCCTAGGTCGCCTAATGGAAGCGCCGGCCCTGCCTCCAGTTAAGGGGTAATGTTGGTCCCACCCACCTGTACTTGCATTGGCATCTTTAAGGATCCTATGAAGGGACGCTAAGCTGGTTACCTGGCATTATTTCACCCAGCCACAAGGGGGCACTCGGTGGCAAGGGGGCATTGTGACTGCTCTGATACTTGCATGGAGGACTCTAACAGCTGAGCGCTATGGCCACTGCTGCTAGCACATGGGAAGGAGGAACCCGAGGGTAAAGTCTGAGCCTCACTAAGCAAGCTGAGCCTTAAAGCTGTTTGGGGCTGACCCCTCCTTTGATACAGGAGTCTCACTACCCTGATTTTTGCCTATGGCTTCGGCCACTCTAGGATCTCTGTGGGCAGTGCAGGTGGGACAGCCAATACCATAGGGGTGGAGATAGTTTGCGCCTGTACAGCATACCCGGTTCCAGACTTTGAGGGTGAAGAGTTAGAGGGATGTAGGGGTCAGCACTGAGTCTGAAGGCAGAGTACGCTCTACTGAGCCACCCAAATCACAGCCTGCAGCACAATGGGCCAGTGGTTAGAGCACCTTCCTGGGCTGCAGGAGGCCTCAGTTCAATTTTTCCATCACCATTTAAAAAAAAAAAAGTCCAATATTGGTCTGTGAGACCCTTCGCCAATCCCTTAGCTGCTCTTTGCCTCAGTTTCCCATGCAATGGGGATATTAGCACTGTGGGGGGTGAGGGTAAATGCATTAAGGATTGTGAGGGGGTGAGGGCTATATAAGTACCAGAGGTAGCTTGCCCCCAGTGCCACGCTGGTGCTTTAAAGCTCCTCACATTGGTGGCACTGAGTGTTCAGGGACCAGAAGCTATAGAAGGCCCCCACACATCTTAGCTGGGGCAGTTCTGGTCTGAGCCCCAGAGCCAGCAGATGGTGGAACCCTCCAGCCATGCCCACAGCTGAGCCTGTCTGGCAGCCGGGCCTCCGTCCTTGGCTCTGCCATGGCTATAGCTCTCGGTGCTTCATACTGAGAGTTTCCATGGAGCAAGTTTAGGGTAGTTTTGCTTCAGTTCTTAGTTCACATTCACACTCTGTCCTATGATCAGTGTTGACCATGGTGCAACCCACAGGGTGGGGTGGCATTCAAACAGTCCTCCTCCTGCCTTGGGCTTGTCCCTGCGTTAGAAGCCCAGTCTGGCTGCCTTTTTTGGGAGGGCACCTCGCACACAGAGTCGTGTTTGCTTGGCTTTCACACTGCGGCGCCAGCCTTCGTACTGCCTGGGTCTCTCTGGGCTAAGTCAGCAGAACCACCCAAGGTTCCCTGCAGGCCCCAGCCTTGGTTGGCTGTACCTACGGGTTCGTTAAGTCGAATCTCGCTCCACTGGCACCAATGGCCAAGAAACCCAGTCCCACCTTGGAGCCGACTGTGGGGAAATCAAAATCCTCTGGGTCTTTGGGGGCCAAGATTCCCTCAACACCAAAGCCAACAAACCCCCCTTCCCCAGCCCAGGAGGTGGATCCTGCACCTAGCAGTGCCAAGTCCATGCCCAAGCCATCCTCATTCCAAAGCCCATTGAGGCCCTGGACACCAGTGCTGCCGCCTTGATGCCAAAGCCCCAGCCCCACCCCAGAGTCCACACACCCCAGCCAGAGCCCTCATTCCCCCCCCCCCCCCCCCCCCCCCCCCCCCCCCCCCCCCCCCCCCCCCCCCNACCACATGCCTCAGCCTGCACCTTCAACCCCTCATTTCTGGCCCCACCCCAGCACCTGTACCCCCGTTAGAACCCCCCTCCTGCACACCCCAACCCCCAGCCCAGTGAAACTGAGTGAGGGTGGGGGAGAGTGAGCCACTGAGGGAGGGGAAATGTAGTGGGCAGGGGGCAAGGCCTGGGGGAAGGGGAAGGGGCAGGGCTAGGGTGTTCGGTTTTGTGGGATTAAAAAGTTGGCAACCCTAATCTTCCCTCAGAATAGTTTGGCCAACAGAAACTTGAGTTTTTGACACCATGAAGTTTTTGGCAGGAAGCGGCTGCTCGCCACAGAAACTTGTTCTTTTGGCCTAAGACGGGGAGGCCAACCTGTGGCTCGAGCCACATGCGGCTCTTAATATGCGGCTCCTTGTATAGGCACCGACTCCGGGGCTGGAGCTATAGGCACCAACTTTCCAATGTACCGGGGGGTGCTCACTGCTCTGCCACAGGCCCTGCCTCCCACTCCTCCCCTGAGCCTGCAGTGCCCTCGCTCCTCCCCCTTCCCCCTTCCTCCTGCACGCCAGGCAACAGCTGATCAGGAGGTGCAGGGAGGGAGGGGAGGCGCTAATCGGTGGGGCTGCCGGTGGGCAGGAGGTGCTGCGGGGGTGGGCGGGGGGGGGGGAAGCTGATGGGGAGGCTGCTGACGTATTACTGTGGCTCTTTGGCAATGTACATTGGTAAATTCTGGCTCAGGTTGGCCACCCCTGGCCTAAGACTTTAGTCCATGGACATTGTGAAGGTTTTTTGTGTTTTCATCAAACACTTCCGCAGGGGGAAAGAAGATTCAGACCAGCTCTACTCTGCACTGGCTGAAACCAGCCCACTTCCCCGCCCCAAACCTGCACCTGGAGTCTTTTCTTGGATTGCCAACCCTTCAGGAGTCGCCAGGAATTAAAGCGCAATCTTTAATTAAAGATTATGTCGTGTGATGAAACCTCCAGGAATATGTCCAACCAAAATTGGCAAGCCTAGTCCTTTCCATGACAGGAGCAGTTCTGAGGGGGCGTGTGGGGCATTGTCAGTGAGAACTGGGCGGGGGGGGCACAATCACCCTGTGGCGCATCTCTTAGGCAGGAGCGGCTGTATCTCAGGGACACCAGCTGATGCCGCAGGAGAGTCCCATGTACCCCCAGGAGAGAGCAGGCATGGAAGGGCTGTACCACTGCTCCAAAGCAGCTCTGCTCGCCCAACCCTTGGGCCTCCTGCCTCCCCCCACCCCTCTGCTGCTCTTGCCCTGACCCACCATCTTCTCCACATCCAAACTGCTCCAGTGCCCTTCACCCACCCCCACACTGCGCCTGCCTTGCTGGCCTCCACTTTCTTCAGCACTTCTGGTAGGGCTTTGCTCCCTTCTGGGGCTGGCCAGCTGCTCGTTGCCCCTCTTCAGCCAGTCCATGGGTGGCACCTGACTTAGCGTGAGGAGCTCCTGCTCTCCTCTGTCACGCTGCATGGCCCAGCCAGCTCCTCCAATGAACAGGCTGAGATCCAGGCTCAGCTTTTTACGGGAAAGGCTCAGGGGAAGCCCAATGCCATCTGAGAGGAGTTTACTCTGAGGTGACGCACAGGCTTTAGCCTAAATTCCTGCCCATGAGCCATCTGGAATTGTATTTGCATCTGTTCATTTACATCCCAGTTTACTACCTCAGCCCCGGGGACACTAACCCTCACACACTTGACCGGGGGGGAAAGGGGACGGGGGGGGGGGGGGGCGGGGGGGGGGGGGGGGGGGGGGGGGGGGGGGGGGGGGGGGGCACACAGAGCAGGGGAGAGAGCTTTGTCCTACTATCTTAGTAAGGTGAAACCTTTCAGGAATTCCCCTGCATTGTCTCTAGCCATTGTAGACAGGACTATGGGTCAGGTCATTCCCACGCTCAGATGATCAATCTGGGTCAGAGCCTGTTCCGAGTAGCCAGGTTTGCTCCACCGCGGCGTTAGAGCACATGCCACTGAGGCACAAGCACCTGCAACTGCCTGCTTGAAAAACGTCCCTGTTTCTAGGGTGCCCAGACAGCAAATGTGAAAAATCAGGCAGGGGGTGGGGGTAATAGGAGCCTATATAAGAAAAAGACCCAAAAATCAGGACTGTCCCTATAAAATTGGGACACCTGGTCACCCTACCTGTTTCTGAAGTCTATAGGGCAGCGACCTGGAGCTCAGGCCAGGCTTTCACCCAGCACTAGGCCTTAGCTGAGGCTGCCACAGCAGAGGCCTGTTCTGGTAGGGCTGTGCTGCAATCCTTATTGAACTAGGACCCCGGCACCCACTTCCAAGCAGAGAGCTGATGGCTTGCTAGGCACCAAGAGCGAACAGTTATTTACCCTACAGTGTTTGCTCTGCCAGATAGTTTGTCCACTTGGATCCCATGCCCTGCTCACCCTCCCTGCTACTGTGCAGGCCTATGGCTTTAGGACTCTGCCCTGGTGAAGGAACTGAGGCAGTTGGGCCCCCTCTGCGTTTTATGCCCTTGCCTGGGGGAAGAGGGCAGTCATTCATTTTTGTCTTGACCAGGCCAGAGGACAGGTTCGGCCCTCCTGAGCTGTGGTATGTGGCCTTAGCTAAGGGTCCATAACCAGCAATGACATCACTCTGCAGCAGTTCAGGTGATGAATCAGGCAGCAGAGTGCACATTCACTATAAGCCCCTAGGCAGATTAGCCAGTTTGGAGCTCCCACCTGCAGTGGAGGTGTGTATTTATAAGCCAGTTGCCCTTGTCCCGGGCAGTCACTTAGTTCCAGGTAATTGAAAGCCAAGGGAAACCCCCTTCATCCACCCAGAAAGGCGGGAAGCAGAGAAAAGAGAAAGCAACCCACCCAAGACTGTTGCCATTTCCCTTTTGTCTCAGTGGGAGGCTGAAGTGCTGCATTTCTGCCAGCATCGGGCTGAGGCTACAGCTCAGCCACATTCAGGTCCAATCCCTGGGGGGCCAAGATGGCCCTGCTTCCCTGTGCTGGGCCTACTGGGCAGCGTTCTAAGGCAAAAGGGGACTTGGGACTATTGCACAGCAGAATGGGAAAGGGCAGCTCTATGCATGCCTTCGCTGCCTCTTTCTCCTCTCTGCCCCAGGAGCTCTAGGGCTGGGACCTGGTAGGCTGCTGGGGTTGCACGCTGGGGGCTTCCTAGGGTGACCAGATAGCAAGTGTGAAAAATCAGGACAGGAGGTGGGAGGTAATAGATGACCATATTAAAAAAAAAAAAAAAGCCCCAACTACAGGACTGTCCCTATAAAATCAGGACATCTGGTCACCCTAAGGCTTCCCTCTCTGCAGCTGGTATCGTAGGAAGTTGGATAATTATATTGTCACAGTGACTCACCGGTTCAGCTCGCTCTAGGCCCTTTTCCTGGCCCTCAGTAGCTTCATTCAGAGCCACGGCAGAGAGACAAACAATAGAACCCTCTTACCCCCAGCTGCCAGGAGCCTGGGGGGTCTGCCAGCTTTAGCTATCAGAACCGGCACAGGCAAGCGAGCTAATCACTACAGCTCCTGCTTCAGCAATAGAGGCAACAGGTTTCTACCAGGCTTACCAAGAGCAAGACTGGCCCACTGCCAGACCCTTTCCAACCACGGCAACGAGGCCAGGAAAAAAGCCAGCTCACCTCCCCACAGGAGCATGCCGGCCTGGCTGTTAGAATGGTGCAAATTCAGGACATGTGAGATGAAGGCAGAGGATAATATGGACCGATGCCCATTTTATTAGGTCACTTTTTAGATCTGAGCTGTATTTTAACACTGAATCCTGCTTGTTAAAGTTACAGCAGTTCAGCACGAGGTTTTGGATCACCTGGCCTACTCCTAACCCTGATTTATAAATACTGGATTTAATAAGCAGCTAGAAACCTAGAAAACAAGTCACAGCATGCCCATTATGGTTTTTTTTTTTTTTTTAAAAAACACCTTTATTTGACAAGAAAACCCAAAAAGTTATTTACAGTAGTTTTTTGCTCCTTAAATTTCATTCAGAGGCTTCTTCCCTCCCCTTTGTTGCTTCACTCTCCACCAACATCCAAGCCCAACCAGGAGGGGCTTCACCATCAAGATGCCAAACAGGATACAGCCATGTGGTGCCCATGGTGGATGGAGCAGTGCATTGTGGGAATTGCAGTTCCCCTCCTTTCCGTTATATACACCAGCCCCAACGCTTCTCAGCCCAGTCCCAGGAATTTTTCATCCTCCAGAATGGGGCAGAGAGGAAGGAAAACAAGAAGGTGAGAACTCTCCACTCCCCAAGAAGCCAATGGTTAGGCCTGTCCCTTCTAGGATGGCCAGGAGGAAGCAAGCAAAGCCAGGTTCGCATCCTCCATCCAGAAATAGATGGGACCGGGAGGGGGGAGTAGAAAATAAGACAAAAAAAGCCTAAATTGATCATTGTTGTCCCTTCCCAAAAAAGAAAAGAAAAAAAACCCACACAGCTCTGCAGGGAACATCACTACGAATAGAAACCTCAGGCCAGGCAGCTACCTGGTGCACTGCAGCATTACCTCCCCTGGGAAAGGAATCTGTCAGGACATAGTCAGGGTGCTTTCCCTCCCTTTCACCCTGTGTGGTCCTTTGTACCAGCACACAGTGGGTGAGAGACACTAATCAAACCAGTATGGGAACATCTTATACCCACTGTGCACTGGTGTTAAGGACTGCACAGTGCAAGGCAACAGAAAGTCAGATCTCTTGACTCATCCAAGGAACATGGGAAGGGATTTCTCCCAACTGCTACAAGTTGCATTACTCCTTCTCATGGGCCCATTTTGCTCTAAGCAAAAGGTTATTTAAAAAAAAAAAAAAAAAAAAAAAAAAGGGGGGGGGGGGGGATTACCCGATAAGCCACCACTTTTCCCTTCACCGCCGCAAATCCCACAATGCACTGCTCCCCCTCCACTGCCCACAAGTTCCCATCCGCATGAGCACCAGGCACGGATGCCAATCGTATCCTGCTGACATTAATATCACTATTCATGCAACATAATAATTAGGCTAACAACCTAGGATTAGTGTTTCTCAAGGTAGATATATAGGTACGTATATATCGCTATTTAACTTACATTTACAGTGAAACAGCAATATTAAACATGGGGATGTTCATTCAACCCATATTGTTCCCATTTCTGCAGGCTCCAAGAGTTACAATTCAAATGAAAGGTGCACGGCCTGTAACTCACAGCTATTTGGATTCATAACTGCTCCGCGTGCAGTTTGTGGCCCACGCCACCCTCCCCCTAACCCTAGACTCCCATTGGCAACTGCGACTATTCACAGGGCTATGTAGGTTTTTTGTTTTGCTTTTGTTGTGGCCACAGAGAGATTGCAGGCTCAAAGCGCACAAGAGACCCTGCTCTGCGCAATAAGCCAGCTGGCCACGAGAGGTCACCATTGCTCCACCAGTGTGGCAGGAACTACATTCAGCATGATGAAAGCAAGGGTTTGAAGATTCCAACCAGCATGTGTTTCATAGGCAGTTTGTTGTTAGCACATCACTAGCTTAAATCAAGACTCTGCTTTCCAGGGAATGCCTCATGCAGGCTGCAAATGTTACAACAGCAAGAGAACAAGCAGGCAGTCCATGCCCACAAAGATTCCCTCTTCTGCTGGAAAGAGGGTATTAAAAAAAAAAAAAAAAAAAAAGTACAAGTTATTTCACAGTCAAGATTAATCTCCAACCCTGCTCCCAACTCCCCCACTGAAATGCCCTTTCTTCTGCTCTTGGTCGGTATCCTCCCAGGACATCAGTACATTCCTCTCTCCCTTCCATGATATGAGGTGCACGTCTTCAGCAGGAACGCAAGAGAAACAGGGAAATGGTGAAGTGTTTACCAAAGGAAAAAAAGAGTCACAATCAATCAAGAAATGTTTTCAGCAGATAAGATTGCTGAACAGCACCTCAGAGATTTTACTGGCAACAACAACATTAGGGGGGTTTGTTTCTTTCAATGGGAAAAAAAAAAAAAAAGCCACAGATTTAAGTTTTCCAGTTAGTTTGATCTTTGCCTTTCCACAGGCTCTCCAGGGCCGCTCAAGGCTCCGTGGCTAAACTCTCCATTCACAAAATATATACAAGGCAAAACAAAGAGGTGGCCCAGAGAGGTTTTGGGGAAAGTCTTTTCCTCTTCGGATGTTCAAAACCTGGAAGGTTTCTCACCCCCTTTAGATGCAGTTTTGGCTGGACACTTCATTTGTTTTTCTCCCATAAAGTCAGCAGGTTTTTCAGAGTCTTACACAGCAAAATAGTCATCTAGTAAGAGCTGTCTCCCCACAACAGCCACTAAGATCCTTCCAAGGAGCCAGGCCTACCTCCTTTGGGCACCTGAAGAGAGGTGATGTCTCCAGCACGATATAAGAAACCCAGGGCGGAATCAAAGGTGTGAGGGATGCTTGACAGCTTCTGAACATCGTGACAATGAAAAGGGTCATGTGTCCCCCCAGATGAAGATGCTGCAGTCCACAAGGGCTGCTTTGCGGAGGTCCGAATGTGTTCAGGCTCCTTGGGTCCCCTCCTGGTGGGAGAAGGACGTATAACATCTGGGATGAGGATCTTCACTGCCGAAAAACACAGTAAAACAACAAAAAACAAAAACAAAAAAACCCCACCACCTTCAGCCGGCAGACGCCAAACCCGACAGAGCCCTAGAAGACAGGAAGGGTGGGCAGACCCAGCTGGAGCCGGCACAGAGCAGGTTATTTGGAGACTGGGGCAGCCTGGGGCTCTGTGTGCCATAACGGGGGCAGCTGCCCATTCTGCTGCTGCGATTCCAGCTCGGCTGCCTTCTGCAGAGCCACTTCCACCAGCAGCTGGAAGCTGCTGAAGTCCTCTCCGAAGAGCTCGGGCGGCGTGGGAGGCGGGGTGTTAAAGAGTCCGTTGGTGGGGCTGGCCGCATCCGTCCTGGCCAGCAGCGCCATGGTGCTGCTTGTTGTGCTCAGCTGAGGCTTGGGGTGGGGGTCCAGCTCCATCCGGGGGAAGGGGGGCTGCTTCTCCTGCTCAGCCCCGTGGGTGCTCACCACTGTCAGGCTGCTGGCCAGTGGCTGTGCAGGGTGGCAGATCACCTGCGGGCAGACAGACATGGACAGCACCTTGGGGGTGGCAGTGGCGGCAGCCGTAGCAGGAGCCACAGGAGGCATCACCAGCACCCCAGAGCCCGTGGTGGCCCCACGGGGCAGGGCCACGTCTGCGGTCTTGCCCCCTCGGCGAGAGATGGTGAACTGGTTGGGGTCCTTGCCGTCCTTGCGCAGCATGTCGGGGAGGAGCCGCCGCCGGGCGTTGATGAACCAGTTACAGATCTGGGGAGACAAATTACAGCTTAGTCAGATCGGCTGCCAGTGCAGCCCCGCGGGTGAGAGGCCAAGGCACCATGGAGTCAGGCGGATCAAGAACGCCTCCTTGAGGAGGGAAAGAGAACAGCCGACTCCTCAGCCATGACAGGGACGTGGCTGCCCTCCGGCCTGAGCAATGACACCTCCCTAGCCTTCACTTGCCCAAGTCAAGCAGAGAGGCGTAAGCTTCCCTTCAGCACCACCCTGAGCTGCTGCCATCTGCCCTCCTTCCCTTCGAGTTGCTGATGGCCCAGGCAGGTCTGAGGTGGAGCAAGCGCTCCAGGGGGGCCCAGGCTGCTCAGGGGAGCTGATTCACCTGTTTCCTGGCCAGCATAGCACACTTTGGGGCCTGGGCCGGCTCCATGCACAGCTGGCCTGGCAGAGGTGAGGCTGTGCTGCTTTGTGCTGTTACTCTGCTGCCTCAGGGGCAGGGATTTAGGCCCCCCCCCCCCCGAACCGTGTTACACTCTGGCTCACGGTAAACTTTGATGTAGGCCGTGCTGCAGACTAACCCCCATCAGTAACTCTACAGCAGTGATTCAGGACACCGTTATAACACTTGTAGCCCTGCCTCAGACAAAGCTAGAGCCCTGCTAATAAAGGGTGGTTCAGGATGGCTGCAGCTAACACGGCTCTGGGCCACTGTGGGGAGAGGCTCAAAGGTCCAGTCCTGCTCCCAAAGCCAATGAGAGCTTTGCCATCCATGCCAATTGGCCCTTAGCAAACCACGTCATTCTGAAACCTGTAAGAACAAGGTCATTTGAACCATTCTGGGAGAACCACACTCACTGCAGTAACCAGAATGCACAAGTTTTCCTGAATGTCCCTCTTCAAAATAAGCAGGAGGAGGGGGGCAGTAAGGTCCAATTGGTTTGGCTCAAAAGACCAGAGGTGCCCTTGTCACCTGAACATGTCTCCTACTCTGACACACTACCCAGCCAACCCAGGGCAAAGCTGAAAGGGAGTCTTCCAAGATTCCTAACATGCTTTCCTTGCTCCAGATCTGATCAGGAGGATGGACTGGAAGTAGAGGATGCAGCATTTTGTACAGGGCCAACTCATGCCATAAGACTCACTCTAGCTCAATGGGCCCATATATCCCTGATCTGGAGACAGATTTCCTTCCCGTAAGGCAAGGGCTTTGCTAAACAAACACAGGCAGATTAGGGTAACATTCTTGCCCGCATGGACGCAGGTCAGCAACACTCAGGCAGGGAAGAGACACTCCTCCACATGACTGCTGTTAGGGCAATCACAATCCAAGACTCGCCTGTTAATACAATGTTGACAATGTGGCTTTTAACAGTTATCAAGCTTTAACTTTTTCAATCTCAATGTCTACAGTCAATGAATAATTGTCTGCCCCCTCCCCATATTTCCCATAGTTGTGAAGATTTAAATAGCTCAGCGTTTTTAAAAACAAACCGATATTATCCATAAAACTTGAATTCTGCCAAGTCTATTTATACGATGCCTTTCATCCCAGCACACATCTCAAAATGTATATATGTAGGAATCATTTCACTCACACACCACTGAAATATGGCCATCTCTGGGGTGAAGTGCACACCAACTCTACAGCTAAGGAGAAGTAGTAAAGATTTGTTTGCTATTAAGGGTTTCCATTTCTTTACAGAAAGATAGCCCTTTCCACCCTTGATCTAATTAATACTGCAGTGCACTATAAAAGTGGTACTAACATATCACCATTTATTTTGCCAACTAACAGAATTATGGTCAAACTCTCAAAGGAGCCTTCAAAAAATATGTGCACTAACTGAGCAAGGCTCTGTGGGTAGATGTCTGCAAGCCCCTTGGAAATGCAGCTGCCATTTATTCAATTTGCTCTGCAATGTATATCAAGATCTAAAACAATAAAAAGCTAGATGAAAATCACTGTGTTCTACATAGAAAGCAATTAGAAGAGTATGAAGCAGACAAAGTGACTGATCGCTTCGAAATCAACAGCTGTGCAAAATATTCCCCCTGAGGACAGAAAAGTTACTGCAACTCGGATCACTATTATCAAGAGCTCTGTGGGTTTTTTTTGGACTTTTAGACAATAGTTTGTATCTGACACCCTTACAAAAGTCACTATTTCATGTCCCACAGGCTCTAATCTTGCCAGCTGTGTAAGAGCTCTCTCTGAAGTTCTGCGCGTGGGAGACTTCAAGGATCAGACAGCGTCTCTAGATTCTAGTTTGATTTTCTTAAAGGGGCATTGTCAGAAAAATCATAGGCCCCATCCTATCCCCTGCTCCCACTTAAGTCATAGCAGGACAGGGACCCATCATTTAACACCCACACTTCTTAAAGGCTATGAGCAATGATGTAGAGTATTCAACAGAAAAAGCCTTTAAAAAAAACCTATTGACTTTGTACCATTCATCTTGTTTGTTTTCCTTTATACATGTCACTAGAGGGGAATTTTCTCTCTGCTTTACCAGGATAATTGCAGGTAATAAATTAGGGCCAGATCCTCAGCTGATGTAAATCTACACCACTCTTCTGAAATCACTGGGGCTCTGCTGAGTCACAGCAGCTGAGGATCTGGCCCTTAACAAGGTAATTAGAGTGGTTATGTTCTGTTTCTAGTCAGCTGCTCTCTGTGTGTTGGACACTAGCACAAGGCTGTTGTGTGCCTGGATTCACACCATACAGCATGGCTTGGATTAGACAAAATACACTTCAAGGGAGCAATAGTATCCAGTAGGTTTTGTAACTAACCAGCTAACGCAGGGGCCAACCTTAACTACCCTGTTCCCCTTTAAAGGGAACCCCCAGCTTATTTTTAAGTAAGGCCAGTGTTTTCCCTAGCGCCCGTTCTTTTGCTATTCACCATTACAGCACACAGAGGTGGGAGCTCGGCAATCACTGACTGTTTCAGCACTTCACACTACCAGCCCGAGACGAGCCAAAAGCAACAGCTCCCACTGAAGTCCCTGGGAGTTACAGGTGCTCAGCACCTTTCAGAATCAGGCCCCATTATGGATGGATGGATGGATGGGTGTGTGTGTGTACACACACTTCTACAGAGTAGGCCTGTTGGGTCCCTCTAGATTTTTTTGTTTGTTTGGGGGATGGGTAAGGAAGGAGCCGGTGGGGGGTGTTAAGTCAATTTCAAACTCTCAGGCAACAAAGCTTTTGTTGAATCTGCAGGTTTCCTGGGACCAGGCACAACAGTCTTATCTACTTTGCAAAAAGTTAAAGAGATACATGGCTTCCTGGTTTCCCTGGAGACCAAGCACTGCTGCTCTCACATTCCTTGTCTGCCAGCCACTGGCCCCCGCTCTGAGAGATGGTGGACAGAAATATATAATCACATGCACTGGACTGAGTGGTGGCTGGTACTTAACCCTGATTTTTAAGAGACTCTAAGAGCCTGGGTGACTGGCAGCAGTTCAAATGGAAATGTCAAGTCTGAACCTCCAATGCCACCTCCGGGCTGCATTCAGGGCTCAGTACATTTCGTTTTCTCTGTGACTGCAAAGAAAGAGGTTTGCTCAGATCCGCCCCACACCTTGAGTCACTGCCATTGTGACAGATTTTTGTTACCAATCTGCTTACCCCATGGGGGGCAATTTTACTGTGACACCATCACACCATGATGTGACGGGGGGGCTACCTCAGAGCTCCCCCCCGCCATGGAACGGACCTATGGGGGTGGGGGGGAAGAAGAGTCAGTGGACGTAACAATGTTAGTACACAAGGCACTGCTTTGGGGCACTTATGCACTATTTGATACCCTTTGTATTATTATTATTCCTACATCCCAAACTTATCATCAACTTTGTCTGCACGAGAAAATGATAGCCACTGGCCCAAGCACCCCTCAGCCAGCTCCATGGGCTCTCTAGCATCATCGGAGCAGCTGCAGGGTTCCCAAAAATGAAAGGGAAGAGAAGTTTAGAGAGAGTCACCTGCTGAGTGTATGTCTGCCCTGCTGCGACGGGGGTCAGTCAGCTGTAACAAAATACATGGCCAGATTGTCCAAGTGTTGTGCAGAAGCTGCATACACAATAATCACAAGTGCATGCACAAAGCAGGTCACTGTGCACATCCAAATGTACAGTTAGGACATCCAGGCACGTGACTGTGCCCTGAAATTAGGTGATAACTGGCACTTGGTTTATTTGAAAAATCTGGCCTTTCAGTTTTTAAATAATAATAAAAACAAACAACAATAATAAATCACCTTTAAGACTGGAGAACCTTGAACTTCTAGGTTCTGTTCGCCAGCAAGTTATAAGGGAGACAGAAAATAATATTAGCGGAGTCTTTATAGGGACAGCAGCAAGACAGAGCATAACAGCATAATCTTGGCTTCTGATCTCCCACTTAAACAGGGTCAGACCTGATCGGCAACTAGCTGGGAGCCACTGAAGGAAAACCACAGCACTACAGAAGGAGTGGGGGCTATTTGGTAGGTGGCACTTTTCCTCTAAGCCAGCACCAGTACACTGGCTCCAAGGAGCCCTGTGCTACTGGAGATGCCATCTTTAAAATGCTATGCAAAAAAATCACAGTTAATCATCACTTGCTGTCATTAAAGATCCCCAGCACTTTTCACCAGAGTTGGGATATTGAAGGCAGCACCCTGGCCAGATTCCTGCTAGGGGACTTGCACTCTGTCCACATTACAAGAAACAAACACTCATCACCATCCTTTGGTTTCTTCTCTCTTTGTCCTACAGGGTTATGCAGCATTGCTCTCCTCTGTTAGACAGCTGCCATATTCCGCCTCAGAGGGGGCGGCATTTCAGTGGTAGATGAAGGAATCCCAACATAAGGCTACGTTTTTAAAATGCTTTGGAATCTGTGTTTGGAGATTAGCTATCGAAAAGCAAGTCCTTGAGCTGCTCTGTTGCACTTATGCATAGACGTGGGTGGCCCCAGAACTCATCCCAAATATAAAGAGCCCAAAAGAACATGCAGAACAGAGCCCCCAGCAGAGTGGGCCACATGGTGTTCCCCAGAATAATTAGATGGGGAATAGGCAGCTTCACATGTCAAAATGTCCTGTATTCTGCTGCTCATCCTGCAGCATAGGTAAGGAGGGGAGGGTGCCTGCCTCCACCACTGGTTGCAGCACAGGCCAGCCTCTCTGGGCCTGGCATACAGGAGCTGCAGCCGGCTCAGCCTCTGCCCCAACACAGAGTGACCCTTCCCAGAGCCCCTCACCACCCAGACCCTGCTGATCTGGATGTGTCAGGACATCTCTAGGGAGTCCAAACCAACAGGGCTGGAGTGGGTACATCCCACAACCTAGCAGCGCTCAAACTCACCCTGCAGAATGCCCCCTCTGCTATGGTTTGCCACAGAACGCACAAATCAAGCCTTCCAGGGGGCATGAAGAAGACAGTCTCACAGAGTGGCACAGTCCTGAGGATACTCATGATGCTGGGACATGCCCGAGCTGGAGTTCCACAGCAAGAAAAGGAGGGTGTGTGGGGCAAGAGAGACATGTCAGCCCTGAATGTGCTTAAATATCACCCAGCAATGGGCTTTTGCTCTGTTGGATCATAGGATTGCCCCCCCGCCCCATCCCATCTAAGTGTGGGGGCTGGCAGTCGGCATTCCTTAGCTGATCTCAATTGCCATCATATCACAGAGGGAGACAGGGAACTGAGAGGGACCCAGTCAAACAGCACCTTGAACTGCACCCCAAAATGACTAAGAAATCAGTGCTGAGTGCAGAACAGGCATTAATGCCCCAGCCTCCTCCTGCACTAGCCAATGTTTGCCTTCAGATGTGCCTCACGAGGATCACTCCGCAGTGGCCCTGCGGGGATGACCAAGACATGGGTCCCCATGACACAACCCACATTCAAAAGGAGGCATTGTAATCTTCCAGCCATGCACAGATGGACGGAGAATTGCTCTGGGATGCTGCTGCTCCCCATGCCAGTTTCCCCAGACTAGGTTACTGGGATGAAACCATCACACTCATTCCGATATCGGAGTCTCTGGAGTAGCACTCTGCCCACAGTAACTCCCCAGCTGCGCTGCGTCCTCTTCTAATGGAGTGGGTTCAGATTCAGACCAGGTGTGAGTGAGTGTCACTGCACAACACTTCAGCCCAGCTGCTGCTGCAACTAAAGTCTAATCACATTTCACCTGTCCCCCCCTTAAAGTCTAATCACATTTCACCTGTCCCCCCCTTAAAGTCTAATCACATTTCACCTGTCTCCTCTAGCAAATCCACCAATTTTTCAAAGGCACTATTTGATAGGAGTACAGATAGCAGCATCTGCCCTTTCACTTAGCACTCATGAGAGCAATGGTCCAGTAGCACTGGCTAGAAAGACTTATAAACAAACAGGAATAAAGACCTCAAGGCAATTTTTGTACGAGTAGAGGTCACACCCAGTCCAAAAGGCCAACCCCACCCCCCCTTACAGTTTTTTTGCATTGTGGTTGCACTCCGCTGCCCCAGAACTGGGCTGCAGATTTGGGGTTATGGAGCACTCTAGGGTCTTTCAGGAGGAAAGGTGCTGTACATGTAAAAATAGCTTTGCTGCTTAACCTCTTTGCCTCAGTTTACCTCTGTAAAATGGGCCCCCTAATACCTACAACCTGTCTCACAGGAGTGGTGCCATGTTTAAAGCATTACAGCCTGCAATGCTCTTAGAGATCTTCAAATGAGTTCTCCTTGCACGATACAAGTGCAAAGCAGTTTTCTGCCAATTATTATTAGGCAGGGTCAGGTCCCAACCCCCCTGTGCCATACATTTAACTTAACCCCCTCCGGTCACCAGAAATACATCCTCTTGGGGGGATAGGAAAGGTTGAGAGAAGTTCTCACCTGCAGCACAGACAGGTTGGTCTGTCCAGACAGACTGAGTTTCTCTTGCTCAGATGGATATGCATTGAACCTATGCTCATAGAGCCAGTCTCGGAGGATCTTCACCGATTCCTTCGGGAGGTTCCCCCTTCTTTTCCTCTTGTTTGACTGCAACAGGTCCAGAGAGGCAGTCCCATCATCGTCTCCGAGGTCGCTGTCTGACATGGTGGAGCTGCCTGCAGACGGCTCCTGGTTAAAGCCTAGCGGAGTGAAAACAAAACAAGGCACAGATTACGCTGCATTCCATTTTGTGACTGGCCTGATGCAAAGAGGTTAAATTAACAAGCAGTCCCTCAGCTGAGCCCTGTTTTGGGCAGAATCTCCCCCCCCCCCCCGCGAGTGGCTCAAAGATCAAGATGAAACCATCATGTTCATCCTAGTCCCATGCAGACCCCAAACAGCGACTCAAAGGCACTGCACTACCATCTCCTTCTCAGAGGGGTTTATTGCCTTGTATTCCCCCTCCCCTTGGTAACCTGTTCACCTTTATAATATAACCCCTTATAGGCCAACATGTGAAATAAACAGAAGCTGCAGGGTGCTCTGTATCTCTGAGCAACAGGCCGTTTGTTCGGATGCCTAACTTTAGCCCCCAAGGCCCTGATCCTGCAGATTTCACATGCTTAAAGCTAAGCATGGGCCTAACACTCCCATTCCCCTGGGACAACTCAGTGTGTGGAGTTAAACACACCTGTAAACTCTTGCAGGATCAGGGCCAAGCACTGGCCACTTTAAGAAAACAACACAAAGCCAACCATGCATGATGAGTGTCCGGACTCCAAGGAATGTACCAAACTAGTGTTAGTCAGCCTTACAATTCAAAGTTGTGACAGCAGTGAGAAGAAATACCCTTTGATCTTGCATATAATTCGCGGTAAGATTTTGAGTATCTAAACCCCTCTGCCTACCCTGCAAAGTGTTTACAGAAGCCCAGTGTCACCCCCTGAACGTGTGAATCCTCTGCAGAGCGCAGACATGAGAACACTCAAAGTTATTTCTTGGTTTACTTTACACACACAAAAGTCTCCAAGCTCATTTACTACTCTCCCTTCCCCCTCCCCCATGCAGCTGCAGACATCTTCGTTAATTGATACAAAAGCCCCACCACAACCCAATGGGCAAAATTCAAATTCGCCTAAGTTCCTACTTAGTTCATTACCCTTCCCGGCCATGTGGCAGAGTTGGTCTGAAGATGGCATTCAAAACCTCGGCGCTTGTCTCTGCTCCCCAGCACGCACACACACAACAAAGCAGATTCAAGTCCATTGAAATGCAAGCCCCTTCCTCCCTTCAAGAAGAGAAAATGGCAAAGCTGTCTCCCTAATTAAAAAAGCAAATGGATCCCTGTCCAGCTCCTGCATGCAGCCCTGAGTGGCCCAGGGATCAGGGGGAGCTGCTGGCTACGTGAGAGACAGAGAGGCGCTCTGTTGTGCTCCGCTTCAAGGCACTCTGTAACTGAGCAGGGATGGAGGAGGTGCTGCCGTTTCCCTTTGGCCCTGAGCTGCCCCCACCACCAGCTGCCCAGGGGAATTGCGACCCAGCCCAAGGAGAAATCCAAAACACCCGAGGGGAGGGGGGTTAATATCATCAGCAGATTTAAAACACGTTGGTTTGATCTAAGTTTTCCCCTCCCCTTCCATGCAAAACCCCAAACACTCTGCAAAGCCGGGTTTCCAAAAGTTCAACATCTTCTCCAGCCAGCGGCTAGGGGCCGCGTCCCAGCACAAAGGGAGTTCGAGTGGACACACCAGCTCGGGCAGCTCCCAACCAGCGAGACCCTTCAGACCCCCCCAACTTCTCTACTCCGCTTGGATTCAAAAGAGAGAGACACGCACAAAAAGGAGAAATCACGTGTCCCAAGTAAAGTTCCCCCTCTTGGTAAGAGACAAAAAAAAATCAGTCAAAGCAAAATCAACCCTCCCCCACTTTTTTTCTTCTTCAAAAACTGAGTTTATAAACGACCCCCCAGATCTGGGTGTGGGGAGGGGGCTGGATAGTTTGGAAAGTTGCGGGTTGAAGCCCTGTGCAAGGCGGGGGAGGGGGGGAATTCCCCCTTTCTTTAAATCCCTGCCTCTCTCACACACACAAAACAAACTGGGACTCCATGTTTTCTGCCTGTTACATCTGCGATCTTACCCCCAGACCTCCTTCTCTTTCTCCTCGGCCCTTCCATGGCATGGGGAGGGGCTCCGCCGGGTCCAGCTGCACCCCTCCCGGGGTGAAAAAAGGGGATCCCCCCAAACAAACAAAAATCACGCCCAGAGGCGAGCAGAGCTCGGAGGGCGAGGCAGAGAGAGACAGAGAAAGTTTCTCTGTCTCTCTCCCGGAGTGACAGATGCCTAGACAGAGTTCTCTTTGTTCCAAAAGAAACAGGAACTTGCGCGGTTCCCCCCCCCCCCCCCCCCCACCCCCCCCCCCCCCCCCCCCCCCCCCCCCCCCCCCCCCCCCCCCCCCCCCCCCCCAGCTGTCACTTTAAAAGCTCAGCAAACAACAAAAATTCCCCGCAAACATGGATTGCTGAGTTAAGACGGGTCTGGGGCGAGAGATTTGGAGATCCAGAGGGGGTAAAAATCAGCAAAGAGGAAAAAAGACCCCGGTTTTTTTTCCTGGGGCGCGGGGGGTGCTGTGCAAGAGGATCATTCATTCAGGGGGAAAGCAAGACAGGGGGAGGCACGCGGTCGGGTTTGCTGGTCCTCCTGAAATGTTGCAAGAAGTGTGATCAAACAAAAGATTCCCCCCCCCCCCCTCGCTCTCCATAGTTCAGTGCTTTGAAGGTATTTTTTTCCCTCCTCTCCCCCCAGTGCTTTTTCTTTTCAGGGCAATGCAGGAGTTTCTGCAGAGTTTGGCGGCTTCCTCCAAACCACGAGGATGGGGGGGGGCGCTCCCCCCCCCCAGTACGTGGGAGACCGCTGAGCAAACCACGCTTCGCCAGGCACAAAGTTTGCCCGAAAGACACGCAGCTCCCAAACTTCCCAGACTTACTTTTCCTCGTCGGTTTCATGTCCCCTCCCGGGTTCAGTCCAGCTCGGGGCAGGAGGGGAGTCCGCGCAGCTGATGGGCGCTCCTGGCTCGGTGAGGAGAGCTGCCCCCCTCTCCCTTTGTGTAGCCTGCGGAGGCTTTTAAAGAGGAGGGGTCTGGGGCTGTTGGATGGGTCTTTAATACCTGACACGCTGCCTGACAGCTCCGGCTGGAAACCACCTCTGGGGCTTGACGTCAGATCCCCCCTTCCCAGGGCTGGATTCACGCACTTGGGCGCACAGTTTTAGGGGCAGCAAAGCAACCGCAAGCAGTTCCCCCCCCCCCCCCATGAGATCTGAAATGTGGGGGAGGGGAGGGAAGGGGAGGAAGGGGGGGTGGTACACGGCAGAGAATCTCCTCCTCCCCTCTCTGGAGAATGCAGAGGGCAAGTTGCAGCCTCTAGCCTGTCGGAGAGGAACCCACGAGCCCACTCGTGTAGCTGCTACTGCCCAGGTCTCTGTGCAGAACATGATACAGATAAAACCCTGCAGAACAGCAGTGTAATCACACTAGGTCTGATTGTTAGCTGGCGCCTGCGAATCCGGACCAACTGCACTGAAGCTAACCCATGTAAACTAGCTTGAGAGGAGGAGCTCACAATGTTACAATAATACCTACCCTGTGTTTTTGGTGCTTAGTTTAGGCAGATCGTGGGCAATTTTCAAGCTGTATATATAGGGTTGTTTTTAATGGGAAACATTTCTTCCCAAAGCATGCTCCAAACTTTTCAGCACGGATTTTCCTCCCATCACTTCTCGGTTGGGAGCATGCGGTCTCCTTTAGGCCCCGATTCAGTAATGCACATGCTTCATGTTAAGCCCCACAGCAGTCCCACTAACTTCAATACCATTACCCATGTGCTTAAAATGAAGCATCTGCATAACTGTTTGCAGCAGCAAGACATTTAAAGCAGGAGAAGCTGACAGCAGCAAAACTGCATCAGGCAGCTTCCTTCATCTCTAGGCCTATTAAGGCCCCAATCCTGCAAGGGAATCCATGCAACTCTTTTGATGTCACTGGGGAGCTGGGTGGAGCAGCGGTTTGCCTTGTTTCAGGAGCAAGGCCTAACTTCTCAACAAATTCAGGGACAGAAACTTGCAATAAAAGTTGAGTAAAATCTCTATATATATAAACAGACCTTTTTCTTTAACTGAACAGTAAAATCCTGCCGTTCAGGTTAGCTTTGTCACTTTTTATCCGTTAACATGGAAAATCAGAATCTCTGTGTGTAACACTAGATTGCATTAAAATTAAAGGATTTTTTTAAAAGAAAGACCAATGGCAGGGAGTCATTAGCAAAGTTGGGGCAGGGATGATTTTCTTTTTGTAAAAAGTCAAGAGTAGGCACTTGTTAGTCATGGATGTTTGACAGGATTATGGAATGGAATGTGGATATGAGACCTTTGGATCTCACTTCTACCAGAGGTCTGTGACAGCCGTCAGGGGGCCTGCAATGCCCACATTCTCTCCCTGGCCCAGGAGGAGGTGGGTAGGACTGGCGAGCTTTGGTGTTGCACTCCCATGGGGATGGCGTGGAGGGGCTGATTCATTCTAGTTATGCTGTCCCTGGGTTATTTGATTTGTTACTTGGGTAAATGATGAGTCTGTTTACTTATTGCGATATTTTTAAAAGATTGTCAAGGGCCCCCAGAGTATTGGATGGGCATTCTCTCATGGTAGCTTAATAAAAAAAGAAATAGAGACCCAAAGGTGAAGAGAGAAATCAATCAGATTAAGGCTTTGTCTACACTTAAAATGCTACAGCAGCCCCACTACAGCGCTGCAGCGGTGTTGCTGAAACACCTCAGTGTAGACCAGGGGTAGGCAACCTATGGCACGTGTGCCGAAGGCGGCACGCGAGCTGACTTTCAGTGGCACTCACACTGCCTGGGTCCTGGCCACCGGTCCGGGGGGCTCTGCATTTTAATTTAATTTTAAATGAAGCTTCTTAAATATTTTAAAAACCTTATTTACTTTACATACAACAATAGTTTAGTTATATATTATAGACTTAGAGAAAGAGACCTTCTAAAAACGTTAAAATGTATGACCGGCATGCAAAACCTTAAATCAGAGTGAATAAATGAAGACTTGGCACAACACTTCTGAAAGGTTGCCGACCCCTGGTGTAGACACTTACTACAGCGATGGTGGATGGGTGTGTGTGTCTCTCGTTGGTGTAGTTAACCCACCTCCCCAAGATATTGATGGAAGAATTCTTCCGTTGACCTCGTACTGTCTGTACCACGGTTGGGTTGGTTGAATTACATCTCACAGGGGTGTGGATTTTTCACACACCTGAGAGACGTAGCTCTGCCAATGTAACTCTCCAGTGCAGAGCAGCCCAAAGGAAGAAGGATGTTTTGACTGCTAAGGTACAGGCTACACACATGGATCATCATAACCTCATCTACCAAGATACAAGAGAAGGGAGAGAATTATTCCAGGAGTGGGTGGGTCGGCTTTTGTGGCCTGGATCATGCGGGAGGTCGGACTAGATGATCATAATGGTCCCTTCTGACCTTAAAATCTATGAGTCTAAGACCATCTACACACAATGCTATTCTCCTATGCAAGCAGAAGTTCTCCTTTAGCCTAGGGCCCAGATCTTCAAGTCAGGTGCCTAACTCCCATTGTGCCTATATACCTTTGAGGATCTGGGCCTAAATTGCTTGTGCTCTTTGAACCAGGAGGCCTTGGATTCTATCCCTGCTGTCATACTAGTGTCCAGTGGCCAGCATAGTGACAGTGTTGAAGTCCTGGATGGTCAGGGGTTGTGTTACATTATCATTTGCCACCTTCCTGCCACTCAGCAAAATGGAACCAGCGATGGTGTGAGTTCCCTGCGTGGTACAGCCACTGGGACGTCTCAGAACTGGAGCGTGCTGTTTAGAACTCAGTTTAGATTGACGGGGCTGACCACAGCAGCAGCAGCGTCGTGAGTCTGACCTCAGTGGCTGTTCAGCAGCTGAATATTGGTTTAGGGCCTAATCCGGCACAATGTTGCTCCCCTCCGTCTGTGGCGCCCAACACCTGGCAGGATCGGGCGTGTTGGGAAAAGAATAAAAGTGGCCGAGACGTAAACATGCAGCTGTTGCTGAAGGTCTGGTTCAAAGCCCATTCAGGGCAGCAGCACATGTAAAGCCAATCCTGCACTTTTGAGGACAGTGCGGGTTTTGCCATTGGTTTCAGTGGGAACAGGATCAAGGCCCTTAGTCTGGAGTTTGGCTGCCTAGGGATGTGTGAACTGAGTTGATTGTCCTGAATGTGCTGCTGACTGGTCAGTCTGGGTGTGGGGGAGGTGCTGAGTGATTCACTGAGGGCTACACAGAGAAGGTATGGAAGGGGAACAAGAAGTTAGCAAAGGCCCTTCTCCTGAAGAGTCCTAGTGAGTCAGGGAGGGCTGAGTGATGGGCAGTGACAGGCAGAGGGGAGTGAAAGAGATTCCAGCCATTGCATCGCATCACAAAAAAAAAGTCACTAGAAATGTAAAGGCCTGAAACATAAAGCTGTGTTGTAACTAGTACAGCTTGTCTCTCAAGTGGGGGGTGGTTGTTCTATTCTTCTGTTGACCTAGCCACTGCCCCTCGGAGAGATGGGTTACCGCAGTGACGGAAACACCCCTTCAGCCAACGTAGCGTTTACCCTACAGTGCTACAGCAGCACAGCTGCAGCGCGGTAGCTTAAGGTATGTCTACACTGGCAGAGATACAGCGCCAGCCGTTACAACGCCCCTCAGAGAGCGCTGAAGGGAAACCACTGTTGTGTGTTCACACTGTCAGCTGCCTGCGCAATAGCGTGTTCACACTTGCAGCAGTATTTGGAGCCGTGCACTCTGGGCAGCTATCCCACAGAGCATCTCTTCCTCTTCTGCCACTAAGAGTTGTGGGAAGGCGGAGGGGGTCGTGGGGTCCTGTCTCAATGCCCCGTGATGCATTGCTTTGCATCCCAGCAATCCCTGTGCTTCTGTCCGCATTTGGTGCCATCTTTCAACCATTTGAGCACTGTGCGCTCTGCCTCTTCGATCTGCAGGAATGGATCCCGCACTGTTGACCAATATGCTGCTCGCTCTCACTAACACGTCACGAGTGGCAGTGGAATTATTCTTTAAACTACAAATGCAAGAGGAGTTCGACATTGATCTTGCCACGCGTACTAGCTATGACACGAGATTGCTTGTGGCATTCACGGAGGTGCTGACCACAGTGGAATGCTGCTTTTGGGCTCAGGAAACAAGCACTGAGTGGTGGAATCACATCATGATGCACATCTGGGATGATGAGCAGTGGCTGCAGAGCTTTCGGATGAGGAAAGCCACATTCATGGGACTGTGTGATGAGCTCGCCCCAGCCCTGCGGCGCAAGGACACGAGAATGAGAGCTGCCCTGTCACTGGAGAAGCATGTGGCGATTGCACTGTGGAAACTGGCTACTCCAGACTGCTACCAATCGGTCGCTAACCAGTTCAGAGTGGGAAAGTCAACCGTTGGACTCGTGTTGACGGAAGTGTGCAGGGCCATTAATTGCATTCTGCTCCGAAAGACCATGACTCTGGGCAACGTGCATGACATTGTGGATGGCTTTGCACAAATGGGCTTCCCTAACTGCGGAGGGGCGATAGATGGCACACATTCCAATTCTGGCACCAGACCACCTAGCCACCAAGTACATTCATCAGAAAGGGTATTTCTCTATGGTTCTCCAGGTGCTTGTCGATCACTGTGGGTGTTTCACGGACATTAACGCAGGCTGGTCTGCAAAGGTGCATGACACACGCATCTTTTGGAACACTGGCCTGTTCAGGAAGCTGCAAGCAGGGACTTTCTTCCCGGACCAGAAGATCACTGTAGGGGAAGTCGAAATGCCCATTGTGATCCTCGGAGACTCTGCCTACACCTTAATGATGTGGCTTATGAAGCCATACATGGGGCACCTTGACAGCAGCAAGGAGAAGTTCAACAACAGGCTGAGCAATTGCAAGATGACTGTTAAGTGTTCTTTTGGCCATTTAAAAGCCCGCTGGTGCTGCCTGTATGGGAGGCCTGGCCGATAACAATATTCCTATTCTTATAGCCGCGTGCTGTATGCTCCATAATATTTGTGAAGGGAAGGGTGAAAGCTTCGCTCAGGGCTGAACCGCTGAGGCTCAGCGCCTGGAGGCTGAATTTGAACAGCCAGAGACCAGGGCTATTAGAGGGGTGCAGTTCGGAGCCATAAGGATCAGGGATGCCTTGAGGCAGCAATTTGAAGCTGAAATCTACTAATATTTGTTGCTATGCTCAGGAGTGCAGTGCTTGTAATGCTAGGAGGTGATTTTGATTGGTGCAGACGATGCATTATGAAGGTTTAAGAAAATTGCCCGTTGCTTTGCAGGACTCTGTTTGCTTTCAATTAATGGAATAAAGATTGCTTTCAAACCAAAACAATTATTTTATTAAAAAACAACAACCGGAGGAGAGAGACAAACAAAAAAACACATCAGCACTGTGGGGGATGCGGGAAGGGAGGGTCCCAGGAAGAGGTGGTGTCCCAGGACAGTTAAAGATTTGTGTATGTCCAGGTATCATATGCAACCTTGTCCTTTGGAGTACAGTGCAGCGGGTACTGGGAGTCCGCAGGGCTGGACTGTGACGGGGCAGGAGTGGAATGCAGCAGGTACAGACTGGAGCCAGGAGGTTGAGAAGAGTTTGTTGGCGTTGTCTGAGGGGCGCATGGGAAAGAGTTTTGCAACAGCGGCTGCAGGGGAGGGCAGGCACGGAGCTGCTCAGTTTGTAGTGCTAATAACGCCTGGAGCATGTCCACTTGGCGCTCCATAACTTTTAAGAGCCGCTCCGTGGCTTCATTCTGGCATGCCGCGTTCTCCTTTCAGTCCCTCTTCTCACTGTCCCGCCACTGCTTCAGTTCTTGTTTTTCGGCCGTGGAGGGCATCATGACATCACACAGAAAGTCCTCTTTAGTTCTTCGTGGCCGCTTTCTAATTCTGCGCAGCCATTCAGCTGGCGATAAGAAAGAGGGAGGCTGGGCTCCCAGGGTCATATCTGTGAAGCCAAAATGCAACATTTTACAGAAGCAGCATTGTTTGCAACACACAGACCACTGATTCAGTGATTTAAAACACAGCCACTATTCACATACCTGTCACTAACTGGCTGACCCCAGGCAAGCACACATGAGCCACAAGACCCCCAAAATGGTGAGTAACCACAGGGGCAGGGGAAATAAGTGTTCCAGGACTGTACTGTACACTGGGCACGTGGCTCTTGGGGAGAGCCAGCACTGTAGGGGGGGGCCTTATAATCATTACTGTCCCCACTGTCTCGCTGCTGAGGGTGAGCAGGGAATCAAGGGAGGGTCTTCTCCAAGACTGCGGCTTCTGCCCTGGCCCTTATGTGGCTCACCTGTGTGCAGCAATGGTCCCGACCCCCCACCCCAAGTGACGTCAAAGTGGCATGGGAAAGTTACCCTTAATGGGGCAAGAAACATAGCAGCTCTGCCAAAGAACCTGTGGCAGCGGATTGCCCAGTATCTCCATGAGAGTTTCGTGGAGTTCTCTGAGGCAGATTCCCGTGAAGTGAGGGAGTCAATCAACACCCTGTTCCACTGCTCAGACTAGGTATGCGCTGGTACACACATCGTACAGACACAAGTCTGCTTTTTGCAACCCTCCTGCCCCCAACAACTCGCTTCAGCGATTCCCAAAATCAAAGCCACTTACCAGGGGCCTCCTCTCCTGTTTGCACTTAACCAAGCTCTGACTGCAGTGACTGGCTAGCCTCCTCCAGGGTAGAAAAGAGCTCCTGGCTGCATGCATCTCTGACCTCCGAGTCATCCTCTGCCTCTGGGTCCCCCTCCACATCTTTGTCCAAGATTTCCTCCTCCTGGCTCCATCCACTCTTGACTGGCACGCGAGCCACCAAAGTATCCACAGGGGCCTTCACAGTGGAGGTGGGGTCACCACCAAGTATCGTGTCCAGCTCTTTGTAGAAGCAGCCGCTCGTGGGCGCAGCACCAGAGCAGCGCTTTGCCTCCCGTGCCTTGTGGTAGGTGTTCTGCAGCTCCTTCACTTTGATCCTGCACTGTAGTGTGTCCCGGTCATGGCCCCTTTCTGTCATGCATCGTGAATCATAATCCCTACGGCTGGAGTGCAGCTGGGACTGGATAGCCTCCTCTCCCCGAATGCAGATGAGGTCCAGCAGCTCGGCATTGCTCCAAGCGGGGGATCGCCTGATGCGTGGAGCAGGCATGGTCACCTGGAAAGATGTGCTGAGACCACTGCACGCGTCAATGAGCAAACAGGAAGGGGACTTTCAAAATTCCCAAGAAATTTAAGGGGTGGGACTCACAGTTAGTCACCTAAGAGCAGGGCAGTAGAGTTCAAACCGATGTCCAGAGAGGTGAGAACAGGCATTGTGGGACACCTCCCGGAGGTGTACTGGTATACCTATGCCGGTAAAGTGTTCCTAGTGTAAACATGGGCACAGTTATACTGGCACAACCCCTAGTGTGGACGCAATCATACCAGTATAAATGTACTTTCATGAATAAGCACATCTATACTGGTATAACTGCACCCACACCAGGGGATTGTACCGCTGTAACAATACCCAGTGTAGCTGAAGCAGTACAATTTTTGTGTGTGGACACGGCCATAAGTCCCGTCCCATTCCCCCCCTCCCCCCCACAGAACCTCCTCTTGTAGCGGGCACAGCCCCTAGTTTCTAATCACAGTACTGGTTTTCTCTTTAGCTGGCAAACGACCCTCCCCCTATTTTGTTTTCTAAATTGAGTCAGACCTGGAGAAAAATTAGAGGAAATGGTTTGTGAACTCAGGCAAATTTTTGAGCCACCCAATGATGTCTGTCTGACTAGCTGTGGCAAAAGCCTCCGTGAGGTCTACCCAGCCCTTAACACAATCATGTGAGCTCCAACCAGCAGAGCTTTTGACAGAAGGTAGGAAGGAAAAATCTTGGTAGGAAGGAAAAAGCTTTTGAAAATCTCGATGGCTGCTTATCTGCATCTTTATGTGCCTAAATACCTCTAAAAATCTGACCCAAAGTGGCTAGGTTGAGAGCTTTTGCTTATTATTAATGATCCATTACTTGGACCCTCTAGGCACTCCTATAATTCAATTCAGGGTACTAGGCACTTTGAAGGAGATGTTTGACTTGCAATGGGATTTAGGGTCCTAAGTCACTTAGAGCTGTTGAAAATGTCGCCCAGGCAACCAGTTGCCAATTATGCCTTTGAAAATGATCAACTCCAAAAGCCGAGTGTCCATGTGCTGTAGGAGCACGGAGAAGAAGACAGGAATCTCAGTCAGATGAGGAAAATATAAGGAGTATCGCAAATGCAAGCTGAGCTGCACCTGCGTTACTGAGTGATGGAGAATATGAGCTAGAGGGCAGGGCTTGTGCTTCTGTAGGCTCTCGCTGAGTGACATGTTCACCACTGGATGTGTCAGGGTTTCCTTTTCAGAGGAGAGGGCAGAAGGAGGGTCTTTTCCAAAGTGTGTTAGTAAAGAGCCACGGAGATTCAATCTTTTCCCAGGTAAAGGTTCCAGGGTGGCACAGAATATACATCTTCGGGCTGGATTTTCTTTAAAGGATTTTGCTGCTTCTTCAGTGTCCTCCTGGTGAAACCAGCAGGCTGCTGCCTTGAGCCCAGCTTTGCAGAAAACAGTCTCCAGTAAACAATTGCACCTCCCACACCCTGTCCACCTCAGTGCAAAGCCTAAGGGGGCTCATTGAAATGCGAATGCCCTTAAGACCAGGCAATTGAAGAAACAATCAACCAGCTGGGTCAAGGGGCACCTGAAAACAGGGGAGATTGGAGAGGGACACTGGCTGGGCTGCAGCATCCTTAGGGCCGTGTCCACTCTGGGCCTACTGGAACCCGTAACTCCGCACTGGTGATAGCAACAGGCGTGGGGAGCTGTAGTGAAGGGAGGATTTGGGCATATTTACCTAGAGCAGGTCTCTCTACAGTGTTTAAAAGGCCAGCAGCCATGAGAGCCTATGCTGACCTGCTGTGTGAGCTTGGGCAAGGCAGTCACTGAACCTGTGTGCCTTGCTTTCCCCTCCCACCCTTTGTCTATCCTGTCCATTTAGACTGTGTCTACACTGCAGCGGCAGCTGAAGACACTTGCTACAGCAGTGGAAGGGTTTTTCTCATCACTGTAGTTAATCCACCCCCTCAACAGGCGGTAGCTAGGTTGACTGAAGAATAACTCTTGATGGAGGGGGGCATGTGACCATCCCACACGTCACCTCTGGACTGAGGAGCAGCAGCAGCAGAGCGAGGCAGCAGCGAGCGAACACTTCGGGGGGCATCTCGTGGCAGCCAGGCCAGGGCCAGCTCCAGGGGGTGTCACTGGCCGGCACTGGGCTCCGTCGGAGGAGGGGCAAGAGCGTGTCGGGGGCGCAGCTTGGATTTCTGCCACCTGCCTTGCCAGGGGAGCGCCCAGATGTGCAGGGATGGCCCGGCTCAGGGAACATGGCAGGGAGGGCTGCTGGGGAGCCAACCAGCTCCCACTGTGTGGAGAGCCAGGGCCCAAGTGGGCCACACAGCTCCCACCAACTTCCGATCCACTGGCTCCTGGCAGGCACGCCGCAGTTTGAAAACCTCTGTGCTAAATGGAAGGCAGAAATCTGAGGGGGCACGTGACTCCATGTGCCCACCTCCCACCCCATTTTCTCACCCTGGTGGCTTTGTGCCCTGTGGGGCTGCCCCACTTGCCCCGCTCTGGTTACGGCCCTGTCCAGGGCAGTCCCACAATGAGAAAAGGCTTGTTTTCTGGTTCTGTTTCAGATCTGGATGAAATTTCATCAGAACGGTGCAAGACGGCAGAACTGTTGCAGGGGAAACTGACCTTGCAAGATTTGAGATGGCGGAGACCTTGCTAGATCAGCTGGACCCAGGAAATGTCCACCATTCGGGGGCAGACATCTCCGAAGAGCAACTAGCAGCATTTCAGCACTGTTGAATCTAATCCTGAACCCTAGTCACAATTCCCCTTTGAACCGAAATCCTCTTCTCTCCCCCTAACCTAGCTCTCCCTCTCGGCACTGTCTGGGCCCACCTTTTATACCCTCTTTGTTTCCTTGCTCCAGCTACAGCAGGGGCCAGAGTGACAGAAAGCTCATGAGAAGGCCTGTCCGTATGTGACAACTGGACCAGGTTTACAGCCAGAGGTTCAGAGACATGGGAATCAAAGTGACTTACCCAAGCTTCTGAGAGCCCCCCCCCATGCCACAGCCATGATGGGATTGATCTAATTTTTTCCACGGTTCTGTTTGCTCATTCATTTTGTGTGTACTGTGGAGCTGGGAGATAATGGCCCCCTGAGAGCTCCCTGTTTGCTTTCTGACCTCCTGAGGGTAGGGGGAGATTGGGCTCCAGACTTAAGTGATTGAGCAGTTAATGAGTGACTTTAGGCCCCAGGTGGCTGGCACAGACGCCAAACATTGAATGGCAATTAATAGGGGTGTTTGGGAGGGGAAATGGGCACAGATTTAGCTCCCTCTGAAATGCCTTGGGCGCAGCTGGTCTTTATTATAACATGAAGACAGAAAAAGAAAAATGTTTAAAAAGTAATAGGTACCAGCAGGTTGGCACCTGTGTTCTTTGTACGCACCTGCTGGCATCTGAACACTAGGACTAATGTAGAGGGAGGAAAATGGGGCACATCAACTAACACCATAGAAATCCTGGGGCCCGGGGAGTGTTTGAGATGAACAGTGTGGAGGAATGGTAACTAGTTGAAATAAATAGAGGTAGATGGCATGGAGTGTGGGCAGCTTGATTATTGTTTATTGTTGTTATTTAAGTGCAGACAATATGCTCTGCACTAGGTAGGACATAAAAGGAACCTGGCCCTGCCCTACACAGTTTATAATCCACCTTGACGTCTGGCTTGTAAGCAGCCAGGGGTATCTTCAGCTGATAGCATCCAAGGGCTTTGAGGAGTGGGTCACAGCGCCATCGGCCAATGAGAATGCTCTGTGGGCTCCCATTGGCTGCTAGCACTAGTGACAGGCAGAGCAGCTGGGAGGTTTACATGTAGTGTAGCGGATAGAGCACTGCACTGAGAGTCAGGAGCGTTCTTATTGGCAGCCCTGTCCCTGTGACTTGAGTCAAGTGACTCCACTTCTGTGCCCCCTGTGGCAGTTTGGCCATTTTGGATTGTAAGTGCTTTCATCAGGATCTTTTCTAGGAAAAATATAAGAGCCCATTGTTATCCACTGCTGGTTACAATGGTGGGAAAAGGAACACACAAATGGCTTGGGCAATTTTACAGCTCTGTGGGTCAGATACCACAGGGGGGAAATGCATGCACCCTGTCTACACTACAGCCTCACTGATGCTACTGCTATTGGTAAAACAGGAGGTGGAACTTCCCGTTCTAGATACACCTAACGAGATTATTATTTATAAAGTCCCCTGAATGTGTATGGCACCTAGGGACAGTCCCGATTTTTGGGTCTTTTTCTTATATAGGCTCCTATTACCCCCCACCCCCGTCCTGATTTTTCACACTTGCCATCTGGTCACCCTAATGGCACCTTACAGAGAAGGGAGACAATGTCCTTGCCCCAAGAGTGCACAGTCTAAAAGTTGAGAGCCAATCTGTCCACCTAGGTTTTAATCAAGTATCTGTCACCATGAGAGCTGTGCGCTTCTAGAAAAAGATGGATGCAAGTTTGGAGAGGGAAGCTCAGGGAAACAGCAATAAGATCATACAATTGCTTTGATTACTAACGCTCCCTCTTGGTCCCCCATTACCAAAGTAACTAAGTGACTCACAATCTACTGTATTTATCCTGACCGCACTCCTGGTCAATAGACACATGGGGAACTGAGGCATGGGCATCTATTTTCATACTGCTTTCACTGTAGCAGTTTAGGCCTGGTCTGCACACTGCTTTGTGCTGGTATAACAATGTCAGTTAGGGATGTGATATAAAGCTCATGCCCTGACATGTATAGGAGTAAGCTATCCTGATATAAGTACCTTTTATTCTAGTGCAGCTAATGCATTAGGGATTGTACTGATTTAACTCTATCCAGATCAAAATCATGCCCCGAATCAAAATAGCAAAATCAGTACAGAAACTCAGGCCTAAGTGACTTGCCCAGGGTCACCCAGGAAGCTGTGGTAGAGCTGGGAACCAAACCCATATATACTAAGCAGTGTCCTGACCATTGGACCATCCATCCTCAGTGGAAGATTACAGAACTAGTGTATTTTTAATGGTACCATTCCTGAGAGGGGTGGGCCCAGGCTTGTAGCCCTGCTGGCAGTAGTGAATTTCAGGAAGTGGCTTGGAGGGCAGAGCTGTGGTGGATCAGGTTAGGAAGGGGATTCCAGGTAGATGGTGGGTGCATGGAAGGTGGCTCACAGACAGCAGTGGGAGAACCAAATGAAAGGGTGTGATGTGCTACACAGAGCACAGAAAGGAAGCTCCACTCAGTGGCCACAGGAAGCGTCTGCAGCTGTGCGACCAAAGGGGGACCGCGGGAGAGAACAGAGGTGAATCAGTTTAACGGTGAGCTGCTTGGATTGCAGCGCCATTCAGACACTGTATTGGAGGGTATTTCAGAACCTCGATTGAGTCCTGTCAATGGGGCATTTCCAACACACCTTTCCTGCCTACGGCCTTGTCTGTACACATACATCGCACTTTAAGGGGCGGTCCACATTTATATTTTACTGGTATAACTATGTCAGTTAGGGGTATGGGGTTTTTTTGTCCTCATGGTAATACTGGGAAAAGCCCTAGTGTAGACACAGTTTTACCAGTACAAAGGTGCCTTATGCCGGTAGAACTTATTTCAATTCCTGTCCACATTAGGGGTATGTCTACACTGCAGCAGAAGGTGTAATTCCCAGCTCTGCTCAAGCTAGCATGCTAAAAATAGCAGTATGGCCATGCAGGTACAGGCAGAGGCTTGGGCTAGTCCCCAAGAACATACATAGGATCTCAGGCCTGGTCTACACCAGGGGTTCTCAACCTTTTTCTTTCTGAGGCCCCCCACAACATGCTATAAAAACACCAGGGCCCAGCATGGGAGGGGGGAACTCAAGGCTCTTGGCCGGGGGGGAGGGGCTCAGGCATAGGTGTAGTTTGACTTCTATTTTGTGTGGGCAGGGGCCAGTGGGGCTCGAGCCAGCTCCGCAAGGTGGGGTCTGGGGAGGGAGTGTCACCTCCACCCCCGACTCACCTCAGCAGGCCACCCAGCCTGTCTGGGTTGGGGGGAGGGGACGGGGATGCAACCAAAAATTATAACTCAAAGGTGGGGGGCTCAGCTCCAAAAGTTTGAAAACAGCTCAGGGTGCAGGCAGGGGGGTAGCCAGGGGCTGTGTGCGCGCAGGGGGTAGCTCAGGGTGCAGGCAGGGGGG
>QXTE01000105.1:5443856-5575232 GCA_003942145.1 Platysternon megacephalum
GGGGGTAGCTCAGGGTGCAGGCAGGGGGTAGCCAGGGGCTGTGTGGGGCCAGGGGGGTAGCTCAGGGTGCAGGCAGGGGGGTAGCCAGGGGCTGTGTGCGGGCAGGGGGTAGCTCAGGGTGCAGACAGGGGGGTAGCCAGGGGCTGGGTGCGGGCAGGGGGTAGCTCAGGGTGCAGACAGGGGGGTAGCCAGGGGCTGGGTGCGGGCAGGGGGTAGCTCAGGGTGCAGGCAGGGGGGTAGCCAGGGGCTGTGTGCGGGCAGGGGGTAGCTCAGGGTGCAGACAGGGGGGTAGCCAGGGGCTGGGTGCGGGCAGGGGGTAGCTCAGGGTGCAGACAGGGGGGTAGCCAGGGGCTGGGTGCGGGCAGGGGGTAGCTCAGGGTGCAGGCAGGGGGGTAGCCAGGGGCTGTGTGCGGGCAGGGGGTAGCTCAGGGTGCAGACAGGGGGGTAGCCAGGGGCTGGGTGCGGGCAGGGGGTAGCTCAGGGTGCAGACAGGGGGGTAGCCAGGGGCTGGGTGCGGGCAGGGGGTAGCTCAGGGTGCAGGCAGGGGGGTAGCCAGGGGCTGTGTGCGGGCAGGGGGTAGCTCAGGGTGCAGGGAGAGGGTAGCTAGAGGCTGTGTGCCGGGAGGGCTCCCTGTTCCCCAGGGGCTCTGCCAGCCACGGAACCGGGTCTCTATTCCCGGGCGGCTCTTACTGTCTGCGTGTGCAAAGGGGGCTGGGAACTGAGGAGTAGCTTCAACCCGGGGCACCAGAAGGAGATGAGGGAAAGCTGCAGCTGCCTGCTCCATGGCACCAGCCAGAGCAGCAGCTGCCCTGCACCGCCCGACTCTGGCTTCCTGCCTCCGACCTGGCCAGGGGGCAGGGAGAGATGGGGGCGGGGGAGGAGGTATGGAGCTGCCCTGGGCCTGCTCTGCTCTTGCACTGTAGTTTTTTGGGGGGCAACACCCTCATGTCCCCCCAACTCTGCCCATGGGCTCAGGGCTTCTGCCCCATGGGGGCTTGGGGCTCTGGAATTCAGCTATGCTGCTCATGGCTTCAGCCCCGCGGGGGGCACCGAGGATCGGGGCTTCAGCCCTGCGGGGGGTGCCGAGAATTGGGCTTCAGCCATGCGGCTCCTGGCTTTAGCCCCGTGGGAAGTGCTGGGGCTCAGGCTCTGGGTTTTAGCCGTTAAGAACCGCTGGTCTATGCTACAGAGTTAGGTCAACATAAGGCAGTTTACGTCGACCTAATTATGTCAGTGTCCACACTAAGGCTTGCTCCTGCCGATGTTGTGCCCTCCTACTCTGATGTAATAACTCCACCTCCGCCAGAGGCATAGGGCTTATGACGGTGTAGGTAGGGCGATGCAGTGTCGCTGTAGGACGCTGACAGTTACTTACATCAGCTGTTGGCTGTCATTCTTGTCAATTTCACGGCTCTGCTTGGGCTGTCAGCCAGGGGTAGGTGGGGGGCTCCAGCCAGAGTCCAGCGGTACCCCCCCACTTGGCTCCTGGCTCCCCGTTCCCAGCTGGGCTGCTGCCCACTGCCTGGGCTCCCTGCTCCGAGCTGGGCTGCCCCTGGGGTCCCGGCTTCCTGCTGAGCTGCTGCCCGGGCTTCTTCGCCCAGCTCCCTGCTTGGAGCTGGGCTGCTGCCTGGGGTCCCAGCTCCCCACTCCCAGCAGGGAGCCTCAGTGCAGCTAGGCTCCGAGCAGGGAGCTGCGCAAAGCTAAGAGCCCAGCTCCCGCTGCCCCTCTTAAGTCGGTGGAAGCGCTCCCGCTGAGGACACACACCGACAGAAGGAGGGCAGCATGGACATGAACCACTGACTGCAGTGGCTGCAAGTCATCCTAACATAGGCATGGGTGGCAAGTTATATGGGCCCGTGGTGCCCGTGCTCCACCAATATTCAGGAACGTGGGACCGGCTCCACCAATATTTGGGCTTATATTTTCAGGGTCATCCCATCCATAGGATGGACCAGGGCACCTGACCCAGGCCCTGAACTTTGGGGGGCCCCACGCTTCGGGGACGCGGGGTCCAGGGCGGCCTGGGGGGTTAGCAGGGTACCTGGCGCCGGCAGCAATGAGCGTCCCGGACCCAGCCTGCCCTGCTCTGCCTTTTCCTGCCCCTGCTCTGCCCCCACCCCCACTCCACTCCTGCCCCACCTCTTCCCACCCCTACTCTGACCCCTCCCCATCCCATTCCACCCCTTACCCCAAGCCCCTGCCCCACCTCTTTCTGGCTTACGCCCTCTCCCCCAAGCGATGCCAGGAGCCAGCAGAGTGGGGCGGGCTGGGACCGGGTCCCTCACTGCTGCCAGTGCCAGGCCCCCCACTAACCCTCCAGGCTGCCCTAGACCCCACGTCTCCCTGAAGCATGGGCCCCCCAAAGCGCGGGGCCCAGGGAAGTTACCCTGGTCTGTCCTA
Source organism: Platysternon megacephalum (assembly GCA_003942145.1). NCBI lineage: Eukaryota > Metazoa > Chordata > Testudines > Platysternidae > Platysternon > Platysternon megacephalum. The sequence goes on from QXTE01000105.1 coordinate 5,446,257, forward strand.
TGGACGGGACGGCTCTGTTTGGACCCATTCTGGGCACCACCAAAAATTATACAAACCTGGCGCCCATAGGTCGACTTAAGTTTGTAGTGTAGACGTGCCCTCAGTTGCACTTGGGTGGCTAGCCAAAGTCGACGCCCATGTCACTGCAGTCACACTGGTTTTTGTAGTGAAGTAGCTTGAGCAGAGCTAGCATGTGTACATCTACCAGTATTGTTAAAGCAGCAAAGCCTTCTAGTGTAGACAAGCCCTACCTAAATCATTGCAGTTTAAATGGTGCAAATTTCTAATACAGTATAGACACAGTTAAATCAGTTTACACCTGGGTTCAATCAATCTAATTTGAATTAAGTTAGATTGATTTAAACCAGGTGTAAACTGAGTTAAGTGTGTCACAGAAGGGGTTTGCTATGGCTAAACTAAATTCATTGCTAACCTGGTGCAACCTTTGAGTACAGACAATGCCTAATAAGAAGTAGATGTTATTGTTATCATCATCATCATTTCAGTTCATTCGCTAGCCACCCCGACTAGCTGTGTCAGTGAATTTTGTGTAGTTCCCAGAGGGAAACATGCACTACCATTTTCAAAGCAGGTTCCCTTGTGAGGGAAAGAACCTGCTTAAACAGCTGCTTTGCAGAATGTTATGTTTTAATCAAGCACCTGAAGAGTTGATGAGTTCTAAAGAGGAAGCCTATGGACTAAATTCATGTGTGCTACTGTATTCCTATGGGCTACAAGCACCCAGGGACACTCAAAGGTGATGCATTGTTGTAACATATAGTCTATATTGCACCTGTGTATAAGCCTGCAGAGAAGCTGAGAAAAATTATGTTTTTTAAGCTGTTCTGAGGCTGGTTAGGCTGCTCTTTTGATCTCTTTCTACTTAAGAATGACCATACTGGGCCAGAGCAGTGGTTCATCTAACCCGATATCCTGTCTTCTGACAGTGGCCAGTGCCAGATGCTTCAGAGGGAATGAAAAGAACAGGGCAGTTTCAAGTGATCCATCCCCTGTTGCCCAGTCCCAGCTTCTGCCTGTCATAGGTTTAGGGACACACAGAGCATGGGGTTTGAATCCCTGACCATCTTGGCTAATAGCCATTGATGGACCTATCCTCCATGAACGTAGCTAGTTCTCTTTTGAACCCAGTTATGCTTTTGGCCTCCATAACATCACATGACAATGAGTGCCACAGGTTGACTGTGTGTTGTGTGAAGAAATTTTTCCTTTTGTTTGTTTTAAACCTTCTGCTTATTAATTTCATCGGGTGACCCCTAGTTCTTGTGTTATGAGAAGGAGTAAATAACACTTCCTTATTCACTTTCTCCACACCAGTCATGGTTTTATAGCCTTCCATCATATCCCCCCTTAGTCGTCTCTTTTCTAAACTGAACAGTCCCAGTCTTTTTAATCTCTCCTCATATGGAAGCTGTTCCATACCCCTCATCATTTTTGTTGCCCTTCTCTGCACCTTTTTCAATTATAATATATGTTTTTTGAGATGGGGCGACCAGAGCTGTATACAATATTCAAGGTGTGGGCAGACCATAGATTTATATAGTGGTGTTATGATCTTTTCTGTCCCTTTTATATTATCGATCCAAAGGGTTCTCAAACTTCATTGCACCGTGACCCCCTTCTGACAACAAAAATTACTACATGGCCCCAGGAGGTGGGGCTTGTGTTTCAGCCCCGGGCCCCAGCAAATCTAACACCAGCCCTGGCGACCCCATTAAAACGGGGTCGGGACCCCAGTTTGAGAACCGCTGATCTATCCCTTTCCTAATGGTTCCTAACATTCTGTTTGCTTTTTTGGCTGCCGCTGCACATTGAGTGGATGTTTTCAGAGAACTATCCACAATGACTCCAAGTCCTTTCTTGAGTGGCAACAGCTAATTTAGACCCCATCATTTTGCATGTATAGTTGGGATTATTTTTTCCAAAGTGCATTACTTTGTGCTTATCATCACTGAATTTCATCTGCCACTTTGTTGCCCAGTCACCCAGTTTAGTGAGATCCCTTTGTTCTTGTAGATCTTTTTCTGTGTGGAGATGGTAAATTAACCATTTGCCTAAAGAAAGCCATGTGAGCGCTTTGTAATTCAAATCATAATGTTTTGGATGGACCAACCTGACCTTGGATTGGCTGTAAAATGTTTGCTTTGGGTTTGGCGTATGTGACAGCTATGCCTGGATAAATGTGATCTCAGAAGTTACTATGGAACAGTGTCCAATCCTCATGCTATCTTCAGCCACTGGGAGTTTGTTCTGAGGATATAACTCTTTTATCTTGTGTTTTATTGGTTGAGAATATTGTCACTCTAGTGTCTGGATGGAGTTAGGGAATGGGAGGAGATTTCCTGCTTTGGGATGCTTCTGTAGTTGAATTAGGATACTTTATAATTAGCTATTTCTGGGAGGCAGTGTGGTGTAGGGGTTAGAAACTGGGAGCTGGGAATTTGTGTTCCATTGCCAGTTCTGGCACTGACTCTCTGTGACCTCGTGTAAATCCTTTAACTTCTTTGTGCCTCAGTTTCCCCTCTGTAATATCAAGTTGACACATACTTGCTTCAAGGGTACACAAAAACGGAAGCACCTAAAATCAGGGGATACTTTGTAAAATTTGGGCCTAAATTTCTAGCTTTCTGAGTGCAACCTGGGATGGAAATAGAATGACTATGTTCCACGTAGACAATCTAAAAAACAGTAGCTCTGACTCTGAGATGTGTTAATTACCTTGTTCATATCAACAGGGTGTCAAAAGGACAGCATCAGCTTGAAATCTAGTCAATTTAATAAATGAGTTCAGAGTATTTCAGGTACAAAACCTGCCCTGCAGTCCTGACCAATTGTTGTGGTTTTACAATCACATTTTCTTAATTTTTAAATAAGTGTTTTTCACTCCCCTGAGGAAACTTACCCTACAAGCAGAACAGTGAAACTGACTATACATAAAGGGCTTGTCTAAAATTTTTGCCACTTTAACTAAACCAGTGTAGTTAAGGCACTAAAAATAAACCCTTGTGTGAATGCCTTTGCACCATTATAGAAGTGCTTATATTAGTATAGTTTATTTCAGTTGAAGACTATACTGGTATAACTGTATCCACACTAGGGCTTATATCAATATAACTGTAGCAGTAAAAAAATCACACACACCCCCCCCCAACAAACATAGTTATACTGGTAAAACGTTTCTAGTGTAGACCAGGCCAAAGTGCTGTCAAATGCACTAAATAAACAAACTGAAAAAAATATAGAAATATTCTTTCTTCCAATCCCTTTCAATTCTAAGGGTTTTTCAGGTGTTACTTGTATCAACAGCGGGTACAATGTTATGTGAGGTTATTTTCAGTTGACTGTGTCTTTAGCTCTGATACCTGATTTTTAAACGTCAATGTTTTTAACTCCCTGTCACTGTTAATTTTAGCACAAACCTCCAGCTAATGGGCTTATCTGGTGCTGTTGGATGCAGCAGCGAAGATAGGAGGACATATAGCTAGCCTCCATCTGCACTACAACTGTAACCGAGTTGGGGACATGGTTACAACAGTTTAAAAAACGTAGCTTACACAGGACCTAGCTATGACCCAGTAAAGTGAGCTGTAACCATTCAGGCACACGTATGTTAGAGTGATGGACACAGTATGGAAACCTGCGTGGGAGCAGGAGCGCCGCCAGCTTTTTCGCCGCCCGAGGCAGCGGAAGGTCCCGCCCCCAAAATGCCGCCCCCGACAGAGGCGGCGGAAGGTCCCGCCCCCAAAATACCGACGACAACCGGGGCGCCGGCGCCCCCCAAATGTTAGTGCCCTAGGCGACCGCCTAGGTCGCCTAATGGGTTGCGCCAGCCCTGCGTGGGAGTAGGGTTGTCTGGGGTTTAACCTAGGTTCTGGCAACCCACTATCTACAGCTACGCTCCCTCATTTAACTGTTGCAACCAGGTCCCGTGACTTGGTGAGAGCCGCAGTGTAGGCAGGGCCTAACAAGATGCACTGCTCTCAGGGGTGGAGTCCTTGCCTGCCCTGATTCTCAGGGCCACCCTCTGCTCGAGTTATACTGAGAGCAGAGGTGGGAGCGAAGTGCGCTGTTCTGGGACTTATCTGCCAAGGAAAGAGTGAGGGAATAAAAAAATAAAAGTTCTCCCGGGCAAGTTTTTACCTCTAGCAACTAGTGGCCCCCTCTTGGGGCAGCTCCTGTTCTCTCACTGTGCCCCCTACTTTCTGCTACCCCATGGGGCACAGCAGAGTGGGGAGCCACAGATGCCAGGGGGAGGAGGAGCAGGGGCAGGGCTGATCAGGGAAGAAGAGGATCTTGATTTCCCCTTTGTGGCCTCTCTAAAATGTCCAGTTTAGGGTCCCACAGCGGGAGGGTGCAGGGCCCAGCACAGACCCCCACACTGCTTCTGTAGGTGGAACCACAGTGCATTTATTATTCATTATCCTTAGTACGGCATTAGCCTCAGGGGCCCCCCACTGAGACTGTGCCGGGTGCTGTACAATCAGATTGACCTAGCAGCGTTGCTCAGGGCTGTGAAAAAGTTTGTGCCCTGAACCTCATAGTTAGGTTGGCCAACCCCTGGTGTAAACACGGGGACACTTGGAGCTCCCATCGACCTAGTTACCACCTTGGAGAGGTGGATTCACTCCACCAAAGGAAAACCCCCTTCCCTTGCTGTAGTAAGTGTCTATGCTATCCTGCTCCAGAGGCAGCTGCAGCACCACAGCTGTGCTGCAGTAGCACCTGTAGTGTAGGCACAGCCATAGGAAGAGACAGCCCCTTCTCTAGAGTGTACCAACTCCTGGCCACTCTGACCAGCTGTGCAACTGTCTGTCTCTTGGAGGAGAGAGTCCAGAAGAACAGTCTTTGTTATTAAGGGAGTTCTTCTGGGGGAAATTTGCAAGCTGTGCAATGGAGAACTATTGAGCTGGAAGTAGATTTGCAAAGTGATTGGTGGGGAGCGGGATATGGAGAATTCTTGTCCCCTGGAAATGTTGGGGTCCTGAGACGCACACGCAAGGAGCTGGTGAAGACGCGTGTGAAACGTGGGGTAAAAATGTCATGAATTGGAATAGCCTGAAAGTGACGGGATTGATCAAAATCAATATAAATCAGGCTAAAATCAATCTAAGCGTACCCACAAAGGGTTTTGTGCTAGTTTAACTAAAGCACTGTAAAAAAGGAATTGAGCTAAAATGGTGCAACTCTGACTATAGACAAGTCCTGAGTTTCTGCACATGCTGACACACAGAGATACCTGTGGGGAAGGGCCTCTCAGAAGAAAACCCGTTCTGCCCCTCCTCCACACCTGGGCCCATGAGTCAGCAATCAGTCCCAGGGAGCTACATTGTCCTGCAGGGTCCTTTGATGAGCAGGTCAAAAGAAGGAGCACTTGTTCAAGGGAATGCCTGTGCCTTTCAGTTGACGCCCATGGGAATTGTCCTGGGCAGGTACTTCTGTGCTTGGGCGGGCTAATCCACAGGCCGGCATCTCACGGCACTGCAGGCTGGGTAACGCGTCCTTCTGCACTCCAGCATCTGCCCAGGTGCAGTGCTGAAACCTCCAGCAGGTCTCTGGCTAATCTCATGTGGAACAACTGTGCTTTGTTAAAAGAAGGACACCCCCAGGAGCAACCCAAGAATGTAAGGTGAACTTTGTTTTTAAAGTTGTAGTTCCGTCCCTTGGACCCTGTCTGCACAACTGTAGCTGGGCCAGGAGACCAATTTACAACATTGTCGTCTCCTAGGTTGGCAACCATATGACTTCATTTTGTGGGACCCAAAGCTTTGGACATGTTGAAGGCTTCAGCATGCTGCAGAGATGCTGTTAAAACAGAGCTGGGGTTTCTCTACACTTCGAGTCTCCGGGGCCCCAAAGTGGTGATGTGTAGTGTGGAGGGGGACTTAAGTCCCGATCTTGCAAGGGCATTAACATGTGAGTTGTCCCAGGAAGTTAATGGGACTCGTCATGTGCATAAGTCCTTGCAGGTCCAGGGTCTTAATTGCTGAAAGGAAAAGAGCTGTAGTTACTTGAACAGGAGTTACTGATGTCACCTGATTCTTGTCTTCTTACAGCTTGAGCTCACGCTGAGAGGTGCAAAAGAACATTTGCCTGCTAAACACTTGCGGCTCCCATCCCTTCAGGATACCCACCCACAATTTGCAGCAGAGGTCCAGAGGAGGCCAAATCTAGAGTTCAATGCCCACAAGCTGTGATCTGGCATCTCAAGGCAGCTGCGTTTAGTGAGAGCTTTTCATGTGGATTCTATCATCGCTGTTGTTAGATTATTCCCTTTGAGCTCTGTGCTTCACCATGCCCCAGAAAATAACCTCTCTATTGTTTGCAAGAACAGTTAAGGTGTATTCTCTGTTACTATGGGGAACTGTCATGCAAGAGGAGATAGAATGCAGGGCTATCTACGTTCATATATCTGGCATGCATCCAGTGCTTACTTTGTGCCAGGACTTGCCAGGGCTAAGCCCCGGCACTTCTAGGCCTGGCAGTTCATAGCCCCAGGACCTCTGGGCTTGCTGCATCAGTTATGAATGTAAAAAAATTGCTCTTTCATTACAAATTAAGCACTGCATGCATGCATCCATCCAGGCTGAGACATTGGTGCCTGTCACCTTAGCATCCAGCTTACAGACCATTGTTAGACATTAACAACGCATTTGCTATTGTGAATATTCTAGCAGGTCTGAAACCGTGGACACTGAAATGGAGATTAAGATGGAGACGTCTAATTGGCTGGGTGGCAGGGGCAGCACTTAGGACCCTCATAGCTGTAGAGATGGGTCTGTGTCTCACAGCTAGTTTTCAGCACTCTTAGGTGACTCTTGATTTAAACGGACAAACTGGCAGCTTTTCAAATCAGCTCCCTGTGTTTAAAAACAGCCTCTCCTCTGCAACGTGCTGTGTGTTGTAAAGGGAGTGACCAACTTCATCAGTTGACAAGGGCGGACCAAGAAGCTTAAGCTGCAGGAGCAAAAATGTGGAGTAAATGTTCAGAAGACGTTCACAACTAGCGTATAGAAGCAACTCTGCCACAGAACCCGCTGCCATGAGGGGAGGTGAAGTTGACATTGCTGGAGTAATTCATGGGCAGACCCATCTCTCCGGGATAGCACAGGATTGAGGCCGCCAACTGGGACGCAGCATTGGGAGGACACAGTGGATAACCCAGCAGAGAGGGCTCTTCCAACCCGGCTGATGCTACAGATGACTGCTTAGGACAAGTTAATCAAAGACAGAAATCTACCACGTGCAGTAAAACAAGAAGGCGACCTGGTAAATAAGGTAACTGTGCACATGCACTCATTGGTATTATATCCTTTATATTTTATAGGTAATATCAATTTTCTGAATCCCTTAAATCACAGATTCTAAAGCCACAAAAACACAATTATTCAAATAGAAAACAATTTTTTTTGAAAAAGAGGGGGCAGTTGTATATTCCTTTCCTTGTCACTGTTCTTAGGGTCTAGATTTGTACTGGATAATAACTGCTGGAAAATGAATGGAGATGGTCTATATGGGTTTATGATCCCCTGCATGTTACGTAATATACCCTGGGAATCAGGCTGGATAATATCTGAGGGTATGTGTGTAAGGAGAGGGGGGTAATCAAAGCATGTGTGTCAGGGTGGAAAATGGCTGTCTAGTGGAATGCAGGAGGTTTTCTACTCTACGTACCCAGCATGGCACAGCTGGTGAGGTGTGTTCTGGGGAGGTCCCACCTGCCTCTCAAGCTCTGGATATTGGCTGAGATGGGAGGCAGGACCTGGGATTGGATGGATCAAGGCTCATATCCATTCTGGCAAATCCCATGTTCTGCTGTCTCTTGAGTCTAAGTGTAGCGCGCACATCGGGAACTGCCATTCGTTCATTCCAGTGGGTGACAGACCCATACTGGTGACAGGAGCTGTGACTGGCTTAATGTGGGGGAGGGCTCTTGTCTTATGGACTGTGACACTGGGGAAAGTCAGCCCTGAAACAGCAGGCTAACCGCTGGGGATTATGGGTAAACATTGTCATCAAGGTAAAATGCAGAGCAGGATTTTATTGTTCCTCATTGAGAGGGGCTAATTAGACACACAAATGTTAGTCCCCAGCAGAATGGTTTGACCACCCTTGGCTGGTGTGATTGCAAGATCTGTGCATGGCAAAGCCACCCCCAGGAATGCCTTGTGTGCACGCTCCATCTACCATGCAGCACCTCACCACCACCACCCGGTAGAGGAGCCCCTATCCCTCCCGGTCCACCCCACTGCAAGGATCTGTGCCGGACAGGCTGGGGCATTGTAGGGAAAATACACAGGGGTCCGTGTGCTCTGCTATTCTCAGGTGAAAGGTGCTATCTAAGTGCAAATTATTATGAGTGCAGAATGGGGCGGGGCAGGCAGGGCCAGGGCAAGGAGGGATTCCCAGTGGGTTAGAAGAACAGAACTTTTAGCTCCAGTATGAGCCTGCTCTGAAATAGAGGGAGAGGGTCGGAGTGGTGTCGCTGGGAAGAGATTCAATGGCCAGGGGCCAAGCAGCAACCTCAACAGGCCCCCTCAGGGGTTTACACTCTGGGTGGCCATGGATCATAACACATTGCCAGATGCTACAGCACTGGTGAGCTGAGCCCATGATAACTATCCCGCTTTCCTCTGGTCACCTCCTCCATACAGCACTCGAATTCAGGAGGTCAGATCTTTGTGGGAACGGGAGCCACCTGGACTGACCTGCAGCGAACAAGATCAATGGAGGCTAGGAATGGTTGACATGCTCGAAGGGCTAAGGGATGGGAGCATGAAGATTCATCTTCTTCTGGGAGGGGCATTTGTGTGGGGGCCAGCTCGTCCCTAATGCAGAGCAGGGTTAAGGCCTCATGTCATGTGCTTTAAGGCATTTTCCATGGGGTCGGCCTGCTGGGACTCTGGGCCAGAGGCAGCACGGGTGCTCAGGGAGGAGGGGCATGGCAGGTGTACAGAAGGTGGGACGGGCGCCTCTCGGCTCTAGTCATCTTTGTCTTTGGCTCCATGCTTGAGAATGCGGGTGAACTCCACGTAGTTGAAGTTGCCTTTCTTGTCGATGGGGGCCTCTCGGTACATCTCGTCCACCTCCTCGTCCGTGAACCTGTCCCCCATGGTGGTGAGCAGCTCGCGCAAATGGTCTTCGTGAATGAAACCTGCAAGGGGGCAATGAATGGCAGGGAAGAGGAAAGATAAAGGAGGTGGAGTTAATGTAGCTGGAGTGCCCGAGCGAATAGAGCCGGGGAACAAAACTCTGAACTGGCTCCTGGGAGGCACTGGCCCAGGACAGCCCAGGATGACCCAGCAGTGGGGAACGGGGTGTTTCTAAAGAGTCTGGTCAGGATTTGGTCAGCCCTAGCTACACAGTGTAGTGATTACAGGGACCCAGGACACTGGGCTGCAAATGTTAACAATGGCACCCCAATGGGACAAGATCTGCTGCATAAAGGTGGCCGGGGATTCAAATCTGAGCCCCTTAGGAACAGGATGGCCTCTTCCCAGTCAGCACAGTGTGAAAAGCGACCCTGGAGGCCACAGAGAGTAGGATAGTGCCCACGCCCGGGATTCACACTGCTGGGGGATTCATGAGGGGCGGAAAGGGGAGAGTGTGGGTCTCAGAAGGAGCTCAATGGATCAGCATCCCCTCCAGGAAGGGTATCCCCCAGCAGGCAGCATTTTGTGAGTTAGTGGTTCTGTGGTACCTGGAGCCTGGACAGTGCCCCTCAATCGCAGCTCTCAGGATCCCCCATTATTCCCCTCCCAGGTGGCACTGAACAAAGGCAGCATCATGCCTTTGCTCTGCAGACACACCAAGGGAGGACAAGGATGCTGGGTCCCACTCTGTGAGCTTGCCAGGCTTTTGAACTAGGGTGAAAGGCTCCTCCTTTGGGCTGGGCATTGGATGGGCCCCAGATAACTGGCTTAGGCCCGAATCCTGAATGGTACATAGGAGCCTTTCTCCCTTCTGGACCCTCAGCCCCGGGTTAAAGGCAGCCCCCATGGCTAGCTCCACACACCCCTGCCTGGGAGCCAGGCACTGGGGGAGCAGAGCTCTGTCTCACTGCGGCAGCAATGCTACCCGCTCCACTGGCTGGCTCAGCCCAGCATCCCTGGCTGGCGTGGGCTGACAGCGCAGCCAGCCTGACCCCCGTTACCATACCTGTCGCGTCCTCGTCGAAGCAGGCAAAGGCATTGCGGATGACATCTTCCGGGTCGGTGCCGTTCAGCTTCTCTCCGAACATGGTGAGGAACATAGTGAAGTTGATGGGACCCGGTGCCTCGCTCATCATGCCCTCCAGGTACTCATCAGTGGGGTTCTTCCCTGCCATAGGGAACCAGCGCAGGGTGAGCCGCTGCACTCCTATACTTGCTCAGCTGAGGGGCTCTGAGTGCTTGAAACACGACTAAAGCCTCATGACACATGGGCATGATTGTTCCCCATTTTACAGGTGGGGAAACTGAGGCACAAAAGTGACTAGTCCAAGATCACCCAGCAAGTCAGTGACAGAGCCAGGAATAGAACCCAGGAGTCTTGATTCTCAGGTCCCTGTTCTAATCACTAGATTAGACACAAACCCAAGGCAAGCGCATGGCTCGGGGACACCAAAATCACTCTTTGGGAGGCAGAAATGAGAGCCGCAGCCCAGCTGTTCATTGGTCAGAAATGTCAGAGTGGAGGGGCCAGGATCTCGCTGGATCTTTCTGTGTATTCAGACAATCTGGGACCTTAAGCAGCTGGTCCCGTTGGCCCTCAGGCTGCATTTCGGGTGCATCTGGAGGATCCCCAGTCTGCATCTTCTCCGCCCCTCTGTTCTAAACCCCATGTGTCCTGACTGGACTATATGATAAAAGCAGCAGGTAAGGTCTTCAAAAGCACCGAAATCCCATCTTCCAAAGTGAATGAGGCACTTAGCAGCCTGGGTCTCACTGGAAGTCAATGGCCCAGATCCTCAAAGGTACCCAGCTCCCTAATACCCTTGAGGATCCGGGCCTTAGGTCCTTTTGAAAATGTTACTCTATGAGTTCGGACGCTTGTCTGCCCTTCTAGCTGAGTATCCTGGCCAGCCGAGTAATGCAAAGAAGTGCTCATGAATATTTATCTTCACTTTTAAATGAGCTCGCTTTGGCCATGTTCACACACCTGTGGCATCCATTTGTCACAATCAGAAAGCTGTGCCGTGCCAGCACGCATGTCCCCGCAGTGCCAGCACTCCGCTTGCTTTCCAGGAGGGTTCGCCCCAGATTCGGGACCATAAGGGTCCCGCCAGCCCACTCCAGGAAATGGACCACATGACTGCAGACAGCCTGAGGGCTGGAGCGCTGGCATTCAAATTCAGAATGACTGGCCTTGGGGGAAGCTAAATTCCTGACACATGTCCCCCAGGAAGTTTGATTAACCAGCAGAGTGGCGAGAATCCCAATCTGCCCCTGACTGCTGCACAGAGAGAGGAGCAACCTTGTCTGACAATCTATTCCTCACCCAGACTCCTTCATTCAGCTCTTCCCATTCCATCAGACCACTTTTCCCTTAGCAGCAGCCAGCCTGAACAGTTCAGTGCCCTCTGGTGGGTGCGGCTGCAAACAGCTCTCTTTATGCCCGGCTTCAAAACGTTTTACGTTCTGAGACCAGCCCCTCTTCCCCTCGCTTTTGTGTGCAGTTAGGGGCGAATGGGGGGAGCTCTGCCTCCTGGCTGCACTAGGACTTCAGAACAGGTTTGGTAGCCAGGTCAATAATTGACAGCTCTCCAGGGGGACTGCGGAGCCAGGAAGGAAAGAGGAGCGAGGACGTTGAAAACTACCTGGCCTGCAGCTAAGCAGAAAGAACTTTGGGTGGGGGAGTTTGGCAAACCTTACAAGTCAAAACGAGCTGGAGCCTTGGGCTCTGCTCCTATCCCCAGAGCGCCTTCTTTGTGCTGGCTGACCTGCTAAACAAGCCAGGGCAGGGCCCGCTGGGAATCTCATTCATACACGTACACCTTTCCGAAGGCTCTGGAGAGCAACGGCTCCAAAGAAGACAGTCCCATACCCCTCCTTCCTCTCCAGCTCAGGCTGTTGTGGCAGTGAACTTTAGTGCTCGGGCAGAGCGGAGAAATAATGAGCAATAGGGTACAAACAGCAATAATACTTAGTGCTTAAACAGACCTTTTCACCCACTGATCGCAGTGCAGTTTACTAAGGAGGCAGGGGAATCATTGTCCCCTTTCTACAGATGGGGAAACTGAGGTACAAAAGGGAAGGGACTTGCTCAAGATTACACAGCGACTTGATGGCAGAGCTGGGAATAGTAACCCAGGTCTCCCCACCTGGTGTCCTGGAAATACCCACCATTGCGATTTCTCGTGGAGTATTGGCATTTCCTTTATTGTTAGCTGGATGCAAGCAATTGGGGCGGGGGGGAGGGGAGTTTTAGCTCTTCCAAAGACCTTCAGAACATGGCACTGCTGTTTTCCTGCAGCCGTGTCTACATTAAGTTTTGTCACTTTAATTATAGTTAAAGGGGAAAAAAAAAAAACCCCAAGTGTGGGTGCAATTATACTGTTATAAAAGTGCTTAGACCAGTATAGCTTCCTCCAGTTCAGCAAAGCCGGCATAAAGGGGTCACCAGTACAAAAGTTTGAGAACCACTGGTTTAGCACATACTTGGGGGGGGGGGCTTAACACAGGACAATGGAAGGGGGAAGACATTCAAGGTCAAAATCCAGTGGGAGGGGGATAGGAAGGAAGCTCTTTGGGGAGCTGTCTGTGCAGCACCTACCACAGTGGGGCCCAACCTGGAGGCCTCTAGACGCTACTGCAGTATAAACATAACTAATAATCAGCCACTTTCTATATGTCCTGAGAGGGGAGAGACCCCTGCAGCATGTGGTGAGATTTCTAGGGCCCTGGCTCTATACCACAGCCAGAATACTTGTATTTCAGCCTACCTGGCTTCTCTCTTACAGCCCAGAGCCCTGTCTGCCCTGCAGCTTGACCTGTGCTTGCAACAAGCGGGAGTCAGGACCCATAAGGTATTAGCATGGCCAGGGGGCTGCATTTACACACACCTCTTTGGGGCAGGGATGGGAAACCCAAATCACACCTCTGTGCCAATGGGGGCTCTGCTGTGCCCCAGGATATTGCCCCCGACCCTCACCCCAGGGTGCTGCCACTCAGGGTTCTGCAAGGGAAGGCAGGTGATTTGCAGCCCAGACTCCCCTGGAGACCGGCCCCTGTAGGCTTCCCAGGAAATGTGCTGAACTGCTGCGTCTCCTGGGTCATGTTCCCTTCCCCCCACCCCGCCAGTGCTACCTGCTTCAGGAGCTCACTACACCTCCCCCCCCNACCCCCTCTGGGCCATGACCAGGGAGCCGACATAGTCAGGGCAGATCCTAAACTGTGCTATAAACAGCTATAAAACTCTGGTTCATGGAACCCCAAGTGGCTGGGGTGAGGCAGGGAGCAGCGCTTTGAGTGACATCCCGTCCAACCCAGCTGGTGGAAGAGGGAGGGAGAGATCACGAGTGCTGGACTAGCACTACCAAAGGGGTGGATAAAAAGTTTTGTCTGGCCATGGGGGACAGCACCCTGGGGTGGCCTCAAGTAGATTTCAATAGCTGGGTGCCGATCCAGAACTCGGCACATTTCTCTGCATAGATGGGAGTGACAAGGATTGGGCTGGAGTGTTTTCCCACCCCTACTCTTGTGTGTCTCTCCCTGGAGAGTGTGATGGTGCTGGAAGTGGAGCAGCAGAACAAAAGGGTTCACCTACATAACCCACAACTAACAGGTAGCTGTCACCCCCAGTGGCCAGCATGTGTATAGCAGTTTGATTCTGCTCTGTTAGCTCAAGGAGTAAAGGCTCCTGCTTTCAGACCCAGAAGTCCTGTGTTTGATTCCCAAAGACACACCAACCCAGGGACAGTTACACATCTACAGGGAAGTATTTTGCACCAACATAGCTGTACCAGTACAGATTCCTTGTGCAGACACACTGCAGCAGTGTAAAAGGTGACGCCCACTGCGGCAAGTCACTTTTTTCACCAGTGTAACTCACTAGGGGTTTGCACTGGTGGAGCAGTGTCAGTGATGCTTCACAGGTGCAAATTGTTCCTGGGATAGACAAGCCCCGGCCTTTATTCAACTCTGCTTCCAGTTTCCCTGAGGGGATAGTTTATTTAAATAGGAGGGTGAGGCAGAAGAGAGATCTGAAGAGGTCAGAGACCTTCAACCTAGAGTAATTGTCAAATACCTATAGGAGGGAAGGGCTGCTCTCAGTTCCCCAAGCACAGTCCCTGTGGCCTATCAGCTGATCAGCTCGGGCACCCTGTTGGATTGGCACTTGTTACCTAGAGACGCCAGCATGTCATGCAGATCTTCCTTGTCGATGAAGCCATCGCGGTTTTGGTCAATCATGTTGAAAGCCTCCTTGAACTCCTGGATTTGCGACTGGTCAAACATGGCAAAGACATTGGAAGTGGCACGTTGGGGGCGCTTCTTGGTGGTTTTGGCCTTGGCTCTCTTGCTGGACATCTTGGCAGCTGGTGATCTACCTCCTGAGTGAGACAGGGAAAGCAGAAAGGAGACTGACTGACCATGGGAACAGACAGACTCAACAGGAATGGAGTGGAGCAATCTATCTGAGTGATTGCAGCAGGGGCAGGGCTGGGAGACAGGCCATGTGGGTTCTGTTCCTGATTTGTCTGCTGGCTATGCAACCAGACCAGTCATTTAACTGCCCTGCCCCCTCAGCTTCCCCATCTGTAAAATGGGGATAATCATATTTCGCTAACTTTCATCACACAAGGAGGGGGGTGATTTAATTAATTAGCTGGTAAAGCATCCTGTGATCCTTGCAAAGCGATGATTGTAGGGAAGGCTAGGGGGGACTACTCCCTTAGATTCAGTTTTGCTGCAATTGGTGCATGGATGCAAGAGCAAACACTTGTTTTCTCCCTCTTCCCCCTTTGAAGAAGACCCTGAATTCCGACACTGACCCCAGCAGGTAAAACAGTCCTATGTGAATTTCAGCAGATCATGTCCCTTGTGTTGCAATACGGGATTCCCCCCGACTATCCGTCTCCTTATAGCTTTGGGGTGGGGCTGAAGCTGTTTTCTGTGGTTACATGGGGGCATGGTATGGAAGAGGGTGAGACCCACTGTTCTTGTATGTGGCGGGGAAGTTTAGTTATTGTGATGTATTGGAAATTGTTAAGATGACAAGACATCACTTTAAATTATAAGGGGTTTCCTCTGGTCCTGCTTGCAGCCTAGGGGTCTCTGAGGGAAGCCATGTGATGATCTGGGTTTCCTGGTGCAGTCTGTAGAGAGTCAGCATGGAGGTGAGTGGTGGCTCTCTGCTTTGTCTCACTCTGTTTTTGGTTCTTGTGCATTAGGATTCTAAATTCTAAGAAATGAAGTCATGCTATGATGCAACCTTCCGACAAGAGTATTTATGATTTTTTCTCTGTGTGTGCCGTGAACGGAACAGCCATGACCTGATGTGAAGTTGCTACAGGGTAGCGAATTGGAAATAAGTTTCCCCATGGTTGCAGCAGCACCAGTCCTAGCCATGGTGGCAGCGCTGCTTTCGGCAGGCTCCAGGGTAGTCTGAGCTTGCTCTGAGCAGGGTTAATGGTTAAAGCACCCTGAGGAGTCTGCACTAGCATGCCCACCTCTAGGCCCTACAGCTGCAGGGGCACAGGCGGAGCTGCTCCTCTGCCTGCATTTTTCTAGACCTTTTCCAGAGTCCGATCTTACACTGACCCACCCACGCTCCCGCCATATCTGTAAGACATTAAAAATATGAGAAGAGAAAAATACTCCAGGAAGCAAGCTAGCAGCCTTCTTGGCCTAGATCTGCCCCTGCAGCAGCTTCTTGTGTGCAGTCACCGAGGCACCAGCTGTACCCACTGGTCTCAGGCTCCAAACTGTCCTTTGGGGTCTTTCTCTTTAGCCCAGTCTGCAGAGAGAGGCTTCTAGCTGAGCATCCAGCAGCTCCACCATGGGGACCCGCCTCCCTGCTAGAGCTGCTTGCTAGGGGCTGTGAGGGTCCTGGATCAAGTCTCAAGTGTCATGGTGCTTATGCGACAAATCCCCCTGCGCCCCTCCAGGGAGGGACTCCTCGCTGTGGGCACTTGGAGCCAGATTTTGTTCCTCTTGCTGCTGGTGTATGTGCCTGAAAGCAGAATTTGGCCTGTCCTTAACCAGAAGAGCCCTGTGCAATAGACAAGCATCTCTCAGGATACTGGGGAGAGGGGGCTCTGTGGTCAGAGGGGGCCCAGCAGGTGGCATGCTGCATAGCTGCCTGTTACTGACCCCCGTCCCCTGGCCTGAGCCTAAGGGCAACCCCTCAGGTCAGGCAGAGTGTCCCCATCGTTAGGATCCTTGCATGGAAGGGGTTATAGATGTGCAAAAAGTTCCCCTTATCAGGGAAAGAGCCCAGCCATCGTCCCCTCCATCACAAAGCCCTACAGTGATCTGCTTGCCTTGTACACTTTAAACACACAAAGAAAGGCTCACAAACAAGACATGGGCTCTGGGCTGCCTTCCCAGTGCCGGCCCTGTTAGGAACAAGCAGGAAGTTGGTTATCTGCTCCTTGCAGATTCCTAGCATTCCGCTCCCCTCCCCCTGCCCTCTTTGTTTCGCCAGAGAGCGGCTTGCCGAGCTGGGCTCGCCCCCGCAGCAGCAGCTTGTGACCTAGGGCTCGGGGGTCCCAGCACACTGAGCGGAGCTAAGGACTGAGCTGTAATCTGGGGGGGTGGGGCTCCGATTTACACTCAGGATGGCCTAATGAGCACATCCAGCAGCCCCGTGCAGGACAGCATTGGTGGGCTCTGTCACGGCAGGGAGAGGGTTAACAGTTACAGATCTCAGAGCCCCTGGCCCTAAGCTCACCCACGCTGCCCTGGCAAGGCCATGGGAGCTCAGCTCAGAGAGCAGCCGCTTTCTCCCAGCTCCTAAGCAGGGTGTGGCATTGCAGCCAGCAGGGGAGAGGCCTGCCCCGCCCCCATGCAAGCCCCTCTGCTGAGCATTTGCCATGGGGGCTGCTGATATCATCATGCCGGGCCTGCTTTCTAAACCCCAGCAGGTCTCCTAGCAACTGCCCTGGCTGCCCATTGGCTGGGGATTGCCCCTGGCCACGTGCCTGCCAATCTTTCCTGCACTGGTCACCTGACTCTATCCAGTTACTGTATCCGCTGGGTGTGAACAGGCCGCTATCCCCAGATCTTCAATAGGTGAACAGTCTGCAGCCTGCTACACAGTTGAATATTTTTTCCCTGTGGCCTAGTTGCGGCTCTTCCTCTGATCATCTGCTTAGTATGCGCTACTGGTACGCTACATCTTGCTGCTGGATGGACTCCCCACCTACCTGGTCCATTTCACCTGCTCAGTTACCGCCTGAGAGCTCAATTAAGGGTGCCATCAGCCCACCCTAACTGACTGATTCCCACATGGCTGCACCTCACCTGCCAACTGAGGGATTCAAGTCATCTTTGCCCTTTTTCACCAGGCTCCTGCACATGGGAGGTAGGACAGGTGTCACCTGCACCTCCAGGGAAAATTCCTTCATTCAGGGGGCCTATGCATTACCGCCACAGAAAGCTGTGGGTGGGTGCAGGAATCCTGGCCAGGGAACACCTGCACCCCACAGTGGCCGTTGTAACAGGAGTGGGAGTTACTGTAGCTGCCAAATGAACTCACACAGGCAATGATAAAAGACACAAACACCCTATTACCTGTGGGTGAGCACTTTTCACAAAGCAACCACTCCATAAACCTATCAGTCCTCGTCCTCAAAGGAAACCTGCACAGCACTTTCCAAAGAGCTTAAACTCATTACTCTGCTACAGGGCTGGGGTGGGGAAAGGTCAAAGATCCCAG
Organism: Platysternon megacephalum; assembly: GCA_003942145.1. Taxonomy (NCBI): domain Eukaryota; kingdom Metazoa; phylum Chordata; order Testudines; family Platysternidae; genus Platysternon; species Platysternon megacephalum. The sequence continues at coordinate 5,464,131 of QXTE01000105.1, forward strand.
CAGTCACAGGACCTTCCTGATCCCTGGAGGTTTCTAACGTCTTGTCTGCACACGAACTTGCAGCGGTTTGGTTACAGGTGTGGTTTTAAACGGACTCAGTTATACTGAAAAGGGTTTGGTGCTAGTTTAAGAGTGTCTTATATCAGCTTAGCACATGTCTCTTCCTTATTGACTTCAGCTAAACTGCATTAAGCCATTCTTAAACCAGGACATGAGCATCTACCCAGGACCTGGCACCAATTTAACTGACTTGATTTTTAAACTAATGTCAACCAGCGCAGTGTTCTTGTGTAGACAAGGTCTTGGGGCAGCTGCTAGGCCTGTACAGCAGGAACAAACACTAGGCCCACAGCAATAGCAAGTTCGAAGCTCAGCTGCCTAACGCAGCAAGAGGGCTCCAGGAGAGGCTCATTCAGTCAATCTCATAGCAGCTGGAGGTAGAGACTTAGTTCAAGGCTGTGACAGCCTCTCACTACATGCAGGTAAGAGTCCCCAGCTAGGGATGAATCCACTGTTATGTTTGCCACAGGCTAGCACTGATGGGTCACAACTACTTCCTCACCCTCATTGCAGGAGACTGTAACCCGGTAATGTTACTAACCAGTTAGTTGCAATAATACTGGGCACTTATATTGTGCTTCACATAACTGAGTCCTTCCATCTCCTCTGGGGAAGTAGGTTGGTATCATCCCTCCCCCATTTTGCAGCAAGTGCATTTTACCCCCATTTTGCAGATGGGGAAACTGAGGCAGAGGCGGGCCCCCATATTTCCAAGCATTCACTCATTTTGGGTGCCCAAACTGAGTTGTCAAGGGCCTGATTTTCAGAGATGCTGTGCACTCACAACTGCCATTGTCTTCAGCGGGAGACTAGGGTGCTTCTCTGAAAGCCAGACCACTTCCTTTAAGGTGTCTCAAGTGGGGCACCCAGAGTTAATGTAGATGTTTGGCCCCACATTCCCAAGCAACTTGCCTAGCATAACTCAACAACCAGGATGAGACCTGGGGGGCCTCCTGGTTCCGAGCCCTTGTGCATGGATCTATGCCTCAGGCCTGCTGGCTGATCAAGTTCAGAATGGCCTAGTGGTTAAAGCACAGGACTGGGAATCAGGAGATCTGCATGCTGTTTGTAGCCTTCCATGCAATGACCTTGGGCAAGTCACGTCACTGCTCTGTGCCTCAGTTTCTCCATCTGTAAAGTGGGGACTTTAGCACACACCTGCTGTGGGGGGGAGGTGTGAGGCTGAATTCATACCTGTTTGCAAAGTGCTTTGAGCTCCATGGGGGGAAGTGCAGAGTATTGTTATGATTGGTGCGTGCCCCCTATGCCGGGCTGGGGAACACGCCCGCTTGCATTCCTGGCTTATGTGGCGTGGGACACAAAGCAGTTAAGGCACCATGTCATGTCACATTAAGCTGCACAATGCCACGATGCCACTCAGTGCTATGTGCCAGAAAACACACCCCGGCTATTTTGGCCACCTCATGTGAGCTGTTTTGGGAAAGGCCGTCCGGGCTTTGCATCTGGGTCATTGCTACTGACAAACCTGACAAGGCCTTTGGGATGGCCAGACCCCGCAGGGCCGGGATCTCCTCAGAGTCTGCAAGCCAAGGTTGGCCAGGATGCCCCTAGAGCAGGAGAGCCTGTCCCCACGTGATGGACTGGGACATGGGCACCCTTCTCTCGCCTTTCCTGCCATGCCATGGCACAGCTGCCGCCACCTAGTCCCTCGCTCCTGTTTTTACTTCTTTCATTCTATTTTCTTTCTCCTCCTCCTCTGTTTGCGGCGTATTTCCCCCTTTCTTCCTTCTTTCACGGCTCCTGTTCCCCTTCCCTTTCCCAGCGAAGCTGCATTGGTGGGGGGCGCGAGGGCAGTCAGGGAGCAGGGCTGTGAACCACACCATGTTGTCTGAAAGTGCTCCCCGCTGCCTGGCCCTTGTCTCACACTCGCATCCTTGGGGAGCAGCCTCCTCTCACTGGAGCTGCGCTGGCGGGAGACTGCCCCACCGATGTGGGGCACCAGGCCTCCGAGCCCCAAACGCAGTTTTACCACCGTTACATCTCTGCACCCCAGTACTGTCTGACATGGCTAGGGAGCCCCCGAGTATTGCACTGGGGCAGGGCTGTCATGACTGCAGCAATCTCCTCCTGCTGCTGCTTCCCTGAACCCCTGTCTGCTCAGCCTGCCTCCTACCACCATGCTCTGGTGCTCTTCCCCCTTCTATCTGCTGCATGAAGAGCACCTGTTATTGCCCTGGGCCCCAGCCCTAGTGTTTGGACAGCCCGGGGAGGGCTCTGACCAGGGAAACGGTACTGCGAGTTAGCCTCTTTCTGAGGAATGACACATTTACGAGCCAATCCGGTAACACAGCTGCCCTCCGAGGGGTGCCGGCTCATCTCTGGCCTGGGGGCTGCCTTGTGCCTGCTGCGACATGGAGGTATGTTTCTCGGTGCAACACCACCGACTGCAGGGAGACTTGGAGCACCTAACAGTGACTTCCCAGGGAGAAGCTCTCTGCCCTCTGACTGGGACCCTAGCTGGGCACTGAGGAGTGCACCCCTACTGTAGACATGTATTCACCCACAATGCCGAGAGCTGCGGGGGGAGGAAGTGCACCCGGAGCCCTTCTCCATGGGGCGAGCTGGAGGAAGTGCAGTAGCATTTACAGACCATCCTGCGTTCCTGCAGCTAACAATCTGGGGCTCGCAAATGGAGGTAACCCCTCCCCCTTTCCTTATCCTGCCCTCCCCACTGCTTGTCCTCACCTCGGGATGTGGTGCCCAACATGGGGCCTGACTCTGCAGCCCTCACATGCAATGAGCAATGCATTGCACTCGAGGGACTATGTAGGCGAGCGGGTGCCGATCAGCGGGAGGAAAGGTGTCAGAATAGGGCTCCCTTGAGTGGCAAACTCCTTGACTGCGATCGTCCGTTAGCACCATGCAAATCTATGGCGCAGAATGAATAAGGGACCGCAACCAAGTCCTCCCAGCTGCCACCTCAGGCCACTCAGATTCCTCCTAGAACACTCGCTCCTTCCCCGAGGCCCACAAGATGATAACATAACTGAAGCACCAAGATGTGCACATCTGATCTCCTTCCTCATCCCACCCCCTCCCTACTGCTTGATGCCCCTGCTCGTCATGCTCCAGTTAGATTGTCAGGCGCTTTGTGGCAGGGACAGTGTCGATCTGCATGTCTTGGAGAGCACCCAGCACATGCTGGGTCCCTGTAACAATAACTGGGGGTCCAGATGGCTGCAGAGACTCCAGTCTGCCAACAGGAGAGTTCAGCTGAGATGCACGAATCACCCGGGGCCTGATCCACAGCCCAGTGAAGTCAGTGGAAAGGCTTCCTCCGTTGCCTATGATGGGCTTTGGACCAGGCCTGCACAAAGCCAAAAATACACTGCAAAAATTAGCAAAAGGCTAGGAAAATAAACACCGGTTGCGCTCTAACCTTGCGAATTAACATTATCCAAATATTTACCCTGCACCCTTGGTGCTTTGGGGACAAAAGAACAACTTGGATTGTTTTCCCTGCTCGACGGTTCTCGTTATGTAGCTGGAACGTGGTTTTGACAGCATGGAGTTTTGTTGCTCAGGGGCCTTAGACCAAAATGTTCCCTGGCAGAATGCTCAATATCAGGGCCTGGCTTGGCTTGCTCACAACAGTCTAGCTGTTTAAAACAACACCCTAAGTCTCCATAGAGCTATTTTAATGGAATTCCTGGAGGGTTTTTGCAAACAGACCCACCTAATAAATGATGTAGCAGAGCAGGGAAAGATCAAGTAGCTTGCCTCAACTGCACTTCAGAGCATCTAAACCGTTGCAGTCAATGGGATGCTGTCATCCCAGCTACCCTAGGAAGCTGAGCCCACTGTTGGCAATGGTCATTAATAATGGGTTCTCCTGAACCAGTGCTGGAAACAGCTTCATGCATGCAGGAAATTGGCACAAGACCATTCTTCTGTACCGGTGCTGAAAACCTGGTGCCATCTGGGTGAGCAGTTATAAGCGTCACGTGCCATAAACGGGTCAACTTCCTAAAGCAGACAGGGCGTGATGGCAGGGAAGCGCCATTTGTCTGGCTTGTTCTTGGACTGTGTCAACGCATCCATGCAGCAACGTGGTTTTCGACAGACCCCTCTTGGCATGTCCACATGCCGCCCAACTGTGTCTGTACCGATATTCCCTGGGACTCTTTTCCTAGTGCCCAGCACTGTGGCTGGGAGCAGGGACTTTTAGGTCATTTCCAAACACCCTGCACTGCAGAGTTAAGGGGACTGACTGAACTGGTGTAGCCGTAAACCCTGTAGCTTCCCATTCACTATGGGGGAAAACTGAAGTAGATGCCATCCGCTAAGCCAGACCTGAACAAAAGTCCTCATCCCAGGTGTTGTGACCAGTGGGTACAAGCAGCACTTGCTAATCATCTGGGACAACTGTGATGTGGATACCAGACTTTGAACAATGGCTTGTAATTGGTGGTGTATTATTTACAATAGCGTACTTTCTCACCCAGTGTGAATGCTGGACAGGGGAAGGCTAACCTATTCCAACGTGGCCACTGATTTTGGGTGCCCAGTTTGAGGCTTGAAAATAGGCAAGTCATGTTGGCCAAATGGTAAAGAAGGATTGAACTTCAGTGGCCTTTGGGTCAAGCCATATGTCAGCAGCTGAGTGGGATTAGAATGCAGACGCCTCCAGCCCTATGCATAATCCGCTTGACCATGCTTCCTCTGTAAGCAGCACTTCCAAAGCACTGTATCTAGCCATCATTCTCTTCTCTTTTGTGGGAGCTGCACTCCCTCTGCAGTATGTTATCTCTGTCTCGACAGTAGGGCCCCGTGCTGGAGCAACCCGTGGAGACATGGCTCCTAATATTACTAGCACCGAGCATTCCAACTCCAGGAGCTAGAGCCTCAAAAGCCATGAGACTAGCTTAAAAATCAGATCTTGTAAATTAGTTTCTAAGAGCAGCAGCGAAGAGCTCAGTCCTCTGAATACTCAGTGTCTGCTTATTGGCATAGTCCAAATGTGCAACCTTATTGCTTTGCTGGGGTCGTTAACAGTTAATTGCACTGCTGTAAGACTTAGAGGCCTCAGCCAAGATGGAGGCCCCATGATGCTAGGTGCTGTACAAACACAATGACAGACAGATGGATGGGGGGGGCGCGGGGGAGTGGGGGAAACAGGCACCAAGGATGCCAAAATATGATGGCGACATCTGGTCTAAATTGCCAAGCCCCTTAGCTGAGCATTATTCCTATGGGGATCAGCAATTAAATGGTGAACAATCTTAGCATTTCAGAGGTAAAGTTAGTAAGTGGGCTGCAGTGTTAAGGTGTCATTGAAATGAATGAGGGAGTGGGGGAGTTCACACCACTGAGAGCTATTGTTTCAATAGGCCTGGCTGTAGACTCTGTCATGTGTACTCCCATTTTCTGTCGTCCCTGGTTATATTGTAGCTCAACGTCTCTTTCATGAAAGCGGTTGGATATTTGCAATCAGGTGTACAGGTCCTCTAGGGATCCAAGGTGGAGGTCTCTCTGGGGTCAGAAACACCCACAAAGGCAGGAGGGGGAGGAGGAGAAAGCCACCAGCAGTAATTCAGTTGCTTCCTCCCCTCTGCTCTGATGATGTGAAGAGGAAGGCAGCTGGGGTTGGACCTGGACCCACTCAAGCCTTGTCTACACTAGAGAAATGTTGCAACCCTTTCCCACTTCTGCCAGCGCTGGCTCAGCTCCACCAGTGTGAGCAACACCCCAGTGTAGGTGGCCTAGTGGCTGCCACTGGTGGATTTAATGCCAAGTCATCTAACCCTGCTTAGAGTAGCTCTAGACAACATGGTTGTCAATAACAGCGGTGCCTAGCCTACACTATGACGCCAGCCACTGCTACCACCTCTGGGGCTGCAACGGTGGGAAATTCAAAGGGCAAAACTTCTAGTGTGGACACAGCCTTGAGGGGGAGGGGGGAGAGTTTCTATTTGTGGAGTGGATGGGACAACACAGTTATGGGAGAGGGTGGATTTGGGGTGTAAGACCCCAGCCGGACTGAGCTGTAATACCAACCAAGCTGCCCTGATCCTATCACTGTGTCAACCCATCCGAGCTACAAACAAAAAGGGATGTTAGAACATGGGCACCCCTAGCACCGCAAGGCAGCTGTGCCCTGCTACCATGAGACTTGGAGTATAGATGGCCCCCAGATATGGGCATATAGGCCAAGATTTCCAAGCTGACTAGTGATGTTGGGTGCCCAATGTGAAACACCTTAAAGGGTCCTGCTTTTCTGAAGGCAGCTGCTCAGCTCTTCTGGAAAATCAGGCCTCTGTAAGGAGTCTCAGGCTGGGCTCCCTTTTGAAAATGTTGGCCATGGGCTTCCAGCAGATTGGGGCCTGCCTCCAGTGCTCTGCAGGTAGATAATGACAAACCTCTCTTTCTGCTGGCATGTGCTGCTGAAAGCCCCTTTCCACCTGGCTAGGCTGGACAGTCGGCATCTAAAGCCAGTGAAACGCGGGGTTTGTTTTCTGCTAACTTTCAGTTGGGCTTCATGGGGGAGTGAGGATAAATAACCAAACGACCTGGACGACCCCAGATTAGGTTCTTGCAGTGTAAGTGGCACCTTCGGCTAAGCGTTGGGGGAACAATCCGGTCTCTTACTAAAACCCAGTCAAACTCTTCTCAGATCAATGAAGTTCGTGGCCAGAAAGTTCAAAACCAGGACAAAGCAGTATTTTGTCAGACCGGGCGTAGTGAACAAGCCCCATTGCTGCCCTAGGTCTGAGCCACCCACTCTAATAGGGTTGTAAAGCGTTATGACAAGTAACTTCATGTAACGGAGGGGTCATCAGATGTCATGCTGCGGGGCGCTGAGTTGCAGGGGGGCGGGGAGCACTATCTCCAAAGCACAGTGCAGCATGAAGAGCCAGCTGCATGAGGGGGGGGATTCATGTTGTCCTTTGAAGCTTCAGCTATCGGCAGTGGGGACCAGGCGTGACCTGCTGGGGCACATCAGATGTGCTTCTTTTCCCATCATGCTTTGCTGACTGCTCCAGTCAGAAGTCAGACACCTCTCACAGACCCAACTAAGATGGTATTTGGGCACCAAGATGATCCCCCCCTATACCCTGCCTTTTTTTTTTTTTTTTTAAACCAGCCGTTTCCTCTCCTTCCCCAGCTACTGATGCCACAATCTGCTGTCACTGTGGCAAACGACTGTGACATCAGCCACAGCAATGTGGCATCACTGAGAGTGTGTCTTCATTGGGCAATTGGCACCAAGGATAGCCTGGCCTGCATGTGAGTGACTGTGTCCTCACCGGTGCTGCGCTCCCCTGTGTGTGTCAGCTAGGGCTTCTGGGGGCATCTCCCACATTTCTTTGTGCTGCAGTGAGCTGAGCCATTCTCTGGCACTTTCCCAGTGAACTGTGGGAGATCCTATCTGTCCTCTGGGCACGCAGGGAATTGTGGGAAGGCATAGGAGCACACCCAGCCCTCCAACGATTTAGCCTGCATCCTCACTGCAAAGCGGGCAGGTTACCAGCCCTGAGTGAAAGCAGCACCCAGGCTCTAACCTACCCCCAGCCGGGCCAGCTAGCTTGCGTTGAAAGCACTATCAAACTTGGGTGAGAGGGTTTTGTGTGTGGACGGGAAGGGGGTTAGGGGCAACACCAAGGTAAGAGCCCAGGCTAACTATGCAGTGAGAATCAGGAGGAGGCTGGGTAGGAAGCTGAAGGTGTTCAAAGCAGGCTGCGTGGATGCATGGGATGAGTGCAGGATTGAGCAGCTGGACCCCAAAGACCTAATCCCAGCTCGCTGTGTAGCCCCAGGTCAGGGTGTGCCCCCTCTCTGGGGCTCAGTAAAACGGGGTGATGGTAGAGGAATTACTAACGTGTAGGCAGCACTTTGACAATTTAAATGTACAAAACGCTGCTAACCCCAGCGTGCAGGTTGCCAGCACCACTGGGGGAAGGAAACTCAGGCCTGATTAATGGGGTTGCTGATAAAATAATACAAAGCTTGCCAGAGCGTGACTGTGGCTCTTTAATGATCCACACAAATGGTGTCTTCAGAAGGCCCGATCGTCCTTGCTGCAGGGAGTGTCACCTGATAGAAGCCACCTCAGCAACTCCTGGGCAAGACCTTTTGGAGCCAAGAACCTGAGCTGGATTTCTGTGCACACCTCGTGAGGGTCTGGGAGCAGCACCTGGGAGCAAGGGGGTGGGTGGGTGCTATTGGCCACTCTCCAAACAGTCTGAAATCACCTTTTATATGTTCCTTTTAAAGCTCTGGAGAGCGAAGGTTTATCCCGGGTTTTAAGGCTTCTGGTGACCTTGTCCTTGCCATGCAGAAGATCCTGAACTGAATTTTTATTCCCTCCTAGAAGAAATTCTGGGCCATGCCCAGGGAGGGGAACCTGGCCCAGGCAAATGAGAGAGGAGGATGATTTGGGACAGTGCTTAATTTATAGAGGTGCTGGGGCTCAAGCAACTTTTTTACTTTCATAACTGATGTGGCAAGCCCAGAGGTGCCAGGGCTCTGGACTGCCGGGCCCAGAGGTGCCGGGGCTGTGACCTGCCAAGTTCTAGAGGTGCTGGGGCTGTGACCTGCCAAGTTCTAGAGGTGCTGGGGTTATGAACTGTGAAGCCCTGGCACAAATTAAGCACTGATTTGGGAGCACAGCGAGATATTTAACTCCTCCCACTGGCGACAGAAAATGCCAACAGCAATGGGTAAAGAATTTAAATGCCCAGGGAAACACAACCATCTTTGGTAACCAGCGACTGTTCACGCCTGGAGCTGTCTCATACAGGCACCGCACACTGGCGAATGCTGCCACTGCCTCCTCTTCCTCCTAGGGTTACATGTTAAAGAGCCTTCCCAACGCTATTTTAACACCTCTCTAATATTCCCCAAATACAAACACTCAGCAAGGGGCTCAATGGAGGAAAGTACCTGGGACTAGGAAGCAGCCAGATCTCGGGTTCTGATGGGCATTGTCCGAACAGGACAAAAGTTACCCCAGGCGCTGTGGACGCTACAAGCACTGCAGCGGCACAGCTGCAGCTACGCCACTAGACACTTGCTGTGGAGTCGAAGGGGTTTTCTCGTCGCTGCTGTAAATCCACCTCCTCAAGAGGTGATAGCTTGATGGAAAAATCCTTCCAGCAACCTAGCTGTGTCTACACAGGAGGTTGGGTCAACCTAACTTCAATGCTCCACATGCGGCGTTTTTCAGAGCCCAGAGCAGCATTGCTAGGTTGTCTGAAGTTTTAGGTGTAGATTAGGCTTTAGGATTGAGAGAGCAAAAGGGAGGTAAATGAAGTTTTTCTTACGCAAGAGAATTTATTGCTTCAGGCAGGGGTGGATTGGGGTTTTGTGGGGCCCCTGGGCCAGAGCAAGTGGGGGCCCCTCCACACCCCTTGCTCTTGCAGTCTCCCCCCCACACACACACACACAGCGTGCTTCTGCTGGGGAAATGGAATCGGGGCCCGGGGGCTTGCCCTGCTCTGCCCACCCAGCGCTCCAGCTGTGGAGTGGGGTCAGGGTACAGGGGCGTCCATTTTTCCAGGGCCCCCCCAACTGGCCGTGGCCCCTGGGCACAGGCCCTGTTGGCCCAGAGGCTAATCCTCCATTGGCATCAGGTCGCTCAATAGATCACTAAGGAATCTCTAAGATCACTAGGGGATCACCCAAGAGAGGGCAGTGTGCATGTTTGCCAGGATCTTGCCTTGTGCCATCTGCAAAAGGACGTGGGAGAAAACAACATTCCAGACAGAAATGAATCTTGCCCAAGAAACCCAGAGGCAGGCCCTGACAGCAAGCTCAGAGCGGAGAAGCAGACAGAAAAGCCCAGCTTGTTTCAGTGCATTGCAGTGTGCTCACAACAGCTCTGATTCCAGGCTCCGTTTCGCGTATATGAGATTGACGCTTCCTGAAAGAAGCCCCCCTGACTAACTGAGCAATCCACGGTCAGTAGGAAACCCCAAGAGAGAGCACAGCCAACGCCTGCCAAGGCTGCGTGTCAGCGGTTCAGTAACCACCGCTGTGTCCTGCTCTGTCATCAATGCTCTACGCGCTCTTCTCATCTCTGTTACGGCTACGGGGCCAGGCTGCGCAGCCTTTACTTACTCTGGCAAGTAGTTACTCCCAAACGCAGTGCCACTGATGTTAGTGGGACTGTCTGGAGGAGCCAAATGCTCAGCAGGGTAAGGGCCCTGTGGTGAGAGTGGAGAGCTCTGCCTGTCACTGTCACTGTCTCCCTCCTGTCACCAGCGCCGGCTCCAGGGTTTTTGCCGCCCCAGGCAGCCAAAAAAAAAAAAAAAAACCGCGATGGCGATCTGCGGCGGCAATTCGGCGGGAGGTCCTTCGCTCCGAGCGGGAGTGAGGGACCCTCCGCCGAATTGCCGCCGAATACCTGGACGTGCCGCCCCTCTCCCGAGTGGCTGCCCCAAGCACCTGCTTGTTAAGCTGGTGCCTGGAGCCGGCCCTGCCTGTCACATCCCAGCAGTGACAGCACTGCTTGGGTTCTCCTGGCTGTTCTCGCTCCCTGGGGATGCCTGCCAGGGTTCTTTGCTGCCGTAACAGGTGCTGATAGGTGAACACCCCGCCACGGCAGCACCCAAGACCATACACCTGCCCCCGAAAACACACTCTGCTTCAACGTCTTGCCTGAGGAAAGGTAAGCGGTTAAGCAGCGGGAACACAGATCTGGAGGTTTCCTTCCCTTCTCATGCAGGCTCAGACAGGACTGCATGGAATGTGAATCTCTCTACCGGCAACTGGCATTGTGAGAAGACAACCATCAAAGGGTCTGCACTCCTCAAGTTCCCATCCCCTGTTGAGGGCTCTGCTCCAGGGTGTAGTGCATGTCCCAGGCCATGCCAGCTGTCTAAGAACTCAGACATAGGTTGGGTTTATTTCCTTCCATGCACGTCTATTTGCTCCCTAGACTGATAAACTATTAGCCAAGGCACAGACGCATTTCCTCCCATGTAACTTCTGACAGCACAGTGGGCAGCCTTCTTATCTGACTCCAACTTTCTTTCCTTTTCTGCAGTGAAATGCTAAAAGCACCAGGAACCCTCTGCCAGAATACCCCTTCCTGTGGCGGAGGACAAGTACTCACACAACCCATTACAGGAGATCAGAATCTATTTAGGCAAAGAGGTTGTTCTTGACCGGATCCCACTTCTTTCCCTGAGAGGTTCTGATGCTACAGAGCTCTGGTCTTGGTCCACTAACTCGCATTCATCCCTAAAACTGCTGGAAGCTTTTAACTTGAGACTGGAAAATGTAAGCGCTCAGTTTTTTGGGAATCTTCCCGCACCCTCTGATTTCATCCGTGACACATCTTAGCTGCCCCCAGGAAACCACACCACATGGAAAGTGAATCAATGGAAAAAGCTCTTACCTGTATCAGAAACAGTTAAAAACCCAGAGATCCCAAAGGCGTTTCTGACTCCTGCAAATAGAAGAAATTAACTAGCTGTTTTAATCTCCCTGGCTGGAAGGAGCTGGGTCATATGGCAAAGGCAGCCAATGGAGAATGAAGTTTACCTAAATTGTTCCCACCCACCCCCAAGGATTTGGCCATACAAGGCAAAAGAATGCTGCGAGCGTGTGGCAGCAGCCCAGCTGTGGGACACTGGAGTTTGGGATATGAGAACAAGAGGAGAGGGGGGGAAAAGACGGCTCCAGGGAAAGAGATGATTCTGCCTTATATAGATGAAATGCTGACGGAAAAAGCAGCAGAGGGCCAGCAGCCTGGTGAGCAATGCTCTGCAGTGAGAGCCCAACTCCTTGGGGGAGATGCAGCTTCCTTTATAAGGGGCTTGCAAGGAGAACTTCAGTTTGTTTTTTTGGTATGGGACTTTTAAACAAAGGTCCAAAAATAAAAGGACCCACTGCTCTGAGAGGTATTTCCAGTGTACAGTTAGCGTGCGGGTTCTTCCAGCTGTTTCCTTGCACAGTAAAGGTGCTGTTTAGAAAAGGTCAGGTTTATATTAGCCCCACAGCTAATGCTCCTGCTCTGTTACCTGCAGCGACTCCTGCTGGGACATGCTGGGAGTGGAGTAGTTGTGAGCTTCCCCATAGACAAGATTCCTGGTGTCTATCGGGAGTTAAAGCACCAAGTCCTCCAACCTTAGGGTGGCCACTCATGCATTCCCGGAATACCAGATGTTCCAGTACTTCCAGGAATGGCGTGGGCCCTCCACAGCCAGTGTGACACCCCCTCCCCAGCAGCATGACCTCACACACACAGTGCATGCAAAGTCACGCTAGTGGGGGTGGCAGAGCAGCGTGCTCTTTAAAATGGTGCCCCCCATCCGATACCGGAGAACACCACGTCTAGTTTTGTCTGAGTACTGGATGCGGACAACCCACCCAAAAAGAAGACTGTCCATGTTAAAACCAGATGGGTGACCTCCCTATCTAACCCTGGGGCCTCAAGCGACCTGGGGGCTCTTCCTAGTTCTGCCACTGGCTTTCTGGGTGATCTTGGGCATGTCTCTGTATTGCTCCATGCCTCAGTTTCCCCATCTGTAAAATGGCAATGATGCTTTGTAAAGCACTCAGAGATCTATTGATGAAAAGTGCTGTATAAGAGGTAGGTATTCTCATTATTACATAACACAGTGGTTAAAATGCTGGCTGTTGCCAATGCCTTGTCTATATTAGTGCTGGAACTGCTGGTACCTCCAGGAGAGTTGAACCACTGAGGCTAACAATAGAAAATCTGGAGCAAAGAAACCTGGTGTAGAAAAGGCTTTTCTACTGATAAGAAAGTTTTCTGCTCCCTAGCAGGTCAGCAGCCTGTCTTTATTTGCAGTATATAGCTCTCCATGTTCATGCTGGTCTATCAGAGGATGGATGACCTAGTGGATAGGGCGCAGGACTGGGGCTGAGAAGATCCAGGTACCATTTGTGGCTCAGCCACTCACTTCCTGTGAAACCATGGGCAAATCACTTAAACTAACCCGTGCCTCGGTTTCCCTATCTGTACAAAGGGGATAATATTTTCCTGCATTGTACAGATGTGAAGATAAAATCCATGAATGTGTGTGAGACACTACAGTGAAGAATGCCACGTAAGTAAGTAGCGGTACATAAATACGCCTTGTTTATGTGCACGTGTCTCTCCATTACTAGCTGTGCTAAACACCTGGTTCAGCTACATATTCCTGTTATAACTGCATTGATGCCCCTGTTTGAAATGTCTGGCTCTGAAAGCTTCTAGTGCTTGAGTTAATGGACCAGGTGTGTTAGCTTGATGGCAGTAGTAGACTCATAAACAGGCTTGGCAGAATTCATTTTTAAAATAATGTTGATAGATATTGATGTTTATTTTTAAGCATTGCCCCCCAATTTTTATCGATATAATTTTTCACAGTTGTGCAAAATTATGGGGTTTAAGCACTTTTTAAAATGTGTATCCATTTACATTTTCACAGTTGCAGGAAATTATGTGGGGAGGGGGTCAGACAATAATTATTTAATGAGAGTAGACGTTGAGATTAAAAAAATTAAAGTTTTATAACAACTACAACACAAATTGTCAACATCACATGTCAAAATATACAAACTGAACATCCTTAAATCAAACTCTTATAGGTTCTCAAGGTTCTCATTTTTCTGACTTTGCCTATCTGTATATTTCAATTATTATAGATGGAAATATCTTTTCATCGGGCACACTGTGAAATTGACGTTTATCAACATTTACAAATAAAAACCTAATCCTTCCAGGCCTACTCATAAACCTCTTTTAGTGACCTGACCACTAGAGGGGGTTGCGGAGCTGCAGTGTGTGTGTGGGTGGAATGTGGGGGGACCCTCAGTGGAACAGTAGCTGGCCTTGCCCCCGGAGAAGGGGCAGAAAGGGGTGGGGCTGTGGGTAGGGCCACAGGCGGAAGGGGTGGAACGGGGACGGGGCTGCAGGCGGAATGGGGGGCACTTGCTCTGGCCCAGGGCCCCAGGAAACCTTAATCCGTCTCTGACAACTTGGTCCTGGTGCTGTGTATTTCCAGCCCATGTGCAATGTTATTACTGGCCCGTGTCCCCTCTGAGGAGTTCTGTGGTGTCCAGGCCTCCAAGGCAGCTCTTGGGGAGCGCTAAAGAAGTCCTGCCCCAATGGAGCTGATTTTGATGCGTTTTTCCATTGCATTGCAGGCTCCATCGCTCCTGTTTACAGCTCAGGGGAACTGGCAGGGTGTGTGAAGCTGGTGGTTAGCAGACTCAGATCCAGATGGCATCAGCTTGTCACCCACATTCCCTTCCTGTTGGCTGGCTTGCTCTGCTGCAACCCCAACCGTTCAACCCTAGAGACTGGTTTACATTTTGAAAGTGATGAATGTGGGGCCCGATCCTGCAAACTCCCACAACAAGGGGTACGGCCATTGAGATGGCACCCAGGAGGTTTTGCTGGATCCTGCCAGCTGCAGGTCTCTCCATTCCCTTTGACTCTGATGGAAGTGGAGGATGCTCAGTGCCTCATAAGACCAGAACTAGAGCTAGTAGAAAAATGCGGGAAGCAGGGGGGACATGCTATTGAGATTTGGTTTGGTTTTGGGTTTTTTAGATTCTTCCCGCCCCCCCTCCCAATTTTGAAATTGACACAATGCTACTCTGCAGCAAGCCCACCTGTGCACTGTTGGATCGGCGCTGTAAGACTATAAACTCTCTGGGGTAGGGACTGTCTCTCACGATGTGTCTGTGCAGTGCCTAGTGCAACAGGACCCTCTCGCAGCTGGGGCTTCTCGGTGCTGCCTTAATACAAATCCATGAGAATAGTATAGTACTGTATCCAGTTGACACTGTCAGGGGAATTTTAGAGAAGCAAAATGCAGTTACTTAAATAAATAGGGATGTGGATAGGACACCCTGCTCAGCACTTTTACTCTTGTAAAAAAAACAAAACCCAAACCATTGGCTCTTCAATGAGCAGCGATGGGGGCCTGTGTTTTATGTCTCAGACAAAAGACACCATCTCCAGCACACAGGGCCAGTGATTCAGGGCTCACTGAATCACCGGGAAGAGCCCCGCTCACTGACTCACTACAACCACTTCCTGCCAAACCCTGGGTTTTCTTTGGAGGCTTCCTAGCCAAGCAATGACAAGGCCTGATGCTGAGTCCCTTGCAAAGTCTGACGGGACTGCCACCCGAGGGGGCAGCCTTTGGTTGGCTCATGCCCCATATGGTGAAGCTGCTGCTAAAGAAAAGCAAACAGATTCTTTTCGGCTTCATTCAAAGCACAAGGCACTGCGGAGAGGGAAAGCAGATGACAAATGAAAACCATTCAGTGCTTTGCTCGACAGTATCCTTTCCCATGAAAGAGGCATGGCTGGAAGATGAGCCAGGCATCGCAGATGGACGGCCCTCAGGAGAAGCATCAATGAAACACTCCGAAAAGCCTGAGGAGTTCCAGGAAATGTTGCCCTTGAATGTCAATGGCTCTGCAGTGTGGGGGATTGATGCAGGAAGAGCCAGAGGGTGGTTAGTCATTATTATCCCTCGGCTCAGGCCAGCAACTCTGCGATCCAGACTTTATCTCTCTCCACTGCAGAGCCTTGGTTACATTTGAGCTCTGTCCTGTGGTGGTTCTGTAACATTCGCTTCTGGCTTTAAAAACATCATAGGGAAAATGAAAATCGATGCTGACACCTACTGGCCATTCTGAGAGATCCTGTTGCTTCTCGTGAAGCCAGGGCAGCCAGAAAAGACCCTGAAAGACTGGCAGTAAACACAGGGCCTGGCCCAAAGCCATTACTCCAACACACCCCCATTGACTTCCTGGGGAGCTTTACAGAGTAAGGATTTAAGGACTGGGCCCACAGGGCCACTTTTCCTCTCTGATCTGCACAGAAGGTACCCTGGTCTCCAGGCTACAAGTTTGACTGCTTTGACTTCAGTTGCAAAATATAGAGTAATGACAGGCCAGAGTCAGGAGGGTGATGGGCCAATGTCATGGAGAGGCAGTGTGGCCTAGTGGATAGAGCAATGGACCGGAACTCAGGAGAAATGGGTTCTATTGCTGGCTCTGCTACTGTCTTGCTGGGTGACTGTGGGCAAGTCACTTTGCCTCCCCGTGCCTCAGTTTCCCCATCTCTAAAATGGAGACAATGGTACTGACCTGCTATGAGATCTACTGATGGGCAGTGCCCTACTTGTGCATCTGCACTACACTCACTGGAGTTACACTAGCGCTGGTGCATCTTCCCAGGTAGTAGCCAGGGAAGTGGGAGCACGAGTGTAGAGAAGGCACCAGTGTTTGTATCACCATGTCACCAAACCCTGCTCAGAGCAGACCTAGATGACACAGGGGTAAAGCTCTCGCAGCCATCTCAGGCCCATCCACACTACAGGTGAAAAGCACAATATAAGAGCTAGGATTACTGCTGCTGCTTCTGGTGGAGCTGCAGTACTGCTAGTGAACTGAGGGGTGTGTGTGTGCAAACGTGCAGGGCAGGGGGTGCCCCCAAAACAGACGGGTGCACATAAGACCTGAGCAGTCCAATCAGTTATTAAGCCGTGCCTAGCTCAGAGAAGAGCAGGGAAGATGGGCAGGTGGCTTGGAGGGCTTCTCTGATGGTGAGACGGACAGGAACACGAGCAAGATGTGAGCATAATACCCTGGGGCCTGAGGCCTCCTGTGTTCCAGGGGTTCTATGCTGGTCTAACTCCTCTGATGTCAATGGCATGATTCCACTGTGCCAGGGCCGGCTCCAGGCACCAGCAAAGGAGGCAGGTGCTTGGGGCGGCCAATGGAAAGGGCCAGCACGTCCGGGTCTTCAGCGGCAATTCGGCGGCGGGTCCCTCAGTCCCTCTCGGCGCGAAGGACCCGCTGCTGAATTGCCGTCGAAGAATGAAGCGGCGCAGTAGAGCTGCTGCCGAAGTGCCGCCGATCGTGGCTTTATCTCCCCCCCCCCCCCCCGCTTCACTGCTTGGGGTGGCAAAAAAGCTGGAGCCGGCCCTGCACTGTGCTGTGGCAAATCAGGCCCTGGGTTCACAATTTGGCCTGGCCTTTTATGTCCTTGTCTCCCTTCCCCTGAACAAGTGGTGGATGGACAAAAAGAACCACCGAGAAAGCAAACAAGTGGTGCAGTATTGACGTTTAGCATCCCAGCTGGGTGAGGTCGGGTGCTCAGGACCTCAGTATCTATATAGGGCCTCTCAACAGAGTATCCAGGAGTTAAATACAAAGGTTCAGATCTGCATAGCATTCTCCACAGAGGGCCTCAGAGGGTTCTGCTCTTCACCTCTCGCATGGACTGGGAGGCTTTGGTTGCTGTGTGTCAGGTATGGGGAGTGTTGGAAGTGCCTGGTCTTTGCTCGGGTGGAAAAGCCATTGTGGACAGGTGTGTTTAAATCTAACTATTAGAGACCAGGATGAGACTTGTGTAGGGGCAGGTTATCGCACATCTGCCTCCAGTGGAGTTCTTGCACCTTCCTCTGCAGCGTCTGGTACTGGCCACTGTCAGAGGCAGGATACTGGGCTAGATGGACCTTGGATCTGATCCAGTAGGGCAATTCCTATATTTAGCAGTGTGCACTGAGGACAGATCATTTTTGGTTCAGTCTCACCCTCCCGCCCCCAGGTAGCTTGTTCCACAGATGAGCACCCTACACATCACATACTTATGGCTGGTGAATTCAAACACAAAGCTCTTTCTGTTCATCTCTCAAGGACGCTACAAAGGGAAACAAAAATCTCAGTTATGTGCACCTGTTTATTGTAAAATGTAGGTACACTTTGGGCTCCTGGCAAGTGGCCAATGCAGCCTTGGCACACTATGTCCTTCCCCCCCTTAATCCTAAATCATCAAAGAGCTTCTGACATGTTCCAATTTGTATTATTACAGCTCCTTCAGCACACAGAGGCCATCACACAGAATGCAGGGGGATGGTTTTAATTTGCCTGAACCTGTAGGAAGATCAGCGTTGTCATTTCTTTTATATTTGGCATTTTAATAGGACCTGAAAGCAGTGTTGTTTTTAGATTCATTGAGTTTAAGGCGAGGAGGGACCGTTAGATTATCTAATCTGACCTTCTCTATAACTCAAGCCATTAAATTTCACCCAGTTATCCCTGTATTGAGCCCAATAACTTGTGTTTGGCTAAAGCATCCTCCAGAAAGTCATTCAATCTTGATTTGAAGACATCAAGTGCTGTATAATCTCTCTCTTCCCTTGGGAGTTTGTTCCAGTGATTAATCAGCCTCACTGTTAAAAATGTGCCTAGTTTCTCATTTGAGTTTGTCTGGCTTCAGCTTTCAGCCACTGGTTCTTGATATGCCTTTCTCTGAGAGATTAGAGCCCTTTAGTACCCCGGTGTTTTCTTCTCATCAAGGTATTTCTACACTGTAATCCAGTCACCTTTCAATCTTCTGTTTGATAAAATAAACAGTCTGAGCTCTTGATGTCTCTCACTATAAGGCATTTTCTCCAGCCATGGAATCACCTTTGTGGCTCTTTTCTGCACTCTCCCCAATTTTTCAACATCCTTTTAAGAACGTAGACACTAGAACTGTATGTAATATTGCAGTATCTGTCTCGCCACCACTGGATACAGAGGTAAAATCACCTCCCTGTTCCCACTCACTCCTCCCCTGTTCATACATCCATGGATCATGTTAACCCTTTTTGCCTCAACAGTGCACTGGGATCTCATGTTCTGTTACTAGTCCACTATTGCTTCCGTAATCTTTTTCCAAGTCACTGCTTTCCAGGAGACAGTCCCACATTCAGTAGATGTGGCCTGTAGCCCTGGTTCCTAGATGGAAAACTCTGCATTTTGGTTGCACTGAAATGCATTTTGTTTGAATGGGCCCAACTTACCAAGCGATCCAGATCACTCTGTATGACTGCCCAGTCCTCCTCGTTATTTACCACTCCACCAATCTTTGTGTCATGCATGAATTTTTCCAGCAGTGACTTTATATTTACATCCAGATCACTAATGAAAATGTAGAATAGCATCAGGCCTAGTACTAATCTCTGCAGAACCCTCTTAGAAAACCCCCATTTGATGATGATTCCCCGTCGACATCCCCTTTGTGAGATCTGTCAGTTAGTCAGTTCTTAATCCATTTAATTGATCTGTATGGCAGAGGTATAGCCAGCTTCCTTCTCACTGGGTAAACTATAGTTTAAGCAAATACTGCAGACTCCACGGTACAGTATCTTTTACTCTAATGACTGCATGTCTGATCCCAGCTGAAAGAAATTCCCAGGGTGAGACAGCAGAGCAGTTAGCAGAACAAGCAGCTAAAGATGTAAATTTCCTGCCATCTAGTGGACAAATGGGTTCTGCTCGATAGTAGTAATGCACAGGTCACGTGGACCTGATTCTTCCCACAGTGGGAGAGTAACTCCCAGCAGTCAACCAGGCAGATGTGTGCCATCATCTCCATTTAACAGATCAGGAAACAGAGGTACAGAGACTCTATATGTCTTGCCCAAAGTCACAATGTAAGCAGTTGGCAGAATTGGGAATAAAACTCAGCTCTCCTGACTCCTAGTCCTCTGATTTAACCCCAAGACCATTTAGTCCAGTAGGACACTTTGTTCTGAGTTAGACCGGTAGGCCTGCTAAAAGAAGGGAGGATAATCTCATGGCCAAGGTACCAGACTGGAACTCAGGAGATCTGGATTCCATTCCTAGGCCTGCCACAGACTTTGTGTGTCTTTCGTGCCTCCCAGGAGTGCTGTGAGGTGTTCAGACAGTATGGTGACGAGTCTCATATTAGCAGATCAATGGAAGAACCATATACATTTCTCTCTCCATCCATACAGTTTATAAACATATTGCATACTCCATTATGGGCCGAAAAGCAAGTATAATGGGGCCCCTCTCCTCCCCAAACCTAGTAAGCCTTAACAACAGCAAAGACGAGCTGCTCTCATTGGTCACCAAATTATGGTTTGCTGGAGCTGAAAAGCATACTTAGATGCTTCAGGGCCAGATCACATCCCCAATCGGCCCTTAAGGTTTGACATTTGGATTCAGGTATCAGAGAAATACCTCTCTGTTAAAGGGTTTGTCTTGACTAGGAAAAGTGGTTGAGTCTGGACCGGGCTTAGCTGCCATGTGCTAGCTCAGTCGGAACTAAACTTGTCCATTTTCCTTGTGTAGATGCAGGGTAACACTTTGTCACTTGCAGTTGCCCTGCATTTCTACTAGGAAAAGCAGTCAAGTTCAGGTGAGGAATAGCATGCATGAATGAGCTAAATCTGACCTAAACTCAAGCATTTTTCCTAGTCATGACAAACCCAAACCATGCAAGTCTGGTCTGTGGCTGTGGACATCGCTTTCAGCTCATATGTAAGTCTGCTATCCATCTCCACCCCACAATTTCTATCAGCCTCGTTTATGACTGCCTGAGGATGCAGAGTACATCCTAAAGAGAATCTTCAGTTGAATCAACCATAATATAGGTCAGCCAAGGACGGTTTATTATTCCCGCATTATTCCACTGAGATGCAGGTAAAGTGATTCTCAGCTCACTTTCTCGTGAGAAATACAACTGATCTAGGCTTAATGCTGTTGCTTTCATAAAGCAGGAATATAATATAATAATGGCCAAGTTATTAGGACCCAATTGATATTCAAATTATTGTTTTAATTGCAGATACAACCAACAGCATGATTTCTGGAGCTGGAATGTCCCTTGCAGGCCTCAGATGGTTTGCATGGGTGTCTGATTGAATTAACTGGGACCCAGACAGAACTCCTTTTGACTAACCCCACATTTTCTATTTTAAAGAACATTCCTTCTTAAGTGCCTCAAGTCCTGTATTCAATAAGGAGGTACTAAGAAACATTTGATCAGATTAAATGCGTGTCATTTCAAGTAACAGTCCTGTAACAGACAATACACGGTGATATAAATGCAGGATTTTGTAATGTAAAACATTGTGGGGAGTTGTCCCCTAAAAAAATTTCTCCAAACATGTGATCCTCAGCACCTTAGTACCTGAGTGCCTCACCATCATTAAGGGATTTTATCCTTGCAATACCCCTGTAAAGTGCTACCCGCATTTTACAGCAACTTGCCCAAGGTCACACAAGAAGTCTATGGTTGAGCTAGGAATTGAAGCCAGGTCTCTTGAGTCATAATTCAGTGCTCAAATCACTAGACCATCCTTCTTAATACCTCAGAATAAGCTTGGTCCAGTATTTTTCATATTTGTCCTCTGTTTCCTCAGATAGCCTGTATAGGTGCTGCTGGAGTGCTGCTGTCAGAGGTGTCATCTGTTGGAAGGCACATCATACTGGGCAACTGATTGCTTGTGGTTCTTAAGAACCCCTGGGTACTTTGTGTCTAAACTGGAGTGTTAACGCAGGTGCCTGGCCCTTGAATTGTAGGAAACTACATTCTGCTTCTCCAAATTACCCAATAGTGTAAATCAACTATGGGGATTCTCCTGAATGTCCTATAGCGGCTGTAGAGGGAAGGCAACGTGGCCTAATGTTTAGAATATAGGACTGGGAGTCAGTACTGCTGTTTTCTGTTACTGGTTCTGCCAGTGGCTGTGTGTAACTTTGGGCAAATAATTTTTCTCTGTGCCTCAGCTTCTCTATCTGTAAAACAGGGATAAATAATACTGTCATGGTTCAGGGCAACTGCACTTGTATTTCCCCCTTGTGGTCCAGCAAGGACATCCACTCTACACTCCCGGTGCCTCAGCCTTCACCTCTCTTGGCCAGAGATCCACATCTCTCTCCCTCCTGACAGGGACATTTCCAGGGTGCACAGTTCCTGGCCTAGATGGCAAGTACCCCAGCAAGTCAGACTGCCTAAATGGCAAGTGTCTGCACTTTGCTTTCTCTCCAGACGTTATAAACAGTGGAATTGCCACAGTTATATGCCCTGTCTAAGCAAGCATATTTATTCTTAAGGTGAAAGCCTTACAGAGAAAACATATTAAAAACAATAAAAGAAATTACAGACACGCTAATAAGCTTACTGGGGATCACCCCCAACTCCAACAAGAGCTCTGGTAGGTGATCAGTCATTCAAACCTCACACAGGGCTTTTGTGGTTACAACTTCATAACAGCTTTTTTATCAGAACAAGAACACATATGCATAGGTTCGGGGCGGCAAGTTATATGGGCCCGTGGTGCCTGGGCGCCAGCAAATTCAGGGCCCGGGGGGCGCAGCTCCATCAATGTTCTGGGCCGGGTCTCCCCGCTAGCCCTGCCTGCCGCTCCGCGCACCTCCCCCGGCCCCATCTGCCACCCCCGCACGCCTCCCCCGAGCATCCCTGCCTACCCTGGGCAGCAGGTGACTGCCCCCTGCAGCTCCGTGCTGTGCTCCCTCACCAGCCGCTGCCGCGGCCGACTACAAGGGAGCAGTGCTGGGGGCAGGCTGAGGCAGCTGCTGCGCCTGCGGAGGGAGGAGGGGAGGAGGTACATGGGAGCCACCCCACCCCCCCGGCAGGCGACTCCGAGTCGACTCTGGGGGGTGTTATCCTGGCTGGACCTCCTGAGCAGCAGCCTGGGGGGCTTGGGTGAGTGTCATGCCGGGGGAGCCAGGGAGGGGGAGCCAGGGAGGGGGCCCCCTCCCCCTCTCCCCCGGAGCTCACTGCTGCTGGCGGGGAGAGGACTGGGGGGAGTCCTCTCTGGCCCCCAGCCCTGGGGTAGCCTGCCTGCTGCACCCCAAACTCCTCATCCCTGGTCCAGCCCCATGCTCCGCACCCCAACCCTCTGTCCCAGCCCAGAGCCTTCACCCAGCACCCAAATCCCCTCCCAGAGCCCGCACCAAGCACCCAAACCCTCTCCCACACCCAGCACCCCAAACCCCTTCCCACACCCCCTCCTGCACCACAATCCCCTGCCCTAGCCCAGAGCCTGCACCCAGCACCCAAACTCCATCCCAGAGCCCACATCCCTCCTGCACCCAAACTTCCTCCCAGAGCCTGCACCCCAAACCCCCTCCTGCACCCCCAAACTCCCTCCCAGAGCCTTAGGCAGGTGTGTGTGTGGGTGGAACTTGGACCCGTTCTGGTCACCACCAAAAATTATACAAACCTGCTGCCCCTGCATAGGTTAACCTTTCCTTTATATAGCTTGGGTCTTTGATAGGGTTGCCAACTCTTCAGGATTGTCCTGGAGTCTCCAGGAATTAAAGATTAATCTTTCATTAAAGATTATGTCATGTGACAAAACCTCCAGGAATGCGTCTAACCAAAATTGGCAACCCAATTTTGATCTTCTTTGATCTTCAGAGACCATGAATAGGTAATCAGTCAGACAGTGGGTCTCTTCTCAGGGCGTAGCTTTAAAAGGTTGGGTCTGGATGTGATAATTTGCATTTTCCTCCCCCCAGATATTTCCTAGGAAAGCCACTTAATTTTGTTTTCCCTAAAAGTTCCCTCTTGCATAGCACATTGTTTAAAACAGTCCCTTGAAGCTCTGAACACTTTCCAGGATATACACTGGTCATGTGTCTCCCCTAGGGAATTTACGTGCAATCCCACAATAATACATAAATTTTGCATTTATAATGCCATGGATCCCAAAGCTATTTAAACTTAATTCAATACGATCTCCGAAAGATATTGCCATATCTCTCACAAATACTTCCTCGCCACCTCCCAGGCAAACAACTGGTGCTGCCTGCCCTGCGGGCACCCCCTTGCAAAGAGTCTCTGTTGGGAGGGATGGTTGGTGTCTATGAAGTGGACAGGGATGGTGTCCCTAGCCATAAGCGCTGGCTTCCCCTCTGCCCCGGTGCTTGACCACCCCAGCCCTGCCCCTGGTCCCGCCTCCTCCCCGCCCTCACCCCAACCCCATTCCACCCCTTCTCCAAAGTCCCCGCCCCACCCCGTCTTTTCCCACCCCAGCCCTGCCCCCTTCCTGCCACCATTTCACCCCCTTCCCCCGAGTTCCCGCCCTTGCCCTGCCTCTTCTCTGCCTCCTCCCCTGAGTGCGCCGCGTACCCGCTCCTCCCCCTCCCTCCCGGAAAGTCCTAAGCACCGCCAAACAGCTGTTAGGTGGTGGGAAGCGCTGGGAGGGAGGGGGAGGAGCGGGGACGCAGCACGCTGAGAGGGGAGAGAAGGAGGCGAGGAGTGGGGAGCTTGGCTGCCGGTGGGTGCAGAGCACCTGTTAATTTTTCCCCGTAGGTGCTCCAGCCCCGGAGCACCCATGGAGTCGGCGCCCATGTCCCTAGCCTCTGTTTGCCAGAAGCTGGGAATGGGCGACAGGGGATAGATCACTTCATGATTACCTGTTCTGTTCATTCCCTCTGGGGCACCTGGAATTGGCCACTGTCAGAAGACAGGATACTGGGCTACATGGACCTTTGGTCTGACCAAGTATGGATGTTCTTCTGTTCTTAGGCCGTTGGAGGGGAGGTGCTAGAGGCTGGCAGGGGTAGCAGATCTGAGAAGCTGCTGTGGGGGGTTAACCTGTGGCTATACCCCACCCCAGAGGGGACGGCTCCCCTGTATGGAGTACAACTCCCAGAGGAGACCAGAGAGCATGGGAAGCTCCAGAGGGACTGTGGGCTCTGCAATGAGACATCTGCCCCCTATCCCCCTGCACCTCCCCTCCTCCCTGTGGCAGAGCCCCCCCTCCGCTTCCGAAAGCCCCGCCCCATTCTGCAGCTCCTGTCTCCAGCTCTCAGGCCCCACCCTCCAGGGAATAGCAGCAACGCTTTTCAGAATGACCCCTCTCTCGTGCCGTAGGGAAGGAAACGGACCCTCCCCATCGTGCGATAGAGGGCAGTCCGGCTTCAGCCCCGCCCCGCCCCTCCCTGGCAGGGAGAGGTGTGATTGGCTGAGCCCAAGAGCCGGCCGTCACGTGCGCCGCTTCCCTTGCAGTGACCGCGGGGCCTGAGGGCAGCGGGCGGCCTGTGGTGGGGCCTGGGGAAGATGAGCGGTGCCCGGCGGAAGGAGGAGCCGCAGCCGTCTCACCCGCAGCAGCACCTGGTGGCCAACGGCGGCGGCGCGCTGCGCGGCTCGGTGTGGGGCAAGGCGCTGCGGAGCGACTCCGCCTGGGAGGACAAGGTGCGGCCGGGGCCCGCGCGGGGTGGCCCGGCCTGGCTGGCGGCGGGTGGTGCTCGTCTCCCCACGGGCGCTGGGGGGGGGGCTGCTGCCGCCCGCTGGGGGTCACCCATGAGGGTTGGGGGGCTGCTGCCGCCGCCCGCTGGGGGTCACCTGTGGGTGCTGGGAGGGTTGGGGGGGCTGCTGCCGCCGCCCACCTCATGGGGTCACCCGCAGGCAGTGGGAGGGTTGAGGATACTTGTAGCTAGGGTGACCAGATAGCAAGTGTGAAAAATCGGGACAGGGGGTGGGGGTAATAGGTGCCTATACAAGAAAAAGCCCCAAATATCAGGACTGTCCCTATAAAATCGGGACATCTGGTCACCCTACTTGTAGCCCCATGACCTGGGGAAGCCCTTTTAAAAGTGTTTTTCTCTGGCAGTTTTTTTGGCACATCCTCAGAAACCCTATTTGAGTATTTTTCAGAAATCAGACTAGTCATTTCTTTCCTGTGAGATTAAGGCACAGAGACTTGGGGTGAAATTGCAGTGCTCTGTGTTGGAGACAGTCTATGTGCTGATTTTGTAACTTTTCTTTAATAATTGGAGCTATAAAACTTCCCATGCAAGCAGCTAAAGGCATTTTCCAACATACGCTGCTCTTTAGGATACTGTGAATTAATTTGTGCTCATTTAGGCCAGGTCTATGCTATGAGCTTATACTGGTATAACTACATTGCTCAGGGGTGTGAAAAGTCCACACCTCTGAAGGATGCAGTTATACCAACCTAACCAATGCTGTTGACGGGAGAAGTCTGCCATTGGCATAGTAGCATCTTCACTGAAGTGCTTCAGTGGCACAGCTGCACCATTGCAGTTGTGCCTCTGCAGCATTTTAAGTGTAGACCTGTCCTGACTCTTATCAGTGAGCCATGTCTGATGAATGGTGTGAGCTGGAAGGAAACTGAGATTTTGGAATGATATAGAAGCAGGTAGTGGATTCCTACTGAATAGAGCACCTAACATCACACACAAACAAGCAATCTCATGTTTTGCATGCATAAAAAGGGAAGGAAGGAAGGAAATTGTTAAAAGACAATCTCTCCGTACACGTCTATTGCAATGAGATGTAGTTGTAGCTATGTCAGTCCTATGATATTAGAGAGAGAAGGTGGGTGAGGTAATATCTTTTATTGAACCAACTTCTGTTGGTAAGAGAGACAAGCATTTGAGCCACACAGACATGAAGAAGAACCCTGTGAGGCTTGAAAGTTTGTCTCTCTCGCCAACAAGTTGGTTCAATAAAATATATCACCTCTTCCACCTTGTCTCTTTCACAACGAGAGGCATATGTGGGAGCGTGCTAAGTATTGCATGGTGGTTTAGACTTGTTCTGAAGCATGCAATGTTAGTAAAAAATGTCAGTGGCTAGTCTACACTGGCCCTCCTACTGGTGCTGATAATGCTACAGCAGTGCTAGAAGAACAGTGGGTGGATTTCAGAAAACTTCTGGCATAGATGTAGCCTCTAGTGCTTGCTGTGGACTTGTCTAGGCTTAAAAATGCTTCCTGGCAGTAGTGGTATATTGGCAAACCCTCCTAGTGGAGAGAGGGCTTGTACTAGCAAAAGTTACTTTGTCAGTATAGCTTAAACCAGGTACCTGAACAGGGTAGTCTGTACAGGCAAAAGGCCTTATTTGCTGGTATGACTGTGTCTACATTAGGACATAGCTATGTCAGTTGAAGTGGGGGGAAATTGCACTCCTGACTGGCATAACTGTACTGGGAAATTTTTAAACTGTAGACCAGACCTAAGGCTAGGTGAGTTTAATTTGGTCACATGTACCACCTCTACTGCAGAAATACAGTTCCCCTGTAACTTATGTAAAACAAATCATTTAATCTTTCTCTGCCTTAATTCCCTATCTGTAGTAAATGAGAGTAATACCTTCCTACCTCATAGGAGTGTTGTGAGGATGAACTTATTATCTGTGAGGTGCTCAGATACTATGGCGGTGATATAAGTAGATCTCCAGCTTCCTTTTGCTTCGTGCTCTTTCTGTACATCAGGCTAGTCTTACTGTCACCTTGTGAGTGTCCCAAGTTAATACAACTCCATATTCTCAGTGCAGTTGCCCCTTTTATGTCAGTCGTTTGTTTAGACTACTGGTTTAAAAGGGTTATTTGCTCCTGTTGTTCAGATCTTAGAATGTAACTGGTTACAAATGTTCAGTGTGAGTTCTACAACTTACGTATTTAGAGAACCAAAGTCTACTCTGTTACACCAGTATAAATCCAGAGTAACTGCACTGACCACAGTGGACTCTGGATGTATACAAAGGTAACTAAGAGCAGCATTCAGCTCATTGACTCTGTTTTAGAGTTAAATCAAATTTCTACCTGCACAATCCAAAAATCAAAACTAGGAATAAGCCAAAGGAAACATCCAAATGTTAGTTATCTCTTGTAAGATGATGGTCATCCAGCTGGGCTATTTGGGGAGTAGCACAGCATAACTGGTGAGTCTGAGGGCAGGTCAACACTACCGCTGCCGGGCGATCTAAGCTATGTGACTCGTATTACGTTAGTAGCGTAACTCAAGTCGATGTAGCTTAGATCTACTTACCGCAGGGTTCACACTACGCTATGTCGACGGGAAATGCTCTCCCGCCGACATTGCTTCCACCTCTCGTTGAGGCGGAGTACAGAAATCGATGGGAGAGCGTTCTCCCATCAATTGAGCATGTCTTCACTAGACCCGCTAAATTGATGCCGCTGCATTGATTGCAGCAGCGCTCCATAGTGAAGACAAGCCCTGAGTGTCTGTCATGCTGTCATGGCTTAACTCTTCTGCAATTTTTTTCAATTATAAATGTCATGGCTACTCAATAATTCGTTGGGGTTTTCTTTCAGCTCTCATTAAAACAACACATTAAGGCCTGGATTCTGCAAAATGGATGCATATACCTGACTTTAAGCACATAAATTGTTCTGCTGAAGTCACTGGAACTACTTGCATGTGTAAATTAAGTTCCCACATATGTGTTTGCAGAGTCAGAGCTGTGATCTTCCAAATGGGAGCAGAGCGTAAATAATGCAGGGCTGCCTTCGTAACTCCGAGAGCAGTTATTTTCTGTTTTTATAAAGTTGTATTTGGAGATGACAGAAAACCTGTAAAACCATGTAATTTAGGCATGTTACACATTCCTATTAAAATAAGCCTTAGTATAATTTTATATTAAAAAAATCAGTATTAGTATTTTTTCTATTTGAATCAGATACTTTTTTTAGCAATTTAAAAAAATAACAATACATTTGGAAGAATGTGGGCTGTGATTCTTTTAGCTGAAATTGTGACATTTTTGCATTTCTTGCTACAAGCGAGCTGTGACTCCGAACTTTTTGTTGTAAAAACCAATCAGCAGGGCAATGGCTTGAGTTTTCAGTGCTGTCTGTCAGTCGTGCAAATAAAAGGACTTCTCTGAGGTGCCACTGTCAACACGGCAAAGGAGTCATTAGAGCTCCTGCGGATGCTGCCACAGTTGAGTCACCTGAGAATCTTTCTTCTGTGTGCAAATGTGCAAATTTCTTAAAAAAAAAAAAAAAAATAGACTCTGAACATGATAGAAGGTGAATTGATATTTGAATGATGCAACCTTCATCAAGAAATATTGAGCTTTTGGGATAAATTGACGTCTGTATAATATCAGTGCATGGAGAGAGGATGTTAATGCATTATTTGACCTGATTGGCTTCAAACAAGCTGAGATGCTGGCAAGTGTGGAAACCCAAACTACCTTTTACAACCCCATAATAAAAATTCTGTAGGCCAAATTCTGTCCTAAATTATGCTAGTGCTCCCTGTCTTTAGTGAAGTTGCAAAGGTGTATTTGAGAGCAGAATTGAATTTTGATTTGAAGTATGTGGCAGAATAGAATACAAGCGTTCATAGCTTCATGAACTCTACAAGGGGAACAGGAATAGAAAGTTATGCATTACTGTCACTCAGCTATTCAGGTATGACTCTGAATACAGACATGGGATGCAGTTTAAGTAGGTGCCATTTTTAGTCTCTTTGGAATAGAATTGAACTTTAAATCTTTTTTCATAACTGATTCTCCCCCTCCCCCTTTTTTTAACAGTCCCATGGAGACTCAAAATCTTTCCTTGCTGATGATGATTTTTTATCTCCATGATTCATACACACCTGTTTCTGTCATTTGTGGTTGCTTGAGAGTGCTGATTTTCTGGCAACATTTGTTTGTGGGTGATGGGAAAGAACTC
Source organism: Platysternon megacephalum (assembly GCA_003942145.1). Classification (NCBI taxonomy): domain Eukaryota; kingdom Metazoa; phylum Chordata; order Testudines; family Platysternidae; genus Platysternon; species Platysternon megacephalum. The sequence continues at coordinate 5,493,413 of QXTE01000105.1, forward strand.
AAGAATGATGTAGGCTTTTAAAACTGGGAAAGAATATAAATAGCTGAAAAGTTGGAGCCATGAACATTTTTAGTATCTAATTCTAAAACAAATGGACTAAATATCTGTTCTCTGTGTGTCCCACCAGTGGGAGAACTGTAAACTGAAGCCAGAACTTAGAAAAAGAGAGAGGGGTGGGATCCATCTATTGCCATTAGCAACTTTCAAATACTTTATATATAGTTTATTGAAATATTTTTTCTTTTGAAAAGCAATCTGTGTTCAGAGCCTTGATTTTTTTTTCCAAGTTAGTTGCATGAGGGGTTCTTATAAATGTTTTATCTAAACTAGATATTATATGTGAGATATCAAACTTTGCTGTTTTTTCTCTCTCCTCAGGATGAGTTTTTAGACGTGATCTACTGGTTCCGACAGATCATTGCAGTTATTTTGGGAGTCATCTGGGGCGTAGTTCCACTGAAGGGATTTGTGGGAATAGCAATGTAAGGTTTCTTTCCTCTTATCTGACATGTATTTTTTTTTTTCCAGATGTGGAGGTCACAATATCTCTAGTCTATTTTAAAACAGCAAAGCAGTGGGGTGCTGGAAATGCATTAAAGTCTGACATTTCCTCTAAATACTGTATCATAGTCCAAAGGATAAATCATGTGACCTCATGAGCCAATTGGCACCTGTAACTCTTCCCTCCACCCCCCATTCTGAATAGTTCTTTTTTTACTTTAAAAACATCTCTGACTTACTGGAGAAACGTCCAATTTCTGCCTTTTAGAGCAATGATTCTGAATATTTTCCATACCATGATGCCTTTTCCCCATACTGGGACCCCCTGTACCATGTCAGTGGGATCCGTATGGGAAAGGGAGGGTGGTTACGACCCCAATAATTGTTTGCAGCTTCCAAGTTGAGTACCCTTGTTGTAGAATGTGTTTTGTACAGTCCCACTAGGGATGTTTGTTCCTTTTGAAATCAAAAAGATGTCTCCAAAACAGTAGAAAATGTAAACTGTACCAAGCAAAACAGCATTCTTGGGGGTCTTCTGCTGTTCTCTCGTCCCTCTCATGAGAGATACTATTTTACCAAAATCTGTACCTTCAGTATCATTGTAAGGGGAAGGGGCATCCAAAATTAACTTTTTTTCTAATTTATATCCATGCATATGTATAATAAAACCTCTAATCTGCCTAGATGTATGGGATCCTTGTTCCCTTCTTAGTAAAGACATCAGTGTTATAGTGAGCAAACTAATTAATTAAAAATGTTATAACAGGGTTTGGAAAGTTTACCGGCCACCTATGAGTTAAAGGACCAAGCCTGCTAGACAGAAGTAAATACAGAAAATGGGAGGGACACCAGGGGCGGTGCTCCTGGTGTTGAAGAGGAATAGTACTGGGATTTCATATGGGGTGCTGTCCCTCAGTTCTGATGGGGGACTCCATATTTCTATCTGCCTGTGGCTAGTTGATGTCTTTAAAAACTTAAACCTTTACACCCCTCCAAGTACTGGAAGGGAAGTTTTCTGTCTCCTCCCATCTCTCAGCACATCTTAGCTGCTGCAAGAAGGCAAGGGGGAAAGAAGGTAGTCTCTGGTTCTCTACACTTTCAGACTGTTTTTGACCACGGAGGGGTGTCTTCTCCAGTGCCTGCTCTGCTGGTGCTCATATTTTTCCCAGCAGCAGCAGTGTGATATTGATACAATTGTTGCTCACAGGGTTCATAATAGTAGCACTGAACCTGACTAGTCTTGTTAATACCATTGTGAAACCGCCTGGGAAAGCTTGGAGCAGCAGAGACATTGAGGCTGTTTGCAGACTCTGGAAGAAAACGCTGTATCAGTTTGCATCTTGAAGATTATCTTCACAAATCTTAGGGCTAGAAACACTTTTTGTGTTACTGAAACCTTAAATTCTGCAGAAATTGAGGAGTAAGAGCCCCAGGGAAAGCTTTATCCACTGGAGAGCTTGTTTTTCAGTCCCTTTTATAAATAGTTAAAACTAAACTACAGTAACAACAGATGAGAAATACTGTGTTCTTGCTTGTGTTCACTTACTAGTTCAGTGTGTCTTCCAGCTGTTTGTGTAAATGAGTTCCTGTGTGGAAGGTTATCAAAGTAACTGAAGCTGATACTTGGTACACAGTTGAATCTTCCACACTGGAGAGCTTGTGTTTAACAGTTTCCTAATGTGCCAGAAACATTTAATGCAACTACGACTATTGTAGGTTCTCTGGTAAATGTTGTGCATGTTCTCTTTTAAGAGCAACATGGAAGGCAGGACTCCTGCCTTCCATCTGGCACAGAGCTCCAGTCTTTTCCCACCCTCCTCCTTTCATCCCACACAACTCTCCTTGCAAGAAGTGCACTGTTTGAAGGCAAGTTTTCACTTCCCAGGTTGTCCCAATCCTGAGTCTCTTGAGGCCAGATTTAACTCTGCACTGGAGCTTGTGTGATCTCTGGGACAGGCTGATGATTGCCCAAAGTTACACCCTAGCTGCGGTGGCCCTTAGCGCTTGCCAGGAGCACAGAATGTCCAGGGTACAGATCTGCCCAGGCCACATCAGATCCCCCCCTCTGGCCTGTCCAGGCCTGTCTCCATGCTGCACCTAATTGTAGGGATCCCCTTCGCACTAGCCTAGGAGGCAATAAAGTGCGCTCACAGGGAAACAGCAGATTGGGCCCTGGGTGTTTTAGGGTGAGATGAGCTCTGTTAGACTTGGGTTTAGTTAACTGGTGTTGAGACCAAGAGACTAATACTGTATTTAAGTCCTTGGGTTTTAGCTTTTATGCTGGTGATCTTCTGAGCATTTAACTACCAATCCCTGCCTATAGGGCCACAAATCTGTGCTCTACTGGCAGAGTGTGATGACGGTAATCTAAGGTTTGGATAAGAACTCATTCCCTGGTACAACTATATGAAGCCAGACTATAGATGCACTTGTAGATCCAGCACTTGACAAGCTGGGAAAAAAGTGGGTATAGTTAACATTCCCTGCACTGGAGAGAATCTGCTCTTCTATGCTTTCTTTCCAGAGGGCAGAAGAGTTTGAACTGGAGCCTCTAGCAAGCTGGGGACAGGAGGAGAACATCCTACTCCTTGGCTGTAATGTTGATTAGATCATTAGACGGTTTTATCCTGTAATTTGGAAATGATGGCTCCTAATATCTTTGTCCCCAGATTCTGCCTGATCAATGCTGGCGTCCTGTACCTCTATTTTAGTAGCTTTCAGCAAATAGACGAGGAGGAGTATGGAGGCACATGGGAGCTAACGAAAGAAGGATTCATGACATCGTTTGCACTGTTTTTGGTAATTCCCTCCCCGCTTCCTTTCCAGTTGCTCCAGTTACTACCTGTGGAGTAGTAGTGATGAGATGTGAGTAGTAATGTGCCATGGAATCCTAGGTAAGGGAGGGCTAAGGGGCAGAAACTTCACAGCAAGGGGAAAGGCTGTACTTTAGCAGTTGTAAGGTCAGTTAATTCTTAGTGTTCCCCCCTCTCTCCAGCATACAGATGAGACAGCTAGGGGAGGTTGCCAACACTTTGGAGGATAGAGTTAAAATTCAGAGGGATCTTGATAAATTGGAAAACTGGACTGTAGACAACAAAATGAATCCAATAAAGACAAATGTAAGGTGTTACACTTAAGGAAGAAAAGCCAAATGCACAAATAGAGAAGGATAACTGGCTTGGCAGCAGCACTGCTGAGAAAGATCTGGGGATTGTGGTGGATCACAACCTCAACATGAGTCAGCAATGTGATGCTGTTGCAAAAAAAACAAATGCAATTTTTGGTTGCAAATCACAGGAGGTGATGATATTGCTCTACCCTGCTGGTTAGGCCTCGGCTGGAGTACTGTGTCCAGTTTTGGTCACCAGTGTATAGAAAGGATGTAGAGAAACTGGAAAGGATCCAGAGGTGATCAGCAAAGATCAAAGGGATGGAATGCCAGCCATATGAGCAAAGGCTGTAGGAACTAGGTATCTTTAGTTTGGAAAAGGAGATTAAGGGGGGACATGGTAGCAGTCTTCAAATACTTGAAAGGCTGCCATAAAAAACATGGAGAAAAGTTGTTCTTGCCGTAGAGGGCAGGGCAAGAGGCAATGGGTTCAAACCACAGCAGATTTAGATTAAATCTCAAGAAACATTTCCTAACTGTAAGAACAGTGGGACAATGGAACAGACAGCCTAGGGAGGTTGTGGAAGCTCTTTCACTGGAGGTTTTCAAAAGGAGGCTGGGTAGCCATCTGTCTTGGATGGTGTAGACACAACAAATCCTGCATCTTGGCAGGGGGGTTGACTAGACCCGTCTAACTCTATGGTTCTATGATGATGGCAGTGCAACTTTATTTTTAAAATCTGCTCCCCATCTCCATCAGGGTGTAATCTAGAGCGTGGCATTTGTTATTTTGAATTCACTGCTCTTATCTTTCAGGGTCTCTGCTATGACTCAGTAATACTCTTTAAAATATTTTTCTTTTATGCATTCTCCCCCCCCCCCCCCCCCCCCCCCCCCCCCCCAAATACCTGTGATCCCATTTGGGGCTGTTTTGAAGCTGGCATAGATTCTTTGGTGGCACTTCAGTGTGGGGCATGATAGGACTCCAAGCCAATCAGATGGCAGACTGCACCAGTCTCTGGTATGTGACGTTCCTTATAGCTGTCCGCAGTGGCCCCAAAGTTGAAATTTAGTTTCCTGTCCAGTAGAGTGGCCTCTTACTGAAAACAGTGAGGGATTTCCGATGGTAAAAATGACTTACCCCATGGAGTTGCACCTTGGATTCTGTTTGTGGTTGTGCTCTAGCACCACTCACAGCACTAGCACGACTTATTGAAAAATTCATTCTTTTTTGTGATAAGGGGGAGGGCAGTAAATGTTTGAAACCTTTCCACAGGGGCTTGATTAACCTTCACTTTCTCTCCGTGTTTGTCCCCTCTTCAGGTTGTTTGGATAATCTTTTACACTGCCATCCACTACGACTGACAGTCTGCAGCCCTTGCCTCCCATTCCGGTCTTCAATAAATCCAAGAACATTTTAATAAATCAGAGCCTGTAATGGACTGGTGGGAGATGAAAATCCGCCACCTTTTTGTACCAGTGGTCCGAGGAGCCTGGAACAGCCCCAGCTCCCCTAACAGAGAAGCAAATCCGTCTTGATTTTATACAAGTGTTGCTTAGTGGAACTTTTTTAAAAGCCATCACAATTTTTGAAAGCAGTTCAAGACTATTCTACTTTTGAACTTTTTCCATGACTTTATTCAATAACTGTAACAACCTCCTGTGTGCTAAAGGGTGAATCTGTTAATTTAATTTGTGTAAGTTACCTCACCCTCTGGATGAAATCTGTCATTAAATTGTGACTTGTCTTCCATTGTTGTCCTTCAGACATACAGTTTTAAAACAGCAGTCACTTTAAGTTACTTTCAGTGGAGAACACTGCAGCATTCAAGTAGTACATGGAGTTCAATGGTTGCCCTTGGCTTCTTTGAAGATAATTAAAGATGTGATTTATTTGAGTAAAATGACTATTGTTACCATATTTTTTTTTAAATTAAGAATCGTTTGATCACCAGAATTTTCAAATGCTCTTGGCTAAAGACATGGATTTTTAAATAATTCTGCTGGGGAGAGTTAGTGATCTGCTTTGAGAATGTTTAACTTGTAAACAGTGTTCATCATGCTTAGGACCTCCATCATGTTTCTGCTAGCCCAGAGGGCTACTAACTCAGTTCCCGGAGCCTACCTCAGAGTTCAGTAGTCTAGATGGACAAAATAATTCCAGATGCATACGTTTAAATGTTTGAATTTAACTGCTTAAAATCTTAATTGTTTTTTTATAGTGTATATATAAGTTAACGGGATTCAAATCCTCTTCATTGACAAATGCAGGAGACTAAAAATAAGTACAATTGAGGCAGCTAATGTCAGGATGCAGAATTACTAACTCTTTTAAAAGAGGCATTTTCCAAGGAGCAGATGGCCTCCAGATTTCAGAGTTGGTCTCTTCATGATACTGAGCAAAGCACCATCTAAAGCAGAGATTGCTGAGCTATCCCGTCAGTTTTGAGCTACTCCTGGGTGTTGCCACAGAGGTAAACTGGGGGCTGTTTACTTCTCTAAAATGCTTAATTATATATCTTTTCACAACTTGTATTGACAGCAGTAACATGCACAGTTCTGCCTACGCAGTTATCTTCAGGAAGCAGTGCCACTGTGTGGTTTGGTTGTAGAATAGTCCCTGCTGTTCTAACCTATAGTTCAGATAAACTGGGGGAAGGTTTGTACCAAGATTGCCTTATGGTGAGAACTCAACCTACTTTTAATATTCTCTTGTTGAAATCCTACGTTGTTTCCTTGTCCCTCTCTTCTGAAAGCTCAAGAGCCCAGAATTCATATGTTTGCATATAAAGTTAGGCACCTAAATAACTGTTTTCAGTGCTGAAAGTAGGAAAGTTTCCCACTCCTTTCCCCCCAAACTTTAATAGGGAGGATATCTACTTTGGGAAGGGAAAGATGGTTAACTACTAGTCCTGGAGAGCTGTGGAAAAAGAGGAGCTGAGGCTTGCTGCTATTGCAGTCTGAGTTGCCAGTTTAAAAAGTGAATGATCTCATGCAGACTCCTAAACGTGCTGCTCTCCTGTGTGTGTTAGATTTAAACCCTGCTATGATTTTCTCCTCCTCAGCTGTAAGCATTAATTTCCTTTGAGAAATGCCCTGTCCACTAGTTTTAAGTTATTCTTTGCTATCATCATAAGTTTGTGCGTTTCCTTAATTATCCCCACCCATCAATAAAATAAACCATTGTATACTTGAAAGCAATCTATTAAATAATGTCACCTGACTAACCAGTTGTGTGGCTTCTATCATCTGTCTTCTGAGTATTATAGAATGTTGGGAGCATGGGGCTTTTTTAATACCCTTATTTGTGACCACTAATCTTGATCTGGAGCCCATCGTGTATAATTTTGTCTCTTGGATCTGTGTCACAGGGTTGACATATACCCTCCAGAGGGGCAAGGCGGCCGCTGGGATTTAAAGCCTCATCTTCACTGGTAACGAAACGAGAACTGACCATTTCCCTCACTGCAAGTCTTGCATCCCTGTAGCACACTGGTTCTTGCACTGTGGTTGGCAAGCTCTGGTGGCACTTTGGAGCTGGGCACAGAAACGCTGTGGGAGCCATGCAGACTGGGTTCTCTGTAAGTTTGCCCTAGGTTTGTGCAATATGTTTGTGACTCCGTGCACCACTATAAAACTTGCGTAGGGTAAATTGGTGCATAGCTATCCTTGACCGTATGAACTGTCCCTTTTTATCATCCTGAGTGGAGAAGATAGGAGCTGGAGAGAATGACTCTGCCCATCTCCTTACCTTGCTGTTGGACTGAGTGAGATCTAAAGTACTTCATCTGGCCCCCATCACTGTGGTACCAGAGCACCTCCCAGTCTTTAGTGTAAGTATCCTCACAACACCCCTGTGAGGTAGAGCAGTGCTATTATCCCTATCCTACAGATGGGTACCAAGCACAGAGATGCTAAGTGACTTGCCCAAGGTCACACAGAAGTCTGTGGCAGATTAGGGAATTGAGCCTGGGTCTCCCATGCTAGCCCTAACCACTGGCCCATCCTGACCACTGTTTCTCCATTTAAAAAATGTACTGTTTTCAGCTCTGTGGCATTTCTTTGTTTTAATCTCTCTTGGTGGCTAAAACTGGGTTGATTTGCCCTATGGAAGGGCCAACAGGCTACTGCAGCGGTGGGATAGGACTTCATGGAGGTAATAAAACAGGCTGGTTTTACTGTAAAAGACATTTCTGGCTCCTGGCTTGGGGGGCATCTGAAAATGCCGGTAAAAAGGCTCCAGTTACTGAAGTTGTAATTACAACTGGCCCTTTGCGTGGGATGCCATTGGATTTAACTTGTGAGTGAATCTGACTAGCCATCACGGCAACTGACTTTGGAACCCAAGAATTGGCCGGTGAATGCTCATGGTAAAAGTGAGGTAAACACAGGAAGGGATTTTTATGAAGCCTTCTGGTTTGACTTTTCAAAGTGAAATAGATACAGAAACGTGATGTGCAAAAATACAATCATGACTGAGACAGATACAGTCCCGAGTGTTCAAACCCCAGTGGACTGAAATGTATTGATAGGGAAGAGGAGATGCTTGGGGACAGTAACTGCAATCTGTCTTGGTGCAGTGTTCTCCAATGGTTAGAGCTAGAAGGCAGACATGCTAGGTCCTATTGCCAACTCTTGATTATTAAAAGCTGATTTTTGGTGCAGTTCAGGGTGTAAAGATGGAGAAGCCTTCCCCAAGAAGCTTACCACCCAAAAGTTGAAAGATGAATAAGAATGCCCTGAGTGACCCAGAGGATGGTGGGGGGGGGAGATGGAAGATTTAAAGGAGGAAGTGTGGAGGCCTGGAGCACTGGGCAAGGGGGGTCAGTCTGGCAGAGATCATGAAGATCAGAGTGGGAGAAGGAAAAAGAGCTCGGTGGTGGGCAGTAGTAGTGAGAAGGGAGCATGTGTTGGTCAGTGAGAACAATATGAAAGCTGGGCAGCATTGTGCAGTGTCTTAGAGGTCAGGGATGTTACAGCTGATTTAGTAGGTGATGAGGGGGCAGTGAAGGAGAGCAGCATGGTCCGAGCAGCAGGCAATGAAGCTGATTTCAACTGCTGCAGTTGGATGGATGGGAGAAGGAGGAGGGGGTACCCTACTCTAGGTGGTAAATAACTCAGGTGACTGTTCATTAAGGATGAGTGCGGCAGGGATGTGTTAATGAGTTGTAGTGGGGAGATTTGACAACAGCCTGGATCTGTGCACAGAGAGGAGAAAAAATAACCCCTGGAATGTGAGCCTGGCAAGCAAGGAGGCTGGTGGATTGACAATGCAGAGGGCTTAGGAGCAATCAGGAGCTCTGTTCTAGCTGTGTGGTGTTGGAGGAAGAGGTAGGACCTCCTGGAGGAGATGTGGGGGAGACAGGAAAGGGCAGGAGCCTGGGGAGAAGCTGAGGTAGAGAGGGAGGGTGGAGAAGTGGTAACAGAGGCTGGGGAACTGAGGCCAGTCACTGTAGGCCAGTTTGGGCACCGAATGGTCACATGAAATAAACAGCACCCATCTCAGTGACAGAGCACCTGCAGAACCCAGTGAAACGGGACTGTTTAGCACCTCTGGGGAGTCTGGCGTCTTCTAGATAGGTGCCCACCTTTAAGAACCCAAGTTTGGAAAATGTTGGCCTTAGCCTCTGTCTGTGCCTCTAAAATGGGGCTAAGGCTGTGTCTACACTACCACTTAGATCAGTATAACTTATGTCACTCAGGTGTGTGAATAAGCCACCCCCCTGAGCGACATAAGTTACATCAACCTACGTGCCAGTGTGGACAGCGCTATGGTGGTGAGAGCTTCTCCCACCGACATAGCTACAGCCACTCATTGAGGGTGGATTAATTAAGTTGACGGGAGAGCACTCTCCTGTCAGCTTGGAGCAGCTACACTAGAGAGCTTACAATGGCGCAGCTGTAAACTCTAGTGTAGCCATAGCCTAATGCTCCCCTTTGTATCACTGAGGTCCTCCGGGGAAAGGCAGTCTGTAAAGTGCAGCACCGCTTGTGGTGGTGACACAAAGTGGAGTGGGTCTGAGTGTGAGATGGATTTTTACACTCTAAAGCAAATAGCAGAAGTTCAGCAGTCCCTGATTCTGCATCTTGGTCTAGAACACAGGAGCAAGAGGTGGTATAAACTTACAGGGCAATTAATATGGAACCAATAAATGTATCTGCCATTCTACCCAGCAGCCACTTGATGTGTGAGACTTGCAGGCAGGAGCACACTGCCACTACTGCCTCAGCTGGAAGCAGAGTTAATGGGATAATGTCCTTTCCTGCTGCTGACAACCAAGCCGTGGACAGTGGGAATGAGATGCTGAGTTTGTGGAAGTGAGTCTCCCCGGCTCCGACTGGCTCTCCGCATTCCAGCTTCCAGGCAGCCCTTCGACGCAGTTGGGATCTGAGATGAGTCTGTGGGTCAAAGGAATGAATCGTTCTGCCAGCTGCATGGCCGTGGGACTGTGCCTCTGCAGAACGCAGCAGATGGCTGGTGGGGGAGGGAAGGGGAGTGTCCAAGACACCTGGGCTCAACTCAGCTTCTGCCATGAGATGANCAGGATCTGAGATGAGTCTGTGGGTCAAAGGAATGAATCGTTCTGCCAGATGCATGGCCGTGGGACTGTGCCTCTGCAGAACGCAGCAGATGGCTGGGGGGGAGGGAAGGGGAGTGTCCAAGACACCTGGGCTCAACTCAGCTTCTGCCATGAGATGAAATCAGGTGACTTCCTCCCACTCAGCCAAGTGTGCTGGCTGGGATGTGGAAATGGGCATGGATGGCTGCTGGAAAGTCAAGTGTAAAATCTATTAACCCTTCCAGGGTGGCATTTTCCAGCTGGCAGCAAAGCAAACAGCCCTAGTCCGTGCAAATATATAGTAAGGAGCTGCACCGAGGAAGTGACATTGCCAGGCACATTGTCAGTGAGCAACAACCATACCAACAGGGTGGCAGCGAGACGCTGCCCCGTGGCCATGGCGTAACGTGTTTGCCTAAGACAGAGCAGTTACAGTAGGTTCACCCCAGGGTAAATCTATTGACTTCACTGCTTTTGCAGCAGGGATGTATCTGGCTCATGTTTAGCAGTGCTTCTAATGCCAATAAAATGAGCTGTGGGCAGGAAGCCCTGGAAGGCTATACATTTCCCTTCCTGGCATTTGCAGCTCAGTGCTGGCACCTTTGCCAGGTAAGTTTCCAACCTGCTCCCATTTCTGCCCTTGAGCAATGTCACAGCTCAGTTAGAGATGGGCCTTTCCAGACGTTCTCTGGCTACTGAAGAGCACAAACTGAACTCTGCTGAGCAATGGAAGATTTGCAACCTCATTGTTAAACGATCCTGAGCGCTTCATCAGTGCATCTGTCTGAGCATCACACAGCCCTGTACAAAGAAGAGCAAATAGCAGCAGCAGTTCCATTTCAGGATGGAGAAACCAAGGTGTGGATAACTTAAGTGACTTCCTTAAAGGCCAAGCAGCTGGATGTTCAACCCGGTCTTGTTTCCAAAAGCAGCTGATGCCCTGGATTAATAAACTGCAAAATTCAACTGAGACCCTCCCTCTATTTAAAGCCATCCCCATAAGTGCAGGTGTCACTCCTGTAACATCAAGGAGGCAGTGTGGCCTAATGGAGAGAGTACTGGACTGGGACTCAGGAGCCCCATTAACATGAATTTAGCCCATAGTGTTTAAGTGACTCAGCCAGGATCCCAGGGTCCCATGCTGCTTTGCTTCAGCTAAAGTCTACACCAAGTGTTGGCTCAATGTTGGCAGGAGTTCAGCTCGCACTGTAGTTAATGGGAGCTGTAGCTGCTTGTGCCAGGGCTGAATTTGGCCTGAGGAAGACACAGCACTAAAATTATTCCTGCTTCAGAAAACACTTCTCTTTCCAACTCCATATCATTTTAGGTAGAGGTGAACAAACTGTCCTTCCAATGACTGACCAAATGACAGTATCCGAGTCTGGTAGGAAAAGGAATTCAATGGCCTGTTTGTGATGGTCGCAGATCCCACTGTGAATGATTGGGGCTCCAGCCAAGACCCAAGCAGTGGGAGTTGCCTTCAGAATGCAAAAGGCCCTTCTAATTGTGAAGCATAAATCTGTTTTACAACATTGTCTTTGTGTGTTTCAGCTTAGTAGGGCTATAATGCTGCTGATCTCACACAAACTCAGAAGTCAATTGCTGGCTCTGCTACACTTTCATTGCTATTTGCTCCCATGGCTATTCTACATTCTATTCTATGTAGGTTCTTAGACTGCGCTCCTCACTGTAGTACCTGTAGCCCCATGAAACAAAGTCTGGTAGCAATAAGTGAAAGACGACCTTGATTTCGGGATTGTCAACTGAACAAGCAGTGCGTAGAGTGCAGGTACATGCACAAGAAACATCTCAGAAGAATCTCCTTGAAAACTCTTCCACCTGCTTGAGATCCATGGTGGCAAACTCTTCTGGAGTTGAGGCCAGGTAATTTCCAATCTGAGGGCAGGCCTGTACCAAGGGGATGTTGGTTCCTTTCTTGTCCCCTAAAGGAGAGCATATTGATAGAGATTCTCTAGGTTTTAGTCAGGGGGAGAGGATGGAAGAGGATAAAGTATGGGCCTGACCAGACGAGATACATTCACATAAAAAAGAATCTGACACATCAGAAAAGAGCAGACATAAACAGTGACAAGTTTTTAAAGTGATTGTACACAAATGCTAGAAGTCTAAATAAGATGGGTGAACTAGAGTGCCTCATGTTAAAGGAGGATATTAATATGCATCACAGAAACCTGGTGGAGTGGGGACAATCAATGGGACACAATCAGTCCGGGGTACAAAATATATCGGAAGGACAGAACAGGTCGTGCGGGGGGAGGAGTGGCACTATATGTGAAAGAAAATGTAGAATCACATGAAGTAAAAATCTTAAATGAATCCACATGTTCCATAGAATCTCTATGGATAGTAATTCCATGCTCTAATAAGAATATAACAGTAGGGATCTATTATCGACCACTTGACCAGGACAGTGATAGTGACGATAAAATGCTCAGGGAGATTAGAGAGGCTATCAAAATAAAGAACTCAATAATAGTGGGGGATTTCAATTATCCGCATATTGACTGGGTACGTGTCACCTCAGGCCGCAATGCAGAGACAAAATTTCTCGATACTTTAAATGACTGCTTCTTGGAGCAGCTGGTACAGGAACTCACAAGGGGAGAGGCAATTCTCGATTTAGTCCTGAGTGGAGCACAGGATCTGGTCCAAGAGGTAACTATAACAGGACCGCTTGGAAATAGTGACCATAATATATTAACATTTAACATTCCTGTGGTGGGAAGAACAGCTCAACACTGGCATTTAATTTCAGAAAGGGGAACTATGCAAAAATGAGGAGGTTAGTTAAACAGAAATTAAAAGGTACACTGTCTAGAGTGAAATCCCTGCAAGCTGCATGGACACTTCAAAGACACCACAATAGAGGCCCGACTTAAATTACCCCAAATTAAAAAACACAGTAAAAACTTAACTATGTAAAAGAAGCAGTGAGAGATAAAAAGGCATCTTTTAAAAAGTGGAAGTCAAATCCTAGTAAGGTAAATAGAAAGGAGCCTAAACACTGCCGAATTAAGTGTAAAAATGTAATAAGAAAAGTTAAAAAGGAGTTTGAAGAACGGCTAGCCAAAAACTCAAAAGGTAATAACAAAATGTTTAAGTACATCAGAAGCAGGAAGCCTGCTAAACAACCAGTGGGGCCCCTGGACGATCAAGATACAAAAGGAGCACTTAAAGATGATAAAGTAATTGTGGAGAAACTAAATGAATTCTTTGCTTCAGTTTTCACGGCTGAGGATGTTAAGGAGATTCCCAAACCTGAGCCATCCTTTGTAGGTGACAAATCTGAGGAATTGTCACAGATTGAAGTGTCACTAGAGGAGGTTTTGGAATTAATTGATAAACTTAATAGTAACAAGTCACCGGGACCAGATGGTATTCACCCAAGAGTTCTGAAAGAACTCAAATGTGAAATTGCGGAACTGTTAACTATGGTTAGTAATCTGTCCTTTAAATCGGCTTCTGTACCCAATGACTGAAAGATAGCTAATGTAATCCCAATATTTAGAAAGGGCTCTAGAGGTGATCCTGGCAATTACAGACTGGTAAGTCTAACGTCAGTACCGGGCAAATTAGTTGAAACAATAGTAAAGAATCAAATTGTCAGACACATAGAAGAACATAAATTGTTGGGCAAAAGTCAACATGGTTTCTGTAAAGGGAAATCATGTTTTACTAATCTATTAGAGTTCTTTGAAGGGGTCAACAAACATGTGGACAAGAGGGATCCAGTGGTCATAGTGTACTTAGATTTCCAGAAAGCCTTTGACAAGGTCCCTCACCAAAGGCTCTTACATAAATTAAGTTGTCATGGGATAAGAGGAAAGATCCTTTCATGGATTTAGAACTGGTTAAAAGGCAGGGAACAAATGGTAAATTTGTAAAAAAAGGTAGGAATAAATGGTAAATTTTCAGAATGGAGAGGGGTAACTAGTGGTGTTCCCCAAGGGTCAGTCCTAGGACCAATCCTATTCAACTTATTCATAAATGATCTGGAGAAAGGGGTAAACAGTGAGGTGGCAAAGTTTGCAGATGATACTGTTAGCCAAATGGGCTCGTTATTAACTGCTCAAGATAGTTACTAAACTGCTCAAGATAGTTAAGATCAAAGCAGACTCAGAAGAACTTCAAAAAGATCTCTCAAAACTAAGTGATTGGGCAACAAAATGGCAAATGAAATTTAATGTGGATAAATGTAAAGTAATGCACATTGGAAAAAATAACCCCAACTATACGTACAATATGATGGGGGCTAATTTAGCTACAACTAATCAGGAAAGAGATCTTGGAATCATCGTGGATAGTTCTCTGAAGATGTCCACGCAATGTGTAGCAGCAGTCAAAAAAGCAAATGGGATGTTAGGAATCATTCAAAAAGGGATAGAGAATAACACAGAGAATATCTTATTGCCCTTATATAAATCCATGGTACGCCCACATCTTGAATACTGCGGATAGATGTGGTCTCATCTCAAAAAGATATGCTGGCATTAGAAAAGGTTCAGAGAAGGGCAACTAAAATGATTAGGGGTTTGGAATGTGTCCCATATGAGGAGAGATTAAAGAGGCTAGGACTTTTCAGCTTGGAAAAGAGGAGACTAAGGGGGGATATGATAGAGGTATATAAAATCATGAGTGGTGTGGAGAAAGTGAATAAAGAAAAGTTATTTATTTGTTCCCATAATATAAGAACTAGGGGCCCCCAAATGAGATTAATGGGCAGCAGGTTTAAAACAAATAAAAGGAAGTTCTTCTTCACACAGCACACAGTCAACCTGTGGAACTCCTTGCCTGAGGAGGTTGTGAAGGCTAGGACTATAACAGGGTTTAAAAGAGAACTAGATAAATTCATGGAGATTAAGTCCATTAATGGCTATTAGCCAAGATGGGTAAGGAATGGTGTCCCTAGCCTCTGTTTGTCAGAGGGTGGAGATGGATGGCAGGAGAGAGATCACTTGATCATTACCTGTTAGGTTCACTCCCTCTGGGACACTTGGCATTGGTCACTGTTGGTAGACAGGATACTGGGCTGGATGGACCTTTGGTCTGACCCAGTATGGCCGTTCTTATGTTCTTAAGGGGGAGACAGGCTAAGCTAACAGCTTGCTGCAAAAGCTGAAAGGTGCTAGTGCCAGTTGGAGAAGCATCCTGAAGGCTGCAAAGTCTATTTTTGCTCCTTAGAGGGGGTGTTTGTGGTAGGGGAATGGCTGCATGCAGAGAGCAAGCTGACTTACAGCCGGTACAAGAGTGCTCCGTGTCTGTATAGATGTAAATAGAGTTCATAGGTAAAGTGCCAGTAGATGGTGCTCTAGAATATATAGCACAGCTCCTGGGTTTTGTAGGGCCAATGGAATGTGTCCTTGTGTACCACAAATTGCTTCCTCTGACAGCTCTGTGTATCCGCTTCTAACTGCCATTAGCAATGTCTTGGATGGGGTTCCAGGGAATTGGCAATGAGCAGAGCAGTGTGTAAATACCGTTTAAAAACCTGGGTCTATGTGCATTAGCTAGTAGGAGCAGCAGACTCCAACTTCTGATCTGGATCAGAGGGGGACAAAGACGTAGACACCCTTCATGTGGATGACACCAGCATGCTCAGTGAAACAGCAAGAACAAATCCCCCACTAACAAATCTGTGATCCAATCCTGGGCAATGCAAGCTATAGCCTTCCTGCAATGCATGGGTAAAAATGGTACCTCTGTTGCCTAGTTTTCCACTAAGACTAGGTTCCCACGTCTACAGTAGACAGCAGCCCTTGTTCTGAAATCGGTAGCCTTTGTGTGTGGAGTGGGGTGAAACTTTTTTGATCGTAAATTGCATTGTAATGAAACTATTTGTGAATTTGGAAACTTTGGAAATGTCCATTTTGAAATGACATTTTCATATCTATTTGAACAGACATTCAAAATCTTTCATTGACTCAAACAACTTCTTTGGTTTTTCTTTTTGGACAGAAAAACTCAGTTTTGGTTCAAAACTGACTGACCTTTTTTCAGATATTTCGGTTCAGACACCAAAATGAAAATCAATTATTCGCTCGAGTCCATGTGTATTAATAGGGTGGGAAGAGCAAGAAAAGGGTGGGGGCAATCCTGAATTAACAAACAAAGCAAGCCTGGCTTTTAGCAAGGGTTTGACAGCCAGGATGTCCTCCAGGAGTGTTTTGAGGGATTCCTCTGGCTCTAAAAACTGAAATGGGCATCAGACCAGCAATGGTGCCTTGTCACTATTTCAGAGTCAAATCCAGTATGAGACATGCTGAAGTGCATGGTACTGTTGCCCAAACATTAGACACCAGCATTAAAATCTTTGCTTTGTCCTATGAAACCTAGGAACTGTGCAATATGTTCTTGAGCAGGGGTAGGCAACCTATGGCACGTGTGCCAAAGGTGGCATGCAAGCTGATTTTCAGTGGCACTCACACTGCCCGGGTCCTGGCCACCGGTCCGGGGGGCTCTGCATTTTAATTTAATTTTAAATGAAGCTTCTTAAACATTTTAAAAACCTTATTTAGTTTACATACAACAATAGTTTAGTTATATATTAGACTTATAGAAAGAGACCTTCTAAAAACGTTAACATGTATGACTGGCACTCAAAACCTTAAATTAGAGTGAATAAATGAAGACTCGGCACAGCACTTCTGAAAGGTTGCCAACCCCTGTTCTTGAGTGTCACCTACTGGCACCTTAGCTAGATGTAGATATAGCTATATATATCACTCCAGTAACAGGTGATGATAAAATCTGCCTGATTTCTTTCTCTCTCTTTTAAATATACTTACTCCTCTCTTGTAATGAGCCTTTCAAATGAGCACCACTGCAGTGCCTTATGCTATAGCCCCAGCTAGTTCACAGGAGACCACAGCGTGAAGAAGATCCAAAGAAAAGCTGGAGGACAAAAGGACTCGCCAAGCTATGGTGCTGTGGGCTATTTATGAAGTTACACCAAAACACCACTCAGTTGTTCCCAGTATAGCATCGCAACCATTGAAAAGTCAGTGTAATTTAGCAGTAGTATCTCAGATCTCACTGTCCTGACTCTGCTGTATATGAGAAATCCCTGTGGTACTATGTGAAATGTGTTGCCCTTTTAATGCAGTGTTGTTGTAGCTGTGTTGGCCCAGGATATTAGAGAGGCAAAGTGGGTGAGGCAATATCTTTTATTGGACTAACTTCTGTTGCTGAGGGAAATGAGCTTACACAGAGCTCTTAAACAGGAGTTAAGTAGCACATAGACTTTATGCTGGCCCTCCACATTGGGGTTAATTTTTCCTGGTGATGGAGGCTCCTGAAGACCGCAGGATGCAGCAGTCATTTTGATACATCTCTACCACTGCTCAACAGGCTAGGAAGAGAGGGAGAAGATTGCTGCTGTCTCCTTGTTCTTTGAAGGGGTCTTTGAAGGGGTCAACAAACATGTGGACAAGGGGGATCCGGTGGACATAGTGTACTTAGATTTCCAGAAAGCCTTTGACAAGGTCCCTCACCAAAGGCTCCTACGTAAATTAAGCTGTCATGGGATAAAAGGGAAGGTCCTTTCATGGATTGAGAACTGGTTAAAGGACAGGGAACAAAGGGTAGGAATTAATGGTAAATTCTCAGAATGGAGAGAGGTAACTAGTGGTGTTCCCCAAGGGTCAGTCCTAGGACCAATCCTATTCAATTTATTCATAAATGATCTGGAGAAAGGGGTAAACAGTGAGGTGGCAAAGTTTGCAGATGATACTAAACTACTCAAGATAGTTAAGACCAAAGCAGATTGTGAAGAACTTCAAAAAGATCTCACAAAACTAAGTGATTGGGCAACAAAATGGCAAATGAAATTTAATGTGGATAAATGTAAAGTAATGCACATTGGAAAAAATAACCCCAACTATACATACAACATGATGGGGGCTAATTTAGCTACAACGAGTCAGGAAAAAGATCTTGGCGTCATTGTGGATAGTTCTCTAAAGATGTCCACGCAGTGTGCAGAGGCGGTCAAAAAAGCAAACAGGATGTTAGGAATCATTAAAAAGGGGATAGAGAATAAGACAGAGAATATATTATTGCCCTTATATAAATCCATGGTACGCCCACATCTCGAATACTGTGTACAGATGTGGTCTCCTCACCTCAAAAAGGATATTCTAGCACTAGAAAAGGTTCAGAAAAGGGCAACTAAAATGATTAGGGGTTTAGAGAGGGTCCCATACGAGGAGAGATTAGAGAGGCTGGGACTCTTCGGCTTGGAAAAGAGAAGACTAAGGGGGGACATGATAGAGGTATATAAAATCATGAGTGATGTTGAGAAAGTGGATAAGGAAAAGTTATTTACTTATTCCCATAATACAAGAACTAGGGGTCACCAAATGAAATTAATAGGCAGCAGGTTTAAAACAAATAAAAGGAAGTTCTTCTTCACGCAGCGCACAGTCAACTTGTGGAACTCCTTACCTGAGGAGGTTGTGAAGGCTAGGACTATAACAATGTTTAAAAGGGGACTGGATAAATTCATGGTGGCTAAGTCCATAAATGGCTATTAGCCAGGATGGGTAAGAATGGTGTCCCTAGCCTCTGTTCGTCAGAGGATGGAGATGGATGGCAGGAGAGAGATCACTTGATCATTGCCTGTTAGGTTCACTCCCTCTGGGGCACCTGGTATTGGCCACTGTCGGTAGACAGATACTGGGCTAGATGGACCTTTGGTCTGACCCGGTACGGCCTTTCTTATGTTCTTATGTTCTTATGTTCTGTTCTTGCTTGGAGCACAAATGCTGCATTCCTCCCCATGGGCACCAGTCAGTTTCACTATAGTTCATAGTAAATTTCTAGTTAATTTCACTGTCAGGTTCTCCCACCCCAGCAGACCCTGCAAAGTCTGAGTTGCAAACGCTGGACCATAGGGTTTATTTGTTTCACAAAAACTCTTCTTGTAGAAATCCCAACTGAACATTTTGACTGTTTCTTGTAATAATTTATTTTTGCAGAACCTGAAGCTGTGGCCAAATTTGACTAGACATTGTCTCATTCAGGTTTCAAATAACCAATCAACAGGACTGTTTTAAAGCCAACCTAACCCTTTTAAGCTGTGACTGCAGAGAGCACATGGCAGGCATAGTGTGATCATAGCTGTTACATCCCATGAGACAGAGTGCTGATGTACATCTTGCATAGGCTGCATGCATCAGAAGAGCCCTAGTGGAATTCCCACTATGAAGGAGTTACAGTAGTAAAGCCTCAAGTTCTCGGTGCTTTGCCTGGAAGCTGGGCCCAGTGATCCCAGAATAGAGAATGCTCCTTACACAGCATGAAATGCAGTCCCAGTCTAAGAACAGGTGAGCATGAATTAAGAAAAAGTGCTAGCCTTGAAAGACCCAAGTTTTTGCTTCTCTGGATCAAAATTTCAAAGCTAGTGTAATGGGGCATGTGCAAAAGGAGGGCTCTTAGGAAACCTTGTCTTTATGCATGCAGAGAGGCTTTTATAGGTGCAATGGGTGCATGGACATCTCTGGGTGAACGGCTGAATCCAGATGTGAAACGCAAGCACTGCTTAAGGTGGCTTTGACTTTGTGGATTGTATTTCATTCTCTTCCTCCTCCCCCCCCCCCCCTTTTTTTTTTCCAAATCTCAGCTTACATTTAAGGAAAGTACCATATCCCCAGTTCTCCAGGCCTTTTATGGGATCTGTGCATACTTCGCACCAAGAAAGATGTGAAGGGAGCTATTCTGCTTCCCCTCTAATATTACAGCCTTTCATGCAGATGCTGTAACGTATTCCTTCCTCTACCCATTTCCATTCAATTCATTGGATGGGATTTTGGGCATCATTCAGAAATGCATTTTCTCTCTCCCTTCCCCCACCATGCCCCTTTTATATGTGAATTTAGTGCAGGTGAAAGGTGCTGATGCCTTGTAAACTGTACCCTTCTGTCCACCCACTAGGTACAGGATGGACAGTGGCAGGGCAAGCCTGGCACCAGCAATGGACCTCAATCCTGAGCTGCAAGGAGCACCGAGAGGGGGAGTCCAGGCTCTGTACTTCATTCAGTCCATGGCCTCTTTGCTGAGACTGCCAAGAAGTGGGTGATTTTTGTGGTGATGAACTGAGGACCCCTCACCCCCATACAAAAACAGGTTATTTCCCATGGAGGCCACTCAACAACCATCCTATTGTAAATTCAACCTGGATCCTACAACCACTTAGGCATGTGCTTAAATTCCACTATTCACTTGCATAAAGTGTTTGTAGGATTGGAGTCTTATAGTGCAAGGTCTTCAAGGCAGGAACTGTGTCTTCCTATGTGTTTGTACAGCACCTGGCACAACGGGACCTTGATCCTGAGCAGAGACTTTGGGTGGTATAATAAAACAAATAATAAAAAGAATACATGTTTCATTCACTATTTGACCTAGGTTGCAGATGAAAGGCTCTTTATACCACTCCCACTCCTGAGCCATCTGGTCCTTTTGGGATGCACTTAAAGGCTGTTTAAATCCCCCCATGACAATGAAATTCCCCCCCTCCAATTATTATGCAAATCCTGCGGAGTCTGACGTGGTAGTAGAACCTGTTTTGATGTAACCCACAATACAAAACATTCTGGTCAATTAATTCAATGGGAGTTTTGCATACTGTGCACATGAATTATTGTAATAAGTAGCACCCGTAATCATAATTTACTTGGGAATACATAGGCTAGTTTATGTTGCTCAGTCATAAAATACAATGTGTATTTATTGTGCATACCAATTAGTCTCTGATCGCTTACATAACCATGCCATTTCAGTTTAGGTATGTCGTGTGGGACTTAATTATAAAATAATCCAATCTAAGTCATGGAGCTAATAATTTGCAACATTTTATTATTAAAAATGTAGATTAAAGTGTTTAGATGGGTAAAAAGAGATTAAACAAAAGCTGATCAAAAAGAGACACATTTTCTTGACTTTTGTTGTGGAGAAAATATTTCAGCAAACTCTAGTTAAAATTCTAGATTTGTTCCCCTTCTGGATGTAAAAGTTGACAGGTGTGGGCTGCTCAATGTCTGCGATGCTGATCAGGAGCAGTCACATTTCTAAACACATTTGCTAAGCTGAACCCCAGAACAGAACTTGCTTGTGCAAACAGTCACTTTAACCATGTGTCATATATGTGAAACACGCAGCTGTGGAGAAGCAACTGGGCACACTACACGTGCAATTGAATGTGCGTACGGGAACGTCTGTGTGCAAGCCTCTGTATGCACGCACACCTCCTGTCTGGTTTGTGATACATGTGTTGGTGTTGGAAGTTGAAAGGTGTGTGGCCCAATTGGCTAGGCTGGCTGCTCAGATAAGCTGGGGCATTGCAGGCTGGGGCCCATAGGCTCTGTGGCCATATGTCTGTACAGAAGATGTTAGAAGCCACAGGCTGCCCCAGGTCTAACCTTCCTAAGAGGAATGGGGAAAAGGATAAATAGATATTGTTATGCTGGAAAGTGCTTACAGCTGCCATCTCTGTCTCTGATCACTAGACTAGACAATCACAGCCCAGTTAAAGTCAACAGGTGTGCTAAGCACTCTTCTTTCAGTCTCAGTGGAAGTAGCAAGTAAGCCCCTTTATGTAGAGAGAGAGAGAGAGCTGGAAACAATAGAAGCTATCGCCCAAGGCAATGGGCCACAGGGCAAGGCCTGAGCAGAAGGTAAGATGTATGGTCTGTGGGGTTGTTTGGAAGGCTGTGTGCGCGAGAGGAAAGCCAACTACCAGCCAGAGAAGCAGACAGACAGAGCTCCTTGAGCACGGAATACTTTGGAAAGGCAGACTTGGGGATTTCTAAGCAAGGAAACTGCCTGCTGTTGTTTGGTTCTACTGCGTTCAGGGAACCAGGCCGGTGTGTCTATCCTTTATCCATAAACAGGATTGCACCAAACAACATACCCAGAGCATCATAATAGAAACACCCCGCAAGGCTAGCAGCTTGGGCCAGAAGACACAACCATATGGCTCCTGTTGGAAGGGCGGGAAGGACGAGTTCAGCTAATTAAGCTGCTACCGGCTGCCTGAGGCCTGTACAAAGGCTGAGCAGGGTGGTTCGGTAACACATTTCTACCAGGGCAGCTCCCCTAAGGCAGGTGCAGACTGTGCCCCTGGTGCTACTGAGGGATCACATCTGCTCAGCCCGGACTGACCCTGGGACTGAAATCCTGGCACCAGTGCAGCCGCTGGCAGAACCCCCCTGACTGCAAAGGGCCCGGGGCTCACCCGGCCTGGTTAGCCACACAGCACAAGGGGCAGGTTGGTACCCAGCTCCCTTGGACAATCCATGGCCCCTGACTCCCCGCGGTGTCTTTGGCTGTGGGGAGGGGGTGCTGAAAGGGGGGTGAACGTGCCTTGGATGCCCCCGGTCCAGCAACAGGGGCGCTGCTCCCATGCAGGGATAATGGCTGGATTCCTGGTGATGAGCAGCTGTATCTCCCCTCCCCGGGGGCATCTCTCCCCTCCCAGCTGCAGAGGCTGGGGGATCCCCCCTCATCACAGGTGCGAGATCCCCCCCACCCTGGGGGCCGTTCCCTTGCAGAGGCGGATCCCGGGCACCTGTTGTCCCTGCGCTACGCAGCCGGGGGCTGGGCGCCCGCTCCTCCCTCCCCTCCCCGCCGCTGGCCTCAGTCACTTCCGGAGCTGGGCTGGGCTGAGCCGAGCCGAGCCGAGCCGGGGCAGGATGGCCGCGGCCGTGGAGAAGGAGGCGAGCCAGCAGAGCACCCTAGGCGCCTACTCGCCCGTGGACTACATGAGCATCACCAGCTTCCCCCGCCTGCCCGAGGAGGAGCCGGCCGGCGCGGCGGCCGAGGGCTGCCTGCGCTCCAGGAAGGAGGAGGACGCGTTCCTGGGAGAGCAGGACACGGGTGAGAGGAGCCGGCCGGCAGCCCCGGCGCCCCCTCCCCGCCCGTCAGCCTCCCCTCGGCCGAGCATCCTTCCCCGCCTCCGGTCCCTCCCGCCCGCCTACTGCATCCCTCCATCGCTGCTTCCCTCCCGCCCGCCGCCGCCTCTCTCCAGCCAGCCCTGCAGCCGCCCGTCTCCGTCGGCCCTGCTTTGCTCCCTGTATCCCTGCTGCCCTCCCTTCGCTGCAGCTCCCTCCCCGCCGGCCGCCCCTGCAGCCAATCCCTCCAGGACCGGGCACCCTTCCCCCGCACGCCTCCAGCCGGGGCTGCCCTTCACGCGGTTCTGGATCCAGCTTCGTCCACCTGCACCCCCCCATTGCACCAAGCCATGCACCCCTCGCTATCCCTGTCTGCAGCCCGCCAAGCACCCCGTCCCCCGCTGCTGCCTCCTTCCACCTTCCCTATTTTCTGCTTCTTCTGATCCCTTCATTTCATAGAATCATAGAATATCAGGGTTGGAAGGGACCTCAGGAGGTCATCTAGTCCAACCCCCTGCTCAAAGAAGGACCAATCCCCAACTAAATCATCCCAGCCAGGGCTTTGTCAAGCCTGTCCTTAAAAACCGCTAAGGAAGAAGATTCCACCACCTCCCTAGGTAACCCATTCCAGTGCTTCACCACCATCTTCAGACCCTTCCCTCATTGCTGCCTCCATCTCTCCTCTCAGTGCCCCTTCTCACTGCTGTCTCACTCCCTCCAACCCCCTTCACTGCTGCCTCCCTCTCTCGCCCGCACTCCTCTCCTGGCCTGGCTCCCAAAGACTCCAGCACTCCCATCTCGGCTGCTCCAAATCCCTTGGTCACCCTGGACCAGGCCGCCCGCCCCTCACTAGCCCCCTCAGTTTCCCAGTTTCAGGTCCCGCGAAAGCCCCTGGCCCTGGTTCCACTCAGGATTCACTCTTGGAGCCTTTTGGGGAATGGGGTTGGGTGTTCTTTCACCCACTGTCTTCAGGGTTTGGCTGGCTGGTCTTTCCCCTGCCCTTCAGGGATCTGCCGAGGGGACCACCCCTTTCCTCCCCTCAATTCACACAGGACTTGGCACTCTTCAGTGGCTGGGCTGCTGATCTTCCCTCACCTTGCAGGGCAGACTGGGCTGGCCGGCCAAGGCCTGTGGGAGTCCCCCTCCCTTGGGGGTAGGATTTCCCTGTACAGTGGGGAATCTCCTCAAGCAGGGAGGGAAGCTCTCAGAACGCAGGCAAAACCCAGCTACTGGGGAGTGGGGCACTCTCTGACAGCAGGCAGGCCCAAACCTACCTCCCGGTTCTAGCCAGAACATGGCAGATACTGCCCAGATCCACCCACCCCAGGGATCACTTCTTATAATGTGGCTGTCTCCCAAGATGGTTGAAGTACAGCTTGGTCTTGTAGTGTAGACAAGACTGAACCATGTCCTTGATCCATGCTGAATCCTTGGAAATGGTTTGGAGTTATAATTAAAACACAGTTATGTCCTGGTCCTCATTTTCCCCAAAATACCACACTTGGTTTCTCTCTCTCTCTCTCAGAATCTTCTAGAATTTAGGCAACCGAACCTGGCATTTCAGCCTTTCCCAAGGGAACACCCCCATCTGTTTTTGTGTTACCCTTCTCTCTATTCCCCTCACTCTTACCAGCCCCTCCACTTAGTTCATTACTGCCCTGCATTATCCCTTCATCCAAGCATCCTCATACCCATGCATCAGTCCATCCTCCCATCTCCCCCTTTCAGTCACACCAAGCACTTGGAATGTCACTACCCTTTTTATTCTTAATTATTAGTATTCCCTATATCTTATTAGGCTCAGAAGGGTCTTGCTAAGATCCTGTGCCATCATCGTTACCATCCTCTGCCCAGTTTCCCACTTTAGTTTTCTGGGGTCTCCGGTTTGGTAGTGCAATACCAGCTTCAAAGACATATAGACACTTGCAAACAGCTGTGAATTGTTCCTGTCAACTGCCTGGTTTTAATAAAATTAGCTGGGTTTTAAATTATTCTCGATAAACTTTTTTTTAAAATTGTTTCTTCACAGATGATCAAAGTAATATTTTTCTCCAATGGATCCAAATTGACTCCCTCCACCTCCCCCAGAGCCGCCTCTGTGCCTAACCCCTGCCCCACACCCGCCCCAGCTCCAACTCATGTCTAAGTGAAACCAGGTGGTATAGAGACCATAGGTCAGATTCATCCCCAGTGTAACTATAAAGAGTTCTATAGACTGTTGATGTTAGTAGATTTACACTAGGGATTAATTTGGCCCCTAATTCATTAATAGCATCCTGACGTGACAATGATCCACGTGACTAGCTGTTGCTCCCCTCTCTCAGACCAGCAAAGTATTTGGTTCCCAGTGATGACTGGTCAGTATCAGGTCAGGGCTGCTACCACTGGGTCACCAGATTGAGAACAAATATCTATACATGCATCTCTCTGTCAAGGCAAGGACTGTTTGTATAGCTCCCAGTCAAGTCTTTGACCCACTGACTTTGAGGACTGAAAGCTAATTTGCAAGTGGTCACAGTTTTTACCTTTTCATTTCCTTGATCACGTTCTAATAAATTACTAAGTTTTCATCATCCATTTTCATTTCATGCCATTCCAGGTCGCACTCACTTTCAGGCCCAAGGGAGAAATGTCCCCTTAGTTACTTTACCTTGGAATCTATGGGAAATATTTTTCAAAAACTTTAGGTATATCATTGTGTGTGCAAAATGCAAGCACAAGTTCATGCCTCACCTAGGTAGTGAGGTCCCACAGGGGTCTGTCCTGGGTCCAGTCCTATTCAATATTTTCATTACTGGCTTGGATGATGGAGTGGAGAGTATGCTGATAAAATTTGCAGATGACACTAAGATGGGAGGGGTTGCTAGCACTTTGGAGGACAGGATTCAACATGACCTTGACAAATTGAAGAACTGGTCTGAAATCAACAAGATGAAATTCAATAAAGACAAATGATAATTGCTACACTTAGGAAGGCAAAATGAAATATAAAGCTACAAAATGGGGAATAACTGGCTGGGCAGTAATACTGCAGAAAAAGATCTGGGGGTTATAGTGGGTCACAAATTGAATATGAGCCACCAGTGTGATGCAGCTGTGACATCATTATGGGGTGAGTTAACAGGAGCATCGTATGTAAGACAAAGGAGGTAATTGTCCTGCTCTGCTCAGCACTGGTGAGGCCTCAGCTGGAGTTCTGTGTCCTGTTTGGGTGTCACACTTTAGGAAAGATGTGGACAAGTTGGAAAGAGTCCAGAGAAGGGCAACCAAAATGACTATGGTTTAGAAAACCTGATCTCTGAGGGAAGGTTAAAAAACCAGGCATGTTTAGTCTTGAGAAAAGAAGACTGGGGGGGACCTGATCACGGTCTTCAAATAAGTTAAGGACTGTTATGAAGAGGAGGGTGATGAATTGTTCTCCAGGACACTGAAGGTAGGATAAGAAGTAATCAGCTTAACTGCAACAAGGGATATTTAGGTTAGATATTAGGAAAAACTTTCTAACTAAAAGGGAGTTAAATACTGGAATAGGCTTCCAAGGGAGGTTGTGGAGGTTTTTAAGAACAGGTTAGACAAACACCTGTCAGGGATGGTCTAGGTATACTTGGTCCTGCCTCAGCACAGGGGGCTGGACTAGATGACCTCTTGAGGCCCCTTCCAGCCCTATAGTTCTATGATTTGATGTGTGCCATTATCCTGGTGGTGCATGCAAATCTGGCTATTTGTGTGCACAGGTACTGAATTTCCCCACCGTGCTGCAGTAGTTTCATGCAGAAATCTGTTACACAATTGCACAGCTGACATTTTTGAATGTTTCATGTTCCTACTCACCTATTCCACTGTATAAATGAAAATATAAATGCTTACATGAATGTAACATCAAGTGGCTTTGAAAAATCTACTTGTGCACTCACCAGTGCCAAGTAGGAGACATTATTTGGCAAATTGAGGAAGTGGTAATCTAGGTCTTCATTGTCTGCCCAATCTAAGCTCTCATTTAATAAAATTTGTATTTCCTGTGGTTGTGAAGAGCACCTTCCAGTGAGAATCAGATGGAATCGGACAAGCGCCATCTTTCTGAGCCTATAGACAGGCAGCTCCAGTGTGGGGAGTCAGGAGGGTTAGATTCTAACTGAGGTATTTATATGGCCCCCCCATTACCACATTATTTGAGCACTTCTCAATCATTAATGTTTTTATCCTCACAACATCCCTGTGAGGCAGGGCATTGCTGTTATCCCCCTTTCACAGATAGGAAATTGAGGCCGAATGACTTGCCCAAGTTCACACAGGAAGTCTGTGGCAGAGCAGGAAATTGAACCCAGCTCATGGGCTAGTGCCCAAACCACTGGAGTGTCCTTTCTCTCAGGCTGCTGTTCCCAACTCTGCCATGGACATCCTGTGTGACATGACTGGCCCAAGCTCGTCTCTCTATGCTCTGGTTTCCCCCTCTCTAAAGTGGGGTACACGAGCATCCCTGTCTGCAAGTTGTGTTTTGAGGCTGAATTCATTAATGCCTGTGAAGGTCTCTGAGATCCTTGGATAGCAGGCACTGTGCACCCACCCAGTATTTGGATTATTTGCCTGTCACAGGGGCAAACAAGGATTAAAAGCTGCAGGGTGACACAGGGTTTAAAAGCTCTGAGCGGTGCAGGGCCAGGCCAATACTGTATGGGCTAAAGAAGTGGTTCTCAAACTTTTTGTATTGGCAACCCCTTTCACACAGCAAGCCTCTGAGTGTGACCCCCCACCCTTATAAATTAAAACCACATTCATGCAGTTTATTCAGCATCTGAATTAATCAAACCCTCTAATGCTGTCTCAGTGCCTGGGCTGGCCTTAGGAAAAATAGCGCTCTGGGCAAACTTCAATTTTGATGTCCTTTCTTTGGAGGAGGAGCGGGGCTGGAGGCAAACGGGGGTAAGGGTGGCTCTGGGCTGTCAGCTCCATGCATGGCTGGGCATGGGGCTGACAGCTCATGACCCCCATGTAACCACCTCAGGACCCCCTGAGGGGTCACAACCCCAGTTTGAGAACCCCTGGGCTAAAGGGTGGTTACACCAGGCCTTATCTGTTGGAGGGTGCTGCTCTTGCAGCAGCCTTTCCCTACATTCACCTTCAACTTCCTCTGAACACTGGCTCCCCGTGGACCCTCCCTAGGGACCAGCTCCACAGCCTGGCTCTCTCAGTCCCACCCATGACAGATGCCAAAGCCCCACCAGTTGCTGAAATTCCCCTTACTGACAGGTGCCCAACTCCCGTTTTTCAGTTGCAAAACCCTCCCACATTCACCTGCTTACCTCTCCTCCCCACTCCTGTGTGTATAATACGTGGGGTGTCAAAGTTCCTGGGACCCCAAGGAACAAATGGCCTGCCCTGGTGTCAGGGCCGGCTCCAGGCACCAGCTTAACAAGCAGGTGCTTGGGGCGGCCACTCGGGAGAGGGGCGGCATGTCCAGGTATTCGGCGGCAATGCGGAGGGTCCCTCACTCCCGCTCGGAGCGAAGGACCTCCCGCTGAATTGCCGCCGCAGATCGCAATCGCGGCTTTTTTGTTGTTGTTTGTTTTTGGCTGCCTGGGGCAGCAAAAATCCTGGAGCCGGTGCTGCCTGGTGTAACTGTCTGCCGTGAAAGTCTCCACAGGAGGGTGTCTTCCGAAGTGATGGGCAGTGTTTGAGCAGGGGCAGAAGGAGAGCTGAGGGTCTGGGTTTTATTGGGGAAAGAAAGGGGCATGTGTTGAGCTCTGTCATCCCAACTATAGGCATGGCTGAGGTCTAATTTTCAGTCCTGCAGTCTCTGTTTCCAGAGCTCTATAGTAGCACAAGAGAAGCGTGGCTTAGCATTGAGATTGGAGACACCCATGGTTTTGCACAGAGATTCCTGCTGCTTTGATTCTCCAAGTAAGAGAGCATCAGTATTTGTCATTTGATTTTCTTGCTGTAGGTGAATGTGGTGCTGGTGGAATTGAGAGAAGTGTGAATGCTGGCTGGAGCCAGGGGATGTGCACAATTTGCCCCCCACTTTTGCCCCAGCTCTACAAGAGTAATTACTTCCCCCGCTAGTCCAGTTGTGCCCCCCCCATACAGTTCAGCTTATGCGCTGCACTTCTGACCTGTGCCCTTCTACTCTTCCAATTCCGGGCTTCCACGCAGCTCTGCCAAAGCACCCCAATCCTGACCTGCAGCACCCCTTGATGTTCCAGTCTTGGGCCTCTTCCCATTGCCCCAGCCTATACACAGCCACTGCCCGCCCACCTCAGCCCTGACTCACTCTGTCCATCTTGAGCTCCTGTTGAGAAGAGACACCCAGCTGTGTTGCACTGCATGGGGTTTCTTTGCTATGGACCAACATCCACTGGGGACTCAGATGAGAACATCAAACATGGTTCCATGGGTGACCTGAGGCAGGATTGCAGCCCTGGTCTCTAGAGATGAAATGTAGGAGAAGGGTTTTGACTGAGCTACTGTCTGGTACTATTCATGAGTCATGTCTTGGTTGAAGGTTGTACAGGTGCTTAGACCTTAGGGCAATGGTGCCCAGCCTTATTACACAGGAGGGCCACATAAACTTAAGCACCACCTTGTGGGGGCCAAACAGATTCTACAAGATTTCAATAAGATTTAAAGTCACCTGTACTGATTATTAGTTTGTTTGTGTCTTGTTTCGTATGTATTTAGATAGACCAGGGGTCCCCAACACGGCAGCGCTCAGGGTTTTGTTTTTTTTTCCTCCGCCGGCAGCGCTCGGGGTTTTGGTTTTTTTTGGCGCCTGCCAGACGAAAAAGGTTGGGGACCACTGAGATAGACAATACTGCACATAGAAACAACCTATTTAAAAACAAATAAAGAAATGAGTGCCTAAAATGTGTGTCAATTATAGAAAACAGGAAAAATGATGTAAACACTATCACAAAAAGCTAATGAATCAATCGGCTGTTGTATATTGTGTCGAAGCAGGCTGGGATCTTATGAAATGCTCTGGTGAGCTGTGTATGGCTTGTGGGCCGTAGGGTGGGCCCCCTGCCTTAGGGGATAAGGGTGCTTTTATAAATAAATACAGTGGGCCAAGCTTGATCTCTCATGCTTTGCCCTGGCAGTGGCCTTACTCCTGAGTTACGGTGAGATTGGTGTAAGAAGATATAACTTTGACTCCAGTGCAGTTACTCCTGGTTTATTGCAGTGTAACTGAGATTAGAATTGGGGCCCATCCTGACTCCAGTGGAGTTGCACCTGTTTACCCCAGGTCTCAATTTGGCTTTAGTGGTTTTAAAATGTCAGGAATGAGACAGGACCTGGAAACTCATAACTGCTGCCTTCCCCAGAAGCACTTGGAAGGAGGCTGGTAGAGACATTAAGAGGTTAATTGGGGCCTTCCATCTCCACCTGTTCAGCTTGGCTTAGTAAGTGAGCCAAGCCCATCCGTGAGGACAGGGGAATGTGTCCTTCGTACAGGATGAGCAGGGACAGCCTAACATTAGCTCTGGACTATTCCTGCTCCCCTGACAAATGGGGCTGAGGATGGGGCAGAGACCAGGCTGCCAGCAGCCATTCTCCCTCTTAGCTGATTGAGTTAGTTACTGACTGGAGTTGAGGCATATTATTATTATGTATTTTATTAATCATTTATATTACAGTGGTGCCCAAAGGCCCCAGTCAGGATGAGGGCCCTCATTGGGCTAGGTGCTGTACAATCATATAGGAAGAGACAGGCCTTGCCTCAAAGAGTTTACAAGCCGCATTGGCAAGACTGACAGACAGTCCCAGACAGACAACATACGAGTGAAATAAAAGGGCAGAGGGACACAACTTGTTATATTTGTTTTTTTTTATTATTTTCCAGATCACCCCTCCACCCCATTCCCTCCCCTCTCTTGGGCTGCCCCAGCCAACCTGCTTCAGCATTGCTGACCCAGGGTCCCCTCATCCCAATCTGCTCATCCCACAGAAATAGCTTTAGGCTCAAGAGGGAAAAAAGCTACAGTTACAGACTGACAGAATGTCTCAGGGCTCCTGGCCTAGACCCCCAGAGGCAGAGGCCCCTCTTGGCCAGTCCCTTCCCCCTGCAGTGACTGGTGGCAGCTCTGTGCCTCTCTCTCTTTGCCAGGGAGATGTGTGGAACCCTGCTGCCCCTTGGGTTAATACAAATGACTGCTAGTTGCAGATAGTATGCAGCTGCAGGAGGCCTGCTGATCACATATTCGAACCAAGAGCTAATCGTTCTACTTGTTAACTTGTTCTCCAGTTAATATGCAGCCTTTTTATCACAGGACAAGAGAACAGCTCTTCTCTTCCATCCACAGTCCTTCCCCCCTTCCCCCCCCCCTTTCTCTGCTCTAGGGTGCTAAAAGCCAGTTCACTTCTGCAGAACACCTCTTGTGACTCCGACGCTGGTTTCTTGCTGAGCATGTCCTAGCATCCTCCAGGCTGGGATGCTGTCCAGGAACTTTTGTACCTGCTACACAATCACTCTCCAAAGACATCTCTGGGCCTGACTCTCCTCTCACACTAGTGCAAACCAGAAGTGATCCCATTCGAATCAATGGTGTTTCACTGGTGAGCACCTGGTATAAGTGGGAGGAGAATCTGACCCTATGTATAATCATTATTATTATCAATAAGCAATACTTACCTACATTCACCAGGGGTATTTCTTGCTGCTTTTTGCAGCACTCAGCAACTCCCGATCTTGTTGTACAGAGATGGAAAAATAAGGGACGTCCCTTGTAATAAGGGACTGCACCTGAGCTCTGATGATGCCAGCATTTGCAACTCAAGAGGAACTTGCTTCACCTGAACAAGAGAGGAAGCACAGGGAAGACGACTGTAACAGCTCTAATACCCACTTCCCCCAGAACCACCCGGAGAGGGAAAGGAACAAGAGAACACTGAAAGGTCCCACTCTGACATAACCATAGATAATCGGATTGGGTGTGATAGGCCCAAGTAATTAATCTCAGCCAATCACTGGCTAGGACATAGTAAAAAAAAAAAAAGTCACCCAATGGTGACTAAGTGGTAAATAATGTGGTCAACCTTGGAATGGTGTAAAATTTCCTTTGAGCACATGACCTCATCTCAGCCAACAGGAGTGTGTTTGAGCAGGGAATGCTGGTGACAGCACACCTCTGGGGTGTGTGAATATAAATCTCTATTTCAAGTAGGATTTAAATAGCAGCTGAGTCGGGCCCACATCCCAAGTGGCTATTAACTCCCAGGTAATGCCCTCTGTGCAGGCTCTTCTCACAATCATCAACCCTGTGAAAATAACAGATGAAGAAAATATAGATTTGAAGGACATTGAACAGTAAGGTAAATTGTTTTCAAAATCATGTGGAAGTGATGTGCACTTTGTTTGCTGTTCTGGCCTTTTCCTCCCAGTTAAAGCCTGGCAGTGGGACACAGGGCCTCCTTCTATTGGATGTATCATTTCTGATATTGTAATTACACTGAGTCACCAGATTTTGCATTTCTCCTCATCGTTGTTCAAAAGCCTTAAGTAGTGGGAAAGTGAAACAGTCTCCTTGCCGCCTGAATGCCTTTAGGTTTAGTTGAGTTGCTGTGAACCGCTAATGTACCCTAGATAGACAGACAGGTAGGTGGAGTTTCCCTATTCCCTCTACTATTTTGAAGTGGGTACGTTTGATTAAGTTGCTTTACCTTAAGCACAGCGCCCAAGTAATATTGATGGGTTTTTGGTCTTAACTGCATCTTCTGCAGTGTTTCTGAGACTGGTCTGCAAGCAGAATAACATGGGATCTGTGTTACAACCAAGCCTAAAAGGGCACTAATCATGGGTTCATTGCTGGAAATGTTGGTGCCTTCGATCTGTCCATCCATCTGCTGCATCAAGCAAAATTCAGACAAGTTACCTGTCTAAATCTCACCATCTCCAGGGAAAAGTACCCTTAAGGCTAACAAGTGTTAAAGGAAGGTAGGAGTAAAATGACCCAGAGCAGTATTTGAGCCAGAAAATCTATTGAAAGCTCAATAGGGAAGATAATCACTTTGTTGGAACGGGTACAGATCTAATGCTAGTTCAGCATATGCATTGGAATAAGAACCCAAGCTTCCACAATAACTAACCCTCATTCCCTTTCCTTCCTGCCTCTGAAGATCCAGATTCTTTCCTGAAATCAGCTCGCCTCCAGCGCCTGCCGTCATCTTCATCGGAGATGGGCAGTCAGGATGTCTCGCCGCTGCGGGAGACCAGCAAAGACCCATTCTCTGCGGACTGCAGCTGCCGCCAGGATGGGCTGACTGTGATCATCACGGCCTGCTTAACCTTTGCGATGGGAGTCACGGTGGCCCTGATCATGCAGATCTACTTTGGGGACCCACAGGTAAGCGGAGGCTTTTTTTTTTTTTTTTTTTTTAAAAGGACAATAATCTAGCTATGGGAAGAATTGCCTGCTGGGTACTACAGCTTCCTCCTTTGCTCTCAGCAGTTAAGACACCCAGCAAATGCTGGTAATGCCAAAAAGGGACTGTAGAATTGAGATTGGGAGCCTTCATACTGATTCCCTCTCAGTGATTCCACATCAAATCAGAACCGTTTACACAGCAAAAGCTTTTTCTACCAGCCAGTGCTGTAAGGTCCCTGCAGGATCTGAGAGTCAAGCTGGGTTCTCTCTGCTTTTGCATCATCGTTGCGGACAGAGATTATGCAATCAGATTTATCTGTGAGGTTTTGGTGATGATGCACTGGAGAGAATAGAATCCAGCTCATCCTGCCCTGGCTCTGTGGTTCAAGCAGGAGAAAAACCCAGACCTGAATAAATGTAGTGAGCAGCTCTGTTATTAAGGCAGAAGGCACCTTTGGTACATAGTCACTTTTCTGACAATCACAGGGCGAAATGATAGTGTTGCTGGTCTGTATATTGTGTGGCGCACCTGTCATTGAGGGGTATAATTTTTAACTGGGATTAGGCAGTGTAATGGTTTAAACTACAGAGGAACCCCCTGCTATTCCCTGCCCATGCCTCATATTTTACACACTGGCCGTCTCTCCCCACTTCACCGCAAGGGTTTCACAGGAAAGGCAGCACTGCTGTGCGGGCCCATTTTACTAAGACTTTGTTGCTTTGACAAAATAGGCTACAGAACATTTACTAGTGTGCTGTGATGTCGTGTAATGGGGTGTGTGTGTCACAAACAGGTGTCAGTGGGTCTTGACCAGACTGTCCTCCTCATACTGCTCAATGAAGTGGGAGGTCCTGTCTAGATGTCCTGGGGCAGGTCTCAGAATGGGAAAGGAGCATCCTTGCCCTTTCAATTATTTGGACTCTTGCTGATGCACAAAGTTCATTTGCAATAGATATCTGTTTAGGTAGCAGTCTGTCTAACCACCTATCTGTCTGTCTATGGTGTATTTTTAGAGTGCCCACAATTAGAGTACTGTACCTAGGTGCTGAACATAGTAAAAGCAAACTGTTTCCTGATCATCCTTGACAAATAGCTAGGCCCTGCTACAGGGGTTGTGTTTAGGTGAGTGCAGGGGGATGGGAGCCCTGCCATGGGCATTGTGTTGAGGTGTGTGCAGGGGGATGGGGACCCTGCTGCAGGGGTTGTGTTTAGGTGTGGTGGTGGTGGTGGGGATGGGGGCCCTGCTATGGTGTTTTGTTTAGGTGCATGGTGGTGATGGGGGGGCCCTGCTGCGGGGTTTGCGTTTAGGTGTGTGCACGGGGATGGGGGGCCCTGCTGCAGGGGTTGTGTTTGTGTGGGGATGGGGCCCTGCTATGGGGGTTGTGTGTAGGGGAAATGAGGGCTGTGCTGTGGGGGTTGCTTGTGGTATCTGCCTTTGTGTTTTCTTCAAAGTTTTTTATGGGATTTTGAAAATGTACAAAACATGAAGAGGTTTGAGTAGAACAAAGAGACCAGCTGTTCTCAGCCCTGTCCAGGTGCCAGGGGTTGTGACATACCTAGGGCTAGAGCGTGACTGTAGGAACGACCTGCTGCATTAGAGCATTTGGCCGGGGGGCACTTCACCGGTAGCAGTGGCTGGAGGCCTTTTGTCTAAGGAGAACGCAAGCCGGGCAGTCTCAGCTCCAGCACGAGGAGTGGCGTAGTCAGGAATCCAACTGCTCAGCCATTTACAGGTCAAAACCAACCCCTTGAATTGCACACAGACACAAACCATCTTCTGCTGCCCATGTTCGTTATGGGCCCCCCAGACCAGGCCCTGCCATGGGCTTGAATGCGAGCGTGGGAAATGCTCCTTCCGCCAGCAGATGGCGCTGCCTTTCTCCTACCGCATGGCTTTGCTTCTCCTAGATATTCCACCAGGGTGCCGTGGTCACCGACGCTGCCCGCTGCACGGCGCTGGGCATTGAGGTGCTCAACAAGCAGGGATCCTCAGTGGACGCAGCCATCGCCGCAGCTCTGTGCGCAGGGATAATCAATCCCCACACGTCCGGCATCGGCGGGTAGGTGCAAACCGGTCGCTGTGCTCCCCTCTGCTGAGAGGGCCCACTTGGTGTGGCGGCGTGCTGAGGGGGCAGAACCAGGAGGGCACTGGGTCTGGGCAATGGGGCCAGTGTCGGGCCAGGAGTCTGGTCAGGCAGGTGGTGCAGAGCTTTGCCAGGGAGCTGAAAGGAGTTCCTCTCTGTGCTGCAGCCCTAGGGCTGCCCTGTGCTCTGGGGATGGGCATGGGAGGAATTGGGATCACAAAGTGTCATTCGACTCAGTGCTTCTCGCCTCCTTTGTGCACCTGCCGGCTGGCGATGGGGAAGGCTTCCACGGCATCCTCATTGTAGGGATGGAGCCTGACGAGCCCTTCACAGCCTTGAAAGCAGGGGAGAGGCTACAGAGGTCCTTTTCCTCTGTGTGCCTCTAGACAAGGCTGGCCACGCTCTGTCCTTGCTCTTCCTGCGCACAAGGACTGCTCAAGGCTAGTGCTGATGATGGTATTAGCCTCCCCAAAGGGAGAGGGCTATGGCCTCACCCCCTCTGCAGCAGCCAGCAGAGCCGGGGGAGTGTGGGGAGAGTTCTTGGGAGCCAGACTGACACATGGTGCCCTGAGTCATGCATGCTGTTTCTAGGATCTCCTGCTGCGGAGGTTTGCCATTGCACCACCCCCAACACAGGTGCAATTGAGTCCTTATGCTAAACTATCATGCTGGATGCTGGTGGGGAGTGACAGTGGTAGACCAGATCCTTTCTCCCATCCTTCTGGCTGCTTTGCATTGCTAAAGTGGGCCAGTGGCAGGAGAGAGGCATGGCTGGAGTGTGCTGCACTCTGATGATCCAGGACCAGTTGAAGGGTCCCCAGAAGGCAATTCCAGCAAGCACAAGCTAGAGCAGCCCTGAGTCTGCTCTAGCATGTGTAGGGGTGGATCTGGCCCCCAGGGCAGGAGAGATTAAAAGGGGGTGGAATGCTCCCTATTCCCCCGCCCCAGGTATGCTGAGTGGATCTGTCCTGGTGTTTTTGGAGAACTGAATAAGATTTGTTACACCTGTAAATCATGGCCCTGTTACAAC
Organism: Platysternon megacephalum; assembly: GCA_003942145.1. Lineage (NCBI taxonomy): Eukaryota > Metazoa > Chordata > Testudines > Platysternidae > Platysternon > Platysternon megacephalum. Next base: position 5,529,961 of record QXTE01000105.1, read on the forward strand.
AGCAGCATGTTGCTATATGGGGGTTCCCTCAACTCCTGATGGGACAAAGTGAATGTAAGGAGATCTAAACTGGAGGAATGTGCAGAGTGAGGGGGCTGGAGGAAAGTGCCAACTGCACCATCTTGGACTCCATGTGACCTCCCCACCCCCGAGTTTAGCCTACTGCCTGGAGCTGCTGCCTCCCTTTGGTGTTAGTTTCTAAAGACGTTATGCAAGTGAGACTTGAACCCTCCGCTCACCAGGAAGTCCCAGGGAATGTTACATAAATGCTGTCACCTGATAATGTCTCATCAACTCGGATTTGAGAATCTTTTGTTGTAAGTGGAAACCCCGGTTTGATCCCAAAGCCTGTTACTAAATCTCTGTTTAGGATTAAAAAACAAAATGAAACAAACCACAAATGGATGGACTAGTTGGGAATGGATTTAGGAAATATGCAATTTACCCAAGACTTCTAAGGCACAGAGTTCCTGTGTTCTAATTGGGGATTAAAGCATCAAGTGAACAACTAAATTTTAAACCAACATGCACAAATAATTAGCTATTGGAACAATGTACCACGGAATGTGGATTCTCCATCACTTGCAGTCTTTCAATCAAAATTAGTTGCCCTTCTAAAATATGCACTAATCCAACCACAAGCTTTAGGGATTGATGCAGGAATCACTTGGTGAAATCTATGGTCTGTGTTATGGAGGAAGTCAGACTAGGCTGGCCTTCGAATCTATGAGCAATAGTCAACAATAATGAAGCTTTTTTTTGAAAGTGAGATTATTCAACATTTTTGATTCTGAAGGTGTTTTTAGTTTGAACGCTGCTGGTCCCGTGTTCATCACCTTCCTCTCTACTGTCTCACACCTTTCTTCATGATCTCCCCCACCAGGTTTTAGTTGTTAAACTTTTAGATATATTGTAATGGTTTCTAATGCATGGTAGATTGTGCCCATTATGACACGTGGCCCTCTGAGTACTTGGGTCACTAAATGTAAAATGATTCCTGTGATCTCAGCTGCAGCAGAACAGGCCACATTGTACACACAGAAGCATGATTTCCTAGGATGACACAAGCCCATTCTTGATCTAAAGGTTTATTCTGGACCCTGAGTGTGGAAGAGATTATAAATAATTCATTTCTTGGATGAAACTGATTTCTATTGGGTCATAGAATATCAGGATTGGAAGGGACCTCAGGAGGTCATCCAGTCCAACCCCCTGCTCAAAGCAGGACCAATCCCCAGACAGACTTTTGCCCCAGATCCCTAAATGGCCCCCTCAAGGATTAAACTCATAACCCTGAGTTTAGCAGGCCAATGCTCAAACCACTGAGCTATCCCTCCCCCTATAAACAGTTAGGACACAAAGAGCTGCTCTATTGGTGTAAAGGGAAGGTTGTATTGAAGGAACCTGGTAAAATCCATAGTTGAACAAGTGCCTGTAATAACTCCATTGGAAAGTGGAGTTGCATTGTTGTTTGTATAGCCGTAGAAGTCAAGAAGAGGGCCCCATTGTGCTAGGATGTATGCACAGGAGAGACAGTCCCTGCCCCAAAAAGCTTACAATCTAAACAGAGAAGACAGGCAAAGAATGGGAGAAAGAAAGTGCTGTCCTCTCTGTTTTATAGAGGGGGAACTGAGACACAGATCTGGGGTCTTAGCCAAGATCGCACAGGAAGTCTGTGACAGAGCTGGGAAGTGAACTGTGGTCTCGTGAATCCCAGTCCAGGCCTTCACACCAAACCCTGCTTTTCCCTGTGGGCATCTGCCAAGGACATTGGGATTTTCCCTGTTCTGTAAATTATTAAGAGAGACTACTAACTGTATTTTGTGTGTGTTGTGCAGAGTTGATAATAGTGATGCTTAACAAACGACCAGTCATCATCGGAGTTAATAAGGATTCCAGAACAAGTTAGAAATAGGCTAATGCAGCAGCTTTTAGATCTGGATTTTGTACACCCCCATGTCCGAGCTGATGTGTTTGGAGCCAGTACTTTGCTCTGGCCCACTCTAAAAATAGGGCCATTTTCAAAATGTGGGCCTTGCTTTACATTTCAAATACACTCCCTCTCCAGGGTTTTGGCTTGTGCTCACCTGTAGATCAAATGTACAAATCAGCTTACAAATCCGAGATCAGAGATTGGGATCTGAAACGCAGACTGAGCTCTTTCCGCCTCTTATATCATCACCGGTGATAAAGATTCTGTCATTGGCATCAGCTAACAGGTTAGGTGAAGTTGCACAAACTGAACAGCCTCCAAGTCATTCTCCCCTGGCTGTGATGGCTCTGCCTGCCTGCCAGGAGTAAATGCTTGTGTGCGCCCATGAAGTCAGCAGATAGGACCCAATGTGCAGGGAGCAGAACAGTTGAACAGCTGAGTAAGAGGATGCCATTTGTACAAGCTCAGTGGCACCGAACCCCAGATCCCTATGCTCCCCCCATGTCCCCACAGAGGGGATTTGGTGGCAGGGGTGGGGTACAGGCTCACGGCTGCATTAGTAAGTGCTCGGGGAGTCCAGTGGACAGCAAGGAGCTCTGTATGCCCAATGTGCTCTTCCTTTGCAGGGGGGGAGTAATGCTGGTCCACGATATCCGGAAGAACGAGAGTCAGGTGATTGACTTCCGAGAGACAGCCCCCTTTGGGATCCAGGAGGAAGGCCTTCGGAAGGCCTGGGAGCTGAAGGTGGGCTGGAGAACCTTTATATTTTCTTTTTGTGGGGCTTCCTTGCTAACATTCCCATGTCTTCTCCTTCCAGTCCCCACTAACCCCGATTCCCGGCAATAATGTATGTGCAGCGAGCGGTGGGATGCCTGTTACTCAGAGGGGAATTTAGCCTGGGTGAAAGGTGCTGGCGTATCAAATTCCCTCTTCACAGAACGGATACAAACACAGGTCAAGCATCCTCACCCCCACACCGCTCCTCAGTCCGACTCTGGAGTAATTCGTTCCAGGACTGAGAGGGGAGTTCGGTCTCCATGGCCCACTCTCCTGAGCCTGCCAACAGCAGGGGAGGGTTTGTCAGTTCTGATGGTGGTTTTTGTAACTGACTACGAGGAGCTCTAGGTTTTTGTCCACTAGGAGCTGAACGGAGACTCACCCACTTGTTCTTCAGAGGCCACAGAACACTCACGTGATGACGACTGTCTTTCCATTATTGAGCCAGCCCAGATTAGCCCTGGTGGCCTAGAGGGGAAATGTTTCATGTGCAACGTAGAAATCCCTTGAGCCAGCACGTCTGACTGGAAATGGGTAAACTGAGTCATGCTTGGAGATAAGGGAAATTAAGTAAGAACAGTCTACTTCAGAGAGTGAGATACCAAGGAGATAGGAGCCTGAGGGTATGTCTACATGGCAAAAATCTGGGTAGTAGCGAGTCTCAGAGCGTGGGTCTACAGATTTGGGCTCACACTATGGAGTTGAAAATAGCAATGTAGACATATGGGCCTGGGCTCTGAAGCCCAGGGAGGGGGTTGGGTTTCAGAGCCTGAGCTCCAGCCTGAGCGTGAATGTCTACATGGCTATTTTTAGCACCATAGCGCAAGCATCGCGAGCCAGAAGCTGTAGACCCAGGCTCTGTGACTCACTGCTGTGTGATTAATTTTTTTTTGGCCTTGTAGAAATATCCAAAATGTTAGACAGATAAATAGCAAAGGCTGCATGTCACAGGACTGAGTTCATCCCATTGGCTTCATTGGGGTTACATCAGGAATAAATTTGCCCCACTTTCTTCCCAAAGGCTTTTACTCCTTAACTGTGTTGTCACCAATCCTTGTATCTAAATTTCTGGCATCTTTAGTGTCTTTCACTTTGTATGGAAAATATGCTAAGACCCTTCTGTATGATGAGCGATGGCCTCTCCTTTATGGTAATCGGAGATGGTGTCCTTAGGGCGACTTGACTCTTCCTTTTTTGTGCTTTCTTTTGTCCAGCCGGGTCTCCTGGTGGGGGTGCCAGGCATGATACAAGGGATGCACAAGGCACATCAGTCACATGGAAGGTAAGAATATTTCATATGGTTTAGCTCTGCACAGACTGCACTCTACTGAAAGGTGTTGCAGGATAAAACACCCACTTATTCCAACTCGTCAGCTGCTCACGCTGTAATCTCTGGTCAGTGGCAGATTCAGCTCTAGTGTGGGTTCCATGGCCATAGGATCTTGCTGTTGGCAGGGCCCTGTAAGCTCTGCCCCCCCCGCTCACCCTGCAACAGGACTCTCTTGATATTCTTGGATAGGCTACTGATTCACTTTCCCTTGGGACAGGTTGTTTTCCAGGTCTCTCCCTTTGAAGTGCAGCACTTTTATAGCACTTTTTGTCCCTAGTGCACTTTACAAACACTGGCTGGGGTTTTCAGAATTTCACAAATGCAATCACAGGACTGATTTGCATGTGCAGTTATCACAGATGTGCCTGCAGTCGCATGTCTATGGCCCAGTTTTCAGATGACCTGAGCACTTCAACTCTCATTGAATTCAGTGGCAGCTAAGGGCACTTGAGCCCTGTGAAAACCAGACCACAAACTTAGATAAAAATCTAATTAACTAATAGAACAGATTGATTTTGTCCCCCTCCCTTTCCCTCCCCCCTCCCCCCCCCCCCCCCCCCCCCCCCCCCCAAAAAAAAAAAAAGAATGTTTGGCCAAAACAAAACATTTCATTTTGGTTGAAATTTTCTGGGTTTTCGACAAAGAAATGAAAATTGAAAAGTTTGGGATCCATCCCTTTCTCTCTGCCATTTGCAGGGGGAAAATAAGCGAGGAAGTGAGTTTAACATGAAAAAAAATTAATTTTTCAAAAACGGATTTTTTTCTGGTTTTCATTTTCTCAAAAAATTCTGTAAAAATTTTCAAATGAATTTTTTTTTCCGCTTCATTCAAAATCATTCATGGAAAGTATTGTGTTTTCTGATCAGCTCTACTCAATGAATCCTCGCACCCACCCCTGTGCAGTAGATCACTCTTATTACCTCCATTTTATAGATGGAACATGAAGGCTTCCCAAGGCTACAGAGAGGGGGGCAGTGTCTCAGTTCTGTTCTCTGGCTGCCACAAAGAGACTTCCAACAAAACATATCCTGACTTTACCCCTGTCCTAACCCCAGTGCTAGTCCCCTGAAGACAGCTCTGCTTTTACTGTGTTTCCATTTCAAATGCAGATTTCTCTTTGTGTTTTCTTCTTTGCCAGACTCCCATGGTCAGAACTTTTGGGCCTTGCTGCCAACATTGCCCAGGATGGATTCAATGTCACGCATGACTTGGGTGAGCACCTTAACGCAGCAGAGGGGTCCTATGTGATGTATGCCAGGAAGTATTTCCTCCTGCATATATTAAGGAAGAAGGGGACTGCATTTATGTGTTTGGAATGTGGATGGGGGTTAACTTCCTGGAATTTAATGCTCTTCAGACAGGGAAATGCACTGCATCAGAGTTAGAAATCTGAACAGCAGAGAATGAAAGATCCAGAGTGGATCTTTCCTAGGTGGACTCTTTGGTTTGGGCTGATCTCTCGTTAGAAATAGCATGTTGGAAACATGGAGTCAGATCCTGCACTATTGGAGTCTCTGGGAGTTCTCCCATTGATAGTGAGGGTGGGTGCAGTGCAAATCCATGTATCTGTCCAGCGCCGGCTCCAGGGTTTTTGCTGCCCCAGGCAGCAAAAAAAAAAAAAAAGCGCCGCGATTGCAATCTGCGGCGGCAATTCGGCGGGAGGGCCTTCGCTCCGAGCGGGAGTGAGGGACCCTCCGCCGAATTGCCGCCGAATAGCTGGACGTGCCGCCCCTCTCCCGAGTGGCCGCCCCAAGCACCTGCTTGTTCAGCTGGTGCCTGGAGCCGGCCCTGTATCTGTCTGATCTAATCTGGCTGTTATTGAGGCACCTCTCACCCTAATGTTCAAACACGTCTTTCCCATAATTTTCTGGGTGGACACTCCTATGCTAGCATTAGACTTTTCCTGAACTGAAGCTGGAGTCCTGATTCACTTTACACATTTCACATGCGTCTGACGAAGTGGGTATTCACCCACGAAGGTTTATGCTCCAATACGTCTGTTAGTCTATAAGGTGCCACAGGACTCTTTGTCACTTTACACTGGCACATTGACTAGAGCATGGCCCCTCTGCTGGGGAGGCTGCAGATGGCCAGACTGTGTCAAAAAGGGTCTGTCTACACTGCAATCAGACATCCATGGCTAGCCCGTACCAGCTGGCTTGGACTTGTGGGGCTCAGAGACTGCGGGGCTTTTTAATTGTGGTGTAGACGTTTGGACTCAGGCTGTAGCCTGAGCTCTGGGACTTTCCCACCTCACAGAGTCCTAGTGCTCGAATGTCTTCACTGCAATTAAACAGCCCTGCAACCAGAGCCCCATGAGTCTGAGTCAGTGAGCACGGGCCAGCTACAGGTTTTTAGCTGCAGTGTAGACATACCCAAAGAAAGCTGACCTGCTGGAATGGAGCATGATTAGGGATATGGAACAGCTTCGGTCTGAGGAGAGATTAAAAAGACTGAGGCTTTTCAGCTTGGAAAAGAGATGATGAAGGGGGGATATGCTAGAGGTCTATACAATCTTGACTGGTGTGGAGAAAGTGAATAAGGAAGTGTTATTTACTCCTTCACATAACCCAAGAACTAGGGGTCACCCAATGAAATTAATAGGCAGCAGGTTTAAAACAAACTGAAGGAAATACTTTTTCACACAACGCACAGTCAACCTGTGGAACTCATTGACAGGGGATGTTGTGAAGGACAAAACTATAACTGGACTCAAAAAAGAATTAGACAAGTTCATGGAGGATAGGTCCACCAATGGCTATTGGCCGGGATGGGCGGAGATTCAACCCCATGCTCTGACGTGTTGCTAGCCTCTGTTTGCCAGAAGCTGGGAGTGGATGGTGGGATGGATCACTCGATGATTACCTGTTCTGTTCATTCCCTTCTGAAGCATCTGGCATTGGCCACTGGCAGAAGACAGGATACTGGGCTAGATGGACCATTGTTGGTCTGACCCAGTATGGCCGTTCTTATGTTCTTATGAGCATTGATTGTAGGCAGAGACTGCGCTTATACAGGGCATTCCTATGCTGTCTCTAGCAGTGGAGCTCTTAGTGGATGGAGGTCAAGGTGCAACAGGCCAGGCTGGGAGCGCAAAAAGCAAATTAGACCTCCTAGTGCCAGCCACAGTGCGTGTGGATCTACTGGTCCAACTCCAGGCAGGGGACTTGCACACTTACACTTACCTTTATGTTCATGCATCAAACACTCTCCATACACAATGTGGGAAAGTGCACTATGTGCACTCAAGCGTGCACAACAAATGCAGACCAATGTGTCTTTCCCAAGGGGACACAGCAAATCTGTGGCAGATCCAGCAATGCAATCCTGACCCCTAATCCAAATCTCACGCTAAAGCCACAAGACAACTCCTCTCCTACTGTTGACTGGTCACATGATGATCCTATTGCCCTCATGATCCATGACTATCTGTCACTTTTCAAAGAGGGCAATGGATGGGAATCACACACACACACACACACACCTCTCTTAACAAACCAGAGAGCAGAATTATACAGGCTGCAGATGCATCATTGGCAGCCATCTTCTTCAGCTGGTCTCTGGGGGTGATCTGAATGTCCTAGGTGGTCTCCTCCTGTAATACCGCTGTTACCTTTCTTGCTACAGCCAAAGCTATCACTGAACTGAAGGAGCTGAACTACTCTGACAAATTCAGAGAGACTTTCCTTCCAGATGGCCAGCCTTTGTTGCCTGGAATGTTTGTGAGGCGAGTCGATCTAGCCACCATTTTGGATCTCGTTGGCTCAGAAGGGGTCTCGGCCTTCTATGATGGAAACCTAACCCAGGAGATCATTTCTGAGGTGAGCTATGTCTGTACTTATCTGCACATGGATTATTGCATAGTTAGCGCAACCTAGGACAGATAATGGTGCCACCTAGCTGTTCCTTGTTTTAATATGTACGGACGCATCCTGAGGGTGAGCAGTAGCCAGTTTTGATTTGAGTGATTAAAAATAAAAATTTGGCGCTCAGTTTTTCTCCCACCTCTGTGTAACTCCATTGACTTCAGAGAAGTTCATCCAATTTAAACCAGGATAAGTGACCAATGAAGCGGCGCTATCACCTACGAAAGTGAAATCTACTCTTTCCTCTATCAAAATGTCCCAGAGAAACTACAGAAAGGATCTAATTCTCTTAAATTCGATAGATTTTTACAATCATGTCTGGAGAACCCCATTTGTTTAATCCCTATTACATTTGATAGGACTAGTCTGTAAGGATTGAATGGTTAAAATTTTGGAGGAAATTTAGGTCCTAGGAAAAGTGCTGGAAGGCCTTAGAGAACAGTCCTCCATTTTGCCACCAAATGAGGCTACTAACTGGCCACTAAATGATGCTACTAACTCTTTGCACACCAAAAAGCTATCAGATGGTAATGATTTTCAGTCAGTAACAGCTTTGGGGTATTTGAACTGGGGACCTTGAGGTGAAAGTCCTCACCCATGAAGACCCCATTCCCTGAACCTTTTCAAAGCATTTGAATCAGAGTCACAACCATAGTTAATGTAGCCAAATTTTCCCTGGTGAGCACTGATGTGGTTTTGTGTAAGTTGCTGTTCAGAGAGGTGCCAGTGCTACCCAGCCTTTGCCCACACGCACAATTCATTACTCAGCTGCTCTGCTTTAGTTTTGATATGTTAGTAACTTCTATAGACAGGAGATTCCTGCAGTCCTATAAATACAGGCTTGATTTATAAAGGAGGGAGCATTATCTTTTGGTTAGAACACTGAACTATGAGTCAGGAATTCTGGGTTTTCTCCTGGGCCTTGCCATTGCCTCACTGCGTGACCCTGTGCAAGTCACTTAGGCACCAACTTTCCTAGCTGAGATCAGTGGGATGTACAAATGCTTAGCACCTCTGGAAATCAGGCCAGAGGGTCTAATGTTGGACAACTAAAATTAGGGGGCTCTTTTGAAAATATGGGGCTTAATCGCTCTGTGCCTCAGTTTCTCCATCTGTAAAAGGTAGATGGTAATCAGGGTTGTTGTGATGCTTAACTAATGCTTTTGAAATGCTTTGGGATTCTCAACGAACAGCACTAGGGAAGCAGCATGTATTATTTTTTGCCATGCTGATACATAAACAAGAGGTCATGATAGCCTGTGCTCAATGACTCATTCAGCTATTCAGTCACCATCTTGGACTGCTCTGAGCTGCGTTCTACTTGCTGTAATGAGGCTACCATGTTCAGAAAGTTCTCTGTTGCCCCCTCTGGTTTGGCAGTGCCACAGCGGGAAGGGAGGTCTGAAGAAAAGGAACAAAGATGAAAAGTTCCAGTTTCTAAGTGACTTTATGTTTAAAATTGCTGCACTTCAGTGCTAACTTACACCACATGTTATGGGATTGCCCTGTGAGCCGTCTTTTCTGGACTGAGGTAAATAGTGAAATTTCTTTCTCTCCACCCTAGTGGAAATGCAGGCTGGCCACACCATCCTAGACCTAACCAATCCATCTTGGAACCTCAAATCCTTGGAAAAAAATGTGGGCTGCATAGAGCTCTGATCAGAGCCAAATGTTTAACTTTACCTGGTGGCAGTCCTAAGTGCACCCAACTATCGCAGAATGGTACTCTGACTTGGGGAGCCTGGCGGGAATGGAACCAATAACGGTTTGCAGTAGACACAAGCAAGATAAGTGTATGGATGTATGGTCCCCATTTCTGGAAGTATCAGAATAATCATTTAAATTGCTCATTAGTAGGGCTCCGTGTCTGTCACGGATGTCGCGGAAGTCACGGATTCCGTGACTTCTGCAGCAGCCAGTGTGGCTGACCCCAGGGTCACCCAAGCATCTGGTTCCGGGGCCAGGTGCACTGGCTGCTGCTTGGACGGCCCAGGGCAGCTGGCCCCAGGGACCACCTGAGCAGTGGCTGGTGTGGCTGGCCGTGGGGACCACCCTAGCAGCAGCCCCCTGGGGTGTGCCCCCCCCCAGCAGTGGCCCCATGGGGCACCCCCTGCAGTAGCACCCCCCGGGGTGCCCCCAGGCAGCAGCACCCCCCCTGCCAAGATTTAGTCAGGGGTATAGTAAAAGTCATTGATAGGTCACGGCTGTGAATTTTTGTTTATTGCCCGTGACCTGTCCATGACTTTTACTAAAAATACCTATGACTAAATTGTAGCCGTACCCATCAGGTAACCTTGTGTTTTGTAGTGCTCCCTGAGATCACAGTCCCCTCCCATCTTTCCAATGTATCCCCTCCCTCTCTCCCTTTTCCCCCTCTCCTCTCTCCCTTTTCCCCCTCTCCTCTCTGTCCTATCATTCCTCTCCTACCTTCTTTGTTTTAGGGGTTTTCTTAGGTCTTTTTCTTCCTCTTCCTTTTCCCGAAAAGGAATAATTCTGGCGATTAGCATATGATCTTTCTTGACAAAGAACTCCAAACTGGGGCTGAATTGCAAAATGACCATTGTTTCACAATATAGGCAAATCTCTTTAACCTATCAAAGATTATTTGTTATATTTTACTCTTTGCCTTTAGTAATGAAGATGTTTGATCTTACCTATCTTGTTTTAAAATCGGATATTGACTTTTTACTCCAGATTAGATACCTTTCTTCTCTTTGCTATTTTTGTTATCTTTGTCATCTGTGTTAAAATAAGCACTAATGAATAAATCACATGCACAAAAGCTGCACTTCCAGATTTTACTGGAGAGTGGTGATCCCTGCCATATGACCCTGAAAGTTACTCCCTTCCCAGGATTACGTTCATTTTGCAAGTGCTCTCAAAATGCCATGGCTTGAGTGTGAAAAGCTGCTGTTTGTAGAGTAATCACACAGAACTTGCAACAAGTTCTTGGGCCTTTCTCCATATCTCCAAGAAGGGGGAACAGCTCACATCTCTATGCTGTGCTAATCCCTGTTTCGTTACCCACCCTCCCCCCAACCCTCTGCTGCTGCAGAAGTGCAAAGAAGTGGCTGCCAGGCAAAGAGAGGGAGCTCTGTAAACAGGAGTAAAGCAAAGGATTGGGAGCACAAAAAAATATGCCAGGCAATGGAGTTAAGCTCCTGATTAAAGCCTACTTTGCACAGAAGAGCAAAGTACTGAGCTCACAGATAAGCTTAAAGTGGTTTGTTGTTCTGATTGAACAAATGACATTTAAGATGTGCAGTCTGGTAAGTCTGCAAGACACCGGATCCCTTTTTTCCCTCCTAATGCAGAAAGGCACAGGTGGGAAGAGTGTTGTTCTGGGAATTTGATATGACCTCTGTTTGTTTATCAGATGCCTGCTCCCCTTTGCATATCATTCACACTCCTTTTGCCTGATTAGCAGCTGCTGTACTCAGTTTTATGCTGGTGTGACTCCACTGGGCTAGATCCTCAGCTGGTGCAAGTCAGTGGCCAAGTGATTTCAGTGGTGCTACTGGAGTGTAACACAGTTGAATTAGCAGCAAAGAATCCTGTGGCACCTTATAGACTAACAGAGGTTTTGCAGCATGAGCTTTCGTGGGTGAATACCCACTTCTTCGGATGCAAGTAGTGGAAATCTCCAGGGGCAGGTATATATATGCAAGCAAGAAGCAAGCTAGAGATAAGGAGTTTAGTTCATTTAGTTCACAGTTGAATTAGGGCCTTTATCTTTGGGGATGTATCTATCGCTTGGTGCAGGGAGTGGGGATTAAAACTATGGACCACATTTTCAAAGGGGCAAGCGCAGGGGGGAATTTGCACATCTTAGGCAGACAAGATGATGCTTACGCATGCTGCGCTGCATGTGAGTGTAAGCCCTGACTTGCACATGCCCTTCAGTCTATTTGTGCCCCATGCCCTGCATGGGAAAGCATTAACTCTCCTGCTCCTGTGCTTCATCTGTTAATGGTTCCACCTGAGACGGTATCCTCTCGCTATGTTGAGTGGTTCATTATGAAAAACCAGAGCCCAGAACTGCAGAGTCTGCTTAGTCTGATTTTTGGGGTGGAAAACCAAAGCAGTACCTAGAGCAGCCATGGGCCTGAGTCTCTTACCGCATCATACACTGGTGTCGCTCCATTGACTTCAGTGGAGTTACTCTCATTTATACGGACGTAAGTGCAGGGAGCCAGGCCCGTGTGTGGTTGGTTGTAAGAGTCCGAGGGTTTTGTGAGTGCACACGCTCAGACTATAAGGCCAGAAGGGGCAATTATCATCTGCTCTGACCTTCTGTAAAACACAGGCCATGGAATTTCACACAATCACTCCTGTAGTGAAGGGAGCTGCCCTGCCCTTCCCTTCCCTGTCAGTAAGCCCTGAGGAGCCCAGTAATTTGTACTTGAACTAGAGCATATCTTCCAGAAAGGCATCTGGTCTTGAGTCAAAGATGCCAAGTGATGAAGCATCCACCACATCTCTTGCCTTTCTGTCTTTTGTACTGACTGTGATGGGTTTCGCCGGGGTACAACCTGGAACTGAGGTACTGCGGAACCCTCTGGCATACCAGCCTGGGCTCCCTTACTCACTGTGATGCTGTGACAAGCTGCAGACTGCTCCCAGTCCTGCATTTACACAAACCTTTACGCAGGCAGGGACACACCCAACTGCAGTTATATGAAGGCTTCTCCCCCAGCTCCACACCCTGGGACCCAGTAGCGCAGCTAGGGGCGGAGCAGGGGGAGTGGCCGCTCCCACTGAGCAGAAAAGTGGCACCTTTTTAATTTTTACTCACCTGGCGGCGCTTCGGGTCTTCGGCGGCGCTTTTACTCACCCGACGGCGCTCCAGATCTTCAGCGGCACTTCGGTGGCGGGTCCTTCAGCCGCTCCGGGTCTTCGGCGGCACTTCGGCGGCGGGTTAGTCGGGGTTTTTCTTTTTTCTTCGCGGCGGGTGGCGCCTTTTTTTGTGTGTTCACTCCCCCTGCTGCTAAAACCTGGCTTCGCCACTGCTGGGACCCCAGAGCTGAACCATCTTGCCCTGGTCAAAAGCCTGACCAGTATAAGTTTATTACCCAGTCCACCCCTCCCTCAAAGTGGAGAGGACAAAGCACCAGTTTTTGTTCCTGAACAGACTCTCTCAAGCACTTCAAGCAAATCACACTGTTGTAGGTAAAAATATAAAACAGATTTATTAACTACAGAAAGATAGATTTTAAGTTATTATAAGTAGTGAGCATACAGATCAAAGCAGATTACCTAAGAAATAAACAAAAACGTAATTTAAGCTTTATAAATTAGATAGGATTTGAATCAAGCAGTGTCTCACCCTGTTAGCTATATAAACAGATTATAGCTTTTGCATACACAGACAGGAATTCTTCTGTCCTGCCTGAGACTCTTATTCTCGCAGTTCAGTCTTTGTTCCTCAGGTGTTTTCAGGTGTTGTGTTGTAGGGCGAGTGAGGCCAAGTGATGATGTCACTTCCCCCTTTTATATCTTTTTCCAGCTTGCTGGAAAGATCTTTTGCTGGGACATGAGTCAAACAGCATGTACCCAAATGGAGACTATCTCTGAGAGGTTTCCATTGTATACAGTTCCTGGGGTAATCCTTGTAAGTGTTTGATTCTCTTCAATGGGCCATTAACATTGTTTGGCCTTTTTATTGTTGTACTGGAAAGGCTGCTTGTGGGTGTTCCCAACCTCACAACATGTTTCAGTGGCACATACAGAGCCAAACGTCATAACTTCCTATACAGTGATAGCATATACAACTTAACAGGATGTTAATGTTCAACAGATTGAAACTTTTAAAACGATCTCTCACAAGGCGTACTGTGTACAAAACATATAATAATTATACCACCATGGTGACTATGGGGTGCAGAGTGTCACACTGACATGGCCTCCATGGCAGTATTATCTGTGCACCTCACAATATTTAATCTATTTAGCCTCACACCACGCCAGGGAGGTAGGGCAGTGCTATTATCTCCATTTTACAGATGTGGGATTGAAGCTCAGAGAAGCTAAGTGACTTGCCCCGGGTCACACAAGAAGTCTGTGGCAGAGCAGGGAATTGAATCCAGGTTTCCTAAGTCCTAGTGCCCTAACCACTGGACCAGCCTTCCTCTCCTTGGCAATCTGTTCCGATCACCTTCACTGTTTACAAAAATTGCATTTTCTTCCCAGAACCAAAACCCCACATCCAGACACTTCTGAGCAGAACCAGAGCTGAACATTTCAGGTCACGCCTGTCTCTGCAGTAGTTCTGAGGCATAATTAATTAATATTTGTCAAGCATTTTGAGATCCTCAGATGAAAAGCACTAGAGAAGGGCTAAGTATCCTCATTATAATAATGATTACTGCAGAGGTATCTAATGGGCTCCAGGGCTGAGATGCAGGCCTCATTACTCCATGGGATAACTTTGGCCAAGTGATATGTGCAGCAAGCAGTCTGTAGGAGGAGTTAAAAATAAAAGGAGCCGGATGTCCCTCTTTCACTGGCATTGCTATAGAGGAGAGGAGACTGAGAAATAAACAGGAAAAGAACCAAGGATGAAAGGAGAGAGAACTCTCTTATGCTGCAAGGCACCTGGGGGAAAGGTCTCTTTTGAAGAATGAGCAAGCAAAGTGCATGCTCTGGAAAATGTGAGGAGGAAGACTAAAGGCAATGGGCCAGATACATCCCTTGGGTCACCCCACGGAAGTCTGCAAAGCTGTAGCAGTGCCTGTCACCCCATCATGCCATGGAGGGAGATGCAGAGCTGTTTCATAGTGTCCATCACCTAGGCATGCTATAGGGGCTGGGCTACAGAACTTCTCAATGTGTTGACACTTGGGCGTAGGGGGAGGGACCAAAGCAGTTTTTAGTCATAAAGGATGGGATTTTCAAAGGAAACCTAAGGCAGTTAGGCACTCAGATTCCATTGAAATTCAATGGGCTCCTAACTCCCTTAGGCTCTGAACACCACAGCCAAAAATTGTAATAAGAGGCGAACTGGTGTTTAACCAAAGTCGGAATACAATGTTTACTGGGGAGGCAGGCTGACTGCAATAACTCATTGACTCAGCTGCTTTGATTTGCTCTGCCTTGCCCTTTGTTCAGGTCCATAACTATGGAGGGGTCCTGTTAGAAGAAGACTTCATTAACTACAATGCTCTAGTGGAGAATCCAGTCCACACGGTGTATCAAGGTAAAGTGTCCTGACAGCCCTGCCTCTCCGGTGCACAGGCTGCTACATCCTATGGCACGTGATAGCATCAGTTAGCAACTGTAAATCTGAACTGCCCCCCAAAGCTAGGGGAGAAATGAGTGTGAGGCAGCAAAGCCACTCAGCTGTAACCCCCGTCAAAGTACTGGCTTGTGTCCGCAGGGTGCAGATCCGCCTAGGGCATTAAGACTGTCCCAGTCACCTTCCTGCTGCAAACTAGTGACTGTGATGCATCTCAGTAAGTTAAGAATGCTTCCAGCATTTGACACAGGTTCATGTTTTCCTTGACAGAACAAGCCTGTATACTCTGATCCTCGCTTGTGAGATATTGGCAAGCCCTCAGATAGCTTTGGGACTTGTGAAAGCAAGTGTTGACATTTTGATGTAACGTCATCACACAGAGCCACTACTTGGCCACGTGTTGATGCCATATTGGATCCTGATGTAAGCCAGGCCATGTCATAGCCCAGGAGTTTTGTACAGCTTGCAAATGGCCCTTAAAGGTGGTCTGCAAAGGGGAAAAACACGGGGTTATGCCCTTTTGAGCCTTTTTATGGTGGATAGAGAAGGCCTGAAGAGTAATTTTTTTTCCTGGTTTTTCTTTTATCGTAAAGATAACAGAACTTTGAAATCTGGTCATTGTGTTTTGCTGGAGGTCTTTCTTGGAGGAGCCACACATCCCTTAACTTCCTCATCCTTTAATTGCAGGGGGAAGGGGTTGAATCTTTAACAAATGACCCTTTCTTCTTTTTCTGCTCATTCAGACATTTGAGATACAGGTTTCTTTACAAAAACAAACAAAAGGTAAAGGGCCAGATTCTCAGCTAGTGTAGATCAGTGCATCTTCACTGGAGTCTGTGGGGTTGCATTGGTTTGCAGCAACTGGCAACCTGAATCAAAGAGTTTTAAACAAACGGAATACAAATCCCTTCCCTCACACTCAGTTGTCTTTTACTTCCTTGGACCTGTGAGGTCATAAACCTACAAGTTCACCAGTCACCCATAGAGTCTTTCACAACCCCCACTCCCCAACATAGACAAGATTTGAATTTCTAATGTAAGAAACAAGCAGGAAAAAAGCCTTCCAGGTCTTCTTTATCCATCAAAAAGGAGAAAAATGGGCCATTATCCTATTGGAATAGGGTGGCCAAGTACCCCCTGGTGGCCAAGTGGTGACTCTGCAGCCCCCTGCCTCTCATTCTGCTAGCTCAGTTTCCTTTCTGGAACACCAGCCCCAAAGCTACCTCCCCAGGAACCCACCAGAGTTAGTGCTACTCCTCTGTGATTCCTCTCCCCGGGCACAACCTGCCTCAGTCGCTCCTCCTCTTCCTACCCTCTGACTGGCCTTTAGAGCTCAGGTGTAGCTCTGTCCCCTCTGTCTCAGTTGGGCTCACCTGCTCTGACACGGGGGAGCTGGGCATGGTCTACTCACAGGGATCAGCTATCCTGTGACACCTGTGTTTAAGAAATCTTTTTCAAATCTCCGATAATTACCTTCCCACATTTGAAATGATTGTTTTCCTTTCCTCGGATGACAGCTCACAGTAAAGTGTTAAAGATAGAACAGTCCTATAAAACCTTGACAAAGCAGCTTCTAATGTGAATAGCTGTATTCCTCTCCTCTCACCTTGACAGGTCATCTTGTTCTCAGCCCTCCACCTCCACATGCGGGTCCTGCACTGATCACAGCTCTAAATATCCTGGAGGGCTTTAATATCACGAGCCAGGTAACCAGGGAAAATACCCTCCATTGGATAGCAGAGGTAAGACTGGGCTAACCACTTGGCTGAGTTTTCTGTGTTGATGTAAAAGGGCTTTATTTCCCTAAAGATTGTGCAGAGAATTTACATAGGAAACTCCCGCTGGGGTTAATGGGAAAACAGCCTGCTAAGATTTAAGTCTGGACTTTGACGTTGTACCAGACATATGCAGGTACTGTAGGGTATTCCTGAGTCTCTTGATTATCTGAACCCCTTTTGCTTGAACAAAACTCCTTGCAAAGGAACAGCTGTATTGCCATTTATTTCCTGTATGCAGTCATTGCCACAGCTGAGGACAGTTCTATTTCCTCATTGTTAGATCAGTGTAACAAGCCACTTAGTTATTGACTTTAACAGAGGACTCTTAGGGGATGGTAGTGTTATAGCCTGTGGGCAAATGCTTCATGTTTGTGACTGGGATTTGGAAGTCCAGAGAAAAGCCTACTCCGTTCAATCCTTCCCAGGTTTTACAGTGAGCCCAGTGCCTGTTGGATAGGACTTTGAGAGTTTTAGTGAGCACTGTGTAGATAGATACCCGTACAGGATGGAATTCACCACCTTGCAAAGGACCCTCCTTACTATTTAAGCCCGAGGTACCAAATTCTGCAGTCCTTGATCTAGACTTATTAGCCCAAACTCCCAGGTTTGACCTGTATAAGTCTTGAGCAAGGTCTGAAGCATTTGGCTTTTAAGGCAGGGCGTAAATGGAATTTGCATCCAAACTCAGTGCCTTCAGGAGGAAGCGGTAACCAGAGAAGTAACAGGTATTTGCAGTAAAATAAGCTGATGTAAATAGACAATATTCAAAGTGCAGCTATAGTCCAGAGAAGTAACTCTGTGAACATGACAGTGGGTGATTTAAAAAAAATCTTTTTTAAGGCTTTGCAGTTTATCTTTAAAACACAGCTATTCTGATGTTGGTAGCAATGCAAAGACATTTTGGGGCCTGATTTTTAAAGGGGCCTTAATTTGTTCTAGTGAATCATAGAATCATAGAACTTGAGATCAGAAGGGACCATTATGATCATCTAGTCTGACCTCCTGCATGATGCAGGCCACAAAAGTTGACCCACCCACCCCTGAAATAACTCTCACCCTTGACTCAGCTGTTGAAGTCCCCAAATCCTGATTTGGCGACTTCAAGCAGCAGATAATCCTCTAGCAAACGACCCCTGCCCCATGCTCGGAGGAAGGCGAAAAACCTCCAGGGCCTCTGCCAATCTACCCCGGAGGAAAATTCCTTCCCGACCCCAAATATGGCGATCAGCTGAACCCCGAGCATGTGGCCAATATTCTCTATCCTGACACTTAGGAAAAGACTCCCAATATCCCAACATTTAAAATCGGTACTAACTCCCAGGTGNACCAACTTAAAACTGAAATCTCCCAATAAATTGTCTTTGTCCCCTGCTTGTTTGACTGAAAAGCACGTTTGTTCTTGTAACTCTGCCTTTGGCAATGGATCATAAGGCTGTTCTGATCCTAAGAAGCTGCCAATCAACCTGAGTCAAATCACAACAGTTTTGGAAGGGAACAAAATGTGCATGTACACTAGCTCTGGGCTAACACTTCTTCCTCCTTTCTGTAGTTAATTGAAACCAGCTTATTGAGCTAAACACACAGGGCTGCATTTTAAAACGTGGGTGGATAAGTTGGCTCTTGGTGGTACATCTTCTTTGCCCATGTGTGAAAGCTTGGCCCACCTGGCAAGCTTCTGTGTTCATGAAGATGCCCTGTCTCCAGGGGCGGTGGGTATAAGAGGCCAGGGTAAGCCTCCCCAAACAGGATGTGGCGCACCTCCCTCTGGACGCCTTTGGAGCGCCGCCACCGAAAGGGCGCCTGGGCCATATAACCTTGCCTGCGCTCTGCCCCGAGGCCCCGCTCCAGGTCGTCCTCTTCCCCTATGGCGCTACCTGCATTGCTCCTCTTCCCACCCCCGCTCTGCCTCTTCCCCCAAGGCCTGTCCCCCGCCCAGCAGTTGCACCTCTCCGCCCCCTCCCCCAAGGCCTCCCCCACCCGCCAAAGAGCGGTAGGTGGGGGGACCTTGGGGGAGGGACAGAGAGGTGTGAGCGGTGGGGGGGCTTTGGGGGAGAGGGCGGAGAGGCGTGGGCGGGGGGACTTCGGGGGAGAAGGCTGAGTGGGGGCTGGGGCAGAGTGGAGGTGGAGCGTGGGCGAAGCCTCGGGGGGGGAGGAGGCCAAGCTTGGGGAGGGCCTTGTTATGCAGACAAAACTACACAGGATCGTTTTGGGGGATAAGGCAAAGATGCCACATTTATTATGATAACACAATAGCTAATACCTACACACACACACACACACACATCCACACACACACACCAGATGTTCTGCAGCTGCTGTATAGTTACTAGTCCTGAACATAGCTTGAGTCCGTGGCTTGATTTCGCAGCTTGGGATCGTAGCTCGTGGCAGCTAACTGGCCAGGAAAGCCCGGCACAAGGAAGAGCTGGGTCTGCCCTCCCATGTTGGCAGCAGAACGTTACCCAAAGTCTTCCATCTCACCCCTCTTTTTTTATAGGCTTTTAGTTTGAATCCAGAGTCTATAGGTCTTGCTGTGTCACCCTGCCTCTGGGTTCGGTGTGATTGATCACCCGTCAATTGCAGCCGTGACTTTCAGCCTCGGACCTGGCTTTGATCTTCCTTCTATTGTACCTTTGTTCTTTTCTTTTTAGGGTGGACTCTTCTTACTTTGTTAGGGCTGTTGTCTGCATCTTCAGCCGTTGGTGTTTGAACTCTATTTCATCAGGACAGGCTGGCGCTGGAGGTTGATTCCATCATCCATACATACCTCATTCACACATTTAAACTAAACGAATAAGATTACAGCAGGCTTTTACAAAATGGAGTGAGCGTTTTAAAATGGAGTTTGAGTTACAATATGGACAAGTGTAAGGAATGACAAAGAGTGAACAGAAGCTACAATGTAGACAAGTATAATGAATGGCAAACAGTGAGCAGAAGTTACAATGTTGAAACATTGTAAGTTTCAGTGATTTAAGCAGCAATTGGATTGAAAGTGAAATTTACAAGGGCAGCTGGCTGAATGCTATGGCTCTTAACAAGCATCTTAATTGTCAATTAGCCAGTTATTGGGGTAACCGGTTTTATGAATGAATGTTGTTTCATTCATAAAACTTTACTTCTGAAGTTACATTAATAAAGTGAACAATTAAAAACAATTTCATTCATCAGTTCTACAGCCTCAGGGTGGAGAAGAGGGTGGGGCCATGGTCCAGGCACCAGTGTCTCCCCCCCCCCCCCTCCCCACACACTTCTAGGGCGCTTCCGGTGCTCATGCCCAGACTCCCCAAATGCAGGAATCACACACCACCCATGCATGTCTCCATTGTGCTTTTAAAATGCTGGCCCTTTAAAAGTTCTGGGGTTAAAATTTTCCATTCAAGCCACGTGGGTGACATATAATTAGAAATAGGGGTAGCAAAAAAACCCCGAATTCCTGTTTTGTGGCAATGGGATGCTGGTGGAACTGTGCATTAAGAGCATGTGCAGCTCCCTCAGCAGGAGTCTCACGGGAATCCGGCATGATTTTTGGGGTTGTGATGAATGCTCCAGAAAGTGGTAATTACCGGCTGGAAAGTAGAGGGAAGGTAATAGAACTGATGGTTGTGTTTCTTACATAGGANTTACAATGTTGAAACATTGTAAGTTTCAGTGATTTAAGCAGCAATTGGATTGAAAGTGAAATTTACAAGGGCAGCTGGCTGAATGCTATGGCTCTTAACAAGCATCTTAATTGTCAATTAGCCAGTTATTGGGGTAACCGGTTTTATGAATGAATGTTGTTTCATTCATAAAACTTTACTTCTGAAGTTACATTAATAAAGTGAACAATTAAAAACAATTTCATTCATCAGTTCTACAGCCTCAGGGTGGAGAAGAGGGTGGGGCCATGGTCCAGGCACCAGTGGCCCCCCCCACACACACACACACTTCTAGGGCACTTCTGGTGCTCATGCCCAGACTCCCCAAATGCAGGAATCACACACCACCCATGCATGTCTCCATTGTGCTTTTAAAATGCTGGCCCTTTAAAAGTTCTGGGGTTAAAATTTTCCATTCAAGCCACGTGGGTGACATATAATTAGAAATAGGGGTAGCAAAAAAACCCCGAATTCCTGTTTTGTGGCAATGGGATGCTGGTGGAACTGTGCATTAAGAGCATGTGCAGCTCCCTCAGCAGGAGTCTCACGGGAATCCGGCATGATTTTTGGGGTTGTGATGAATGCTCCAGAAAGTGGTAATTACCGGCTGGAAAGTAGAGGGAAGGTAATAGAACTGATGGTTGTGTTTCTTACATAGGAGTGAGGAGTACTTGTGGCACCTTTAGAGACTAACAAATTTATTTGGGCACAAGCTTTCGTGGGCTAAAACCCACTTCATCGGATGCATGCAGTGGAAAATACAGTAGGAAGATATATATACAAGAGAACATGAAAAAATGTGTGTTGCCATACCAACTATAACAAGATTAATCAATTAAGGTGGGCTATTATCAGCAGGAGTAAAAAAAACTTTTGTAGTGATAATCAGGATGGCCCATTTCCAACAATTGACAAGGTGTGAGTAACAGTAGGGGAAAAATTAGCATGGGGAAATAGTTTTTACTTTGTGTAATGATCCATCCACTCCCAGTCTTTATTCAAGCCTAATTTAATGGTGTCCAGTTTGCAAATTAATTCCAATTCTGCAGTTTCTCGTTGGAGACTCTGAAACCTGTTTACATGGGAGTGTACTAGCACGAGTCAGATGAACAGATAGTGTGTATGTACATTTCACCTTGGCCATCAGCTGTACAAATATTTTTGGGTATACCCCACTTTCATGTAATGCTGCCTGCAATGTAAAGCTCATGTCCCTTGGTTGTCTAGTCTGTACGCTTTACTTCTGCTCATTGAGGGGTAGCAAGAAATCTTGGCTTCATACACCTGGCCCGTGGAAAGGCTGTTTTCATCAGCTAGATCTGCCTTTGAGGCAACACCACTTTATAATACCCGTGAAGGCTTGCTGCTCAAGATGGTGATTACTGGGCAGGGAGTTGGGGCAAAATAAAAGCTGGATCCAACATGCTGGAAGAGTAAGTGCCACTCTCCATCTGGACAATGGAAGGTGAGACTTCCAGGGCCACCTAAATGTTTCTCTTTGTTTCTTTCTTTGTGTTCAATTTAGACGTTAAAAATAGCACTGGACCTAGCTAACAGTTTGGGAGACCCAGTCTGTGACGCATCCATCTACCATAGTGTAGAAGACATGGTCAGGTACGTCTGAGTATGTGGAATGCTTTGGTGAATAAATGAATATGAATCATTGTAATAATCCTGTTGTACAATGAAATCTGGTCCTTGTTCTGTGTGTCTTTATGTTTCACTGATGAAAGGCCAGTTCCCAAAGGGCCTTGAGAAGCATGAGCGGTGCTGTATTCAGGGGTGACCAATGTATCCACTTATTTCACAGCCTGTATTCACATGAGCAAAAACAAATTTGGCCCTGAAAGATTATGGGGAGTTGCAATGTGGTTTCCTAATTTAGATTCTTTCTGTAACAGGCTAAACCCTGATGTTTATCATCCACTTTTACCCCTCTAAAATCCCTTCTCCGAGGCTCAGGCGGAGGCACCTACCTCCCATCTGAGCCCATCCAGTGCCAATCAGAAGTTGTACATTAAGGACACTGTCTGTGATCCCTCCTTCCCCCAACACCCAGAATGGCGCTTCCTGTCTCCCTAATGCTCTCTGCCAAATCTGGGATTGAAACATTGTCTCTTATATCTCAAAGCAGGTTTTAGCCATGATGAATGCAGTGGTGCTGGATGCACTTCGTCGATGTCTACACTTGCAGCTGCACCATGTTCAGTGCTGGTTCAGCTGCAGCCATTGCTGACCCATATGGGCAACAATGGGTAATTTTGCTAGTGTAGACAAGGCCTTTCTGTATAACAAGAACACAGTGAAGTAAGGTCTTATTTACACATCAGAGGAATCATGCTAAGGTCTGATTCCAGTTGGACAGACGTGCTACAGCTCTTTCATGAATAGCGTCAAAGCACAGTGACACCATTAGGAGCTGTGCCTAAACCATGTTGTGTGTGGACATAATTTGATCAGGACAAACCATGCTATACCCTACTTACAAACTCATTAAAATATGGCCTAAGGGCCCAACCCCACTACAAATATAACTGTAACCAGGATGCGATGCTTTTGTCTGACCCCTATCAATCAAAGCCTTTCCCAATTTGCTGTGAAAGAAAGCCTGTATGCTATGCAAAGTCCTTCCTGGGGTTTGGCTTTATTAACAAAGAAATGAACAATAATACCACATAAAATTAGCTCAAACCTTCTTCCCAGACCTGACTGCTCCTAGCGTTCCTCCCTCAAGGCTACTCAGCTCACACCCTAGATTCTCTTTCTCCAGAGGCCCTCCCACCTCATTAGTAGAAGATAAATTAACCTATAGCAGGATCAATGCCTGCTAAGAAGGTGGGGTGTTCCAAGCTGGCAGGGGTTGCCTGATACATTTGATTACAAAAATCATAGTAGGGTAACCCAGCAGCTTTTTTTCACAACACAGCTATGTGTATCCATTCTTAGGATGTCCCGACAAAGACCCGAGGGAGCTGTCACCTTCCTTCCTTTCAGCAGCCTCACGTTATTATTATTTGTATTGTGGTAGCACCCAGGAGCCCTAATCATGGACCAGGACCCCATGGTAAAGTCATAGTGATGCTCCATCATTCTCACTCGCCACACGTCCATTGAACCTCACTGAACTCCAGGCAACGGGGCGGGTGCTTCAGCCTACAGTCTGACTAACGAATGGTCCAGAGCAACGACCACAGAGTTGCCTCCCCGATGCGGTGGCTGAGACATCTCATTTCCTTCCATTTGATACGCCAGAGGAGCCCGCTTTTCACAGTACAATTGAATAACCTCCATTCCTTCCAGGCACGTCCGACGGGTCTGTGATGAGTACTGCCCGATGGATTTATATATTAGATGTGCCCTAAAGAGGAGATGCTCTGCTTTCTAAGCTCACTGCTTTTTCACCCCCATATCCTCTCTTGTCATTGCAGTAAATCAAAGGCAGGTTTCCTGCGTCAGCTGATTAACGACTCCCAGTCCTTCCCTTCTGGTATCAATATTCCACACTTCTCCATAGAGAGCGGCCCCCCTGCTAGCCAGGTCCTTGTTATGGGACCTGATGACTACATTGTTGCAGTTGTAAGGTAAAGGATTTAGTTTTTCAGCCCTGGTGGGTTTAGAGATGGGAGAGCAGAGAAAAGAAAGTTCATTCAATGTGGTGGTGAGAGGAATGACTCTGGAGATTGGTCATGACAGACCTATTCCCATCACCTAACCCTCACTGGTTCAGCCTAGACCCTTGGTAATTACAAGCCATTGCTATCTATGGCTGTTCAATGGCCTATCTGAAATAACTTGGTGGTTGTAGTTTAGTTCCTAATGGGTGTTCACATCACAGATTTCCACCTCTACCTGCCATCCTTAGCAGAGAGTCCCAAGATGACAGGAGCATGAAGACTGAAATAGCTTCTCACCTAGAGGTGACGGCTCCAGGCCCGTTGACAGGGCTGTGTGGAAGAATCTTGCACTGCTGCTACCCATGCTGTACCTGTTCCATAGATACACAGAGACCTTCATTCTCTGGCGTTATCAGCTGGCACCTTTCACGAACACTAAAAAAAACCTATGGAAGATTCTCCACCAAGGTGGAAGGGGGAATCTGGGGTCGTGCTCTGACAGTACCAAGCCTTGGAGTGTTATATGAATTACTGGAAGGGTTTTCACAAGGTTTCTTTGTCTTCCTTTTCAGTTCCCTGAACCGTCCATTTGGAAGTGGAATAATAACACCCTCTGGAATCCTTCTAAACAGTCAGATGTTGGACTTTTCCTGGCTGAATAGTACATTGAACCACTCCTCTCCCGGCCTGGTAATTAATTCTGTGAAGAGTTCTGAATTTGAACTCGTTTGGTCTTGACTCTTTTTATTCTCAAATAACTTCCTCAGTAAAAAAGAGAGGCTATTTATGCAGGCTGAGCTCTCTCGCTTTCTCTTCACTTTCCATGCTATCCATCAGAGAAATAGAATATAGACTACAGGAGGAGGTTACCTGTTTGTGTGATCTGGCTACGTGAAATATCATAGTATTGCAAGGAAACCATATAGAGTCTAGCATGGCTGCCACATAGAAAGCACACTTCCCCCAGGCTGATCACACATTATATTGACTGGAATTAAGGATTATATTTGAAAATTGTTGCTCTCCAGGTTGATAGACAATGGAAACCACATCCTGAGGTCTCAGACAGAGAACAACACTGACCACTGCTGGTCACTTCCTGTGCTAAACTGTTGGACGGTATTGCTATGCACTGTTAAACAGTTGCCACTTTCCACTCCAGAGGTGGCTGCATTTTAGTAGTGGTTAAAATGACTTCAGTATATAGTTTGTAAAGGGCTTTAGGTGCCTTGGAATGAAAGGTATTAGATAAATGTAAACTAGTAGTAAACTAGATCACTTGATGATGACCTGTTCTGTTCATTCACTCTGGGGCACCTGGTATTGGCCGCTCTCGGAAGCCAGGATACTATGCTAGATGGACCTTTGGTCTGACCCAGTATGGCTGTTCTTCTGTTCTTATAGCAGTGAGAATGGCATCATAATCAAGCCAATAGTATTAGGGTTATTGACTCAGAAATGAAAAGAGAAACAAGTTAACATAAGCAATTTGGGCTATGGAAAATCTTTGTTCTGATCTGTTTACTAGTTATGGGGGGTATTTTATTCACCAACAGAGGAATCTCATTCAGCCTGGAAAAAGACCCCTATCCTTTTTACTGCCCACTATTGTTCGACCATCTGAAGGGATGTGTGGGACGTATCTTTGTCTGGGAGCTAACAATGGCGACAAAGCCTTGAGCAGCATCACGCAGGTCAGTTTTGAGGACTGCATCTGAGCATGTTCTGAACCACTTGCAATGGGGAAGGCCCAAGCTATCTTCCAGTGTTTCTTCATGCTGGCATTTGCATTCTCTGCCCCATGGGTGGCAGGTGGACCGCCCCTTCGGGGAGGCTAGCCCCATAACCCCACCCCTTCTGCATGAGCCCCTGCGGCCGGAGCCCTGAGCCCCCCCACCTCTCCTTTCCCACAGCCAGAGAAGACCCTGGCTGGCCAGAACCCGAGCCGTCCTCCCCACCCCCACCTCCAGAGGAGCCCCGGGCCGGCTCCAGCCAGCCTGGGGCCGGAGCAGCCCCAGTTCAGTGTCCCACGGCAGTGGCTGCCCCTGGCCTATTATACCCACCGCCCATGCTCTGCCCCGGGGGTTTCCTACACCAACATGTTGGTTACCAGAACAAACATGAAATACACAATTCCTGTTTTTGAAGAGGTTAAAATATTGTCTGAATGTGCATTTAGTTCTGCTTCAAGGTAACAGCCCATGGAGACCGAAGTCCTCTGGTAAAACATGGGCAGTGGTGTGACGTGGAAGATGAGTTTCACTTGTAACGATACTCCCGGTTGAGTCATCTGCAGGGCATGAACGTAGGACCTGTGGGTTTAAAAGCATGAGCCTCTACTAGTTGAGCTAAAGGAGCAGGTCTGATAGTCCAGTGGAAGCTGTTGGCTCATATATGGTCGAGCCACACTGTGTGAGCATAGGTTAAGCTTCCTCTTCCCCCACCTGTTGTCCCAAAGCATCTCACATCTGACCTAGAGGGAGAGTCACCAGCGTAGAAAAGAGAGCTCTGTTTCCCCCATTCAATCTTTGTACTTTCTGCTGAGGCTACCAACAAATATGTTAACTGGTGTCAATGAGCAACAACTTTCTGTTGCTACTAGTCAGCTGGATCCAAACTGGATCTAGAAATGGTCAGATCAGTCCTCTGAGCCATGCAGTCCTGGGTAATTGGTAATCTAAAGCTACATTTGCTGCGGTTTGTCCGTTCTTTTCACTAGGGTTGTCTACATGGCTAGTTAGTATGCGGCAAGGTAGGGTGTGAATGTACAGCACTATGGAGCTTTTCGTGCATGGTACCAAGGTCCATATGGCCAGTTAGTTCACAACAGGCTAGTGCTGCGCACTAACTAGCTGTGTAGACAAGCCCTGGAACAAGGCTGTGTGCCTTCTCTGATGACGGCTCTCAGAAATGTGGGAAGACAGAATCTTAGCAACCTCCATAAAGGTTGTATGATCTTCTACAACCTATTCAAAGGTCATCTTCTTAAAGAACTGTAGAAAATAGAACTGTTGTGTTGTGAGAACTGCAGGAGGATGGGAGTGGAATTTTGGTTCTTATCCCCAATAGAAGTTCAGTTTAGCACATACCTTCCTGAAATCCTTCCTATTGTGAGCTCTGCAAATAGCTCTTCCTAATTTATCATTTGTAATGAGATGGAGCACTTGCTGATGGCATGACTGTATATATAACAGCACTGGATTATTATAAGGCAAGGGCAGAACTCAACTTTACCTCATCGAAGGCATTAGTCAGAGGAAGATTAAAGCCACCCACTTGCCTCCTTATGTTCTATCAGAAGGGTTCACTTTTTGGTCATAAAAATACCTTTTCTGAGATTTCCCTGGAGTTTCAGCCTCATGACTCCTGCTGATTTAATGGGAACTATATGCAAAACCTCATGCAATTCTAGAAAAATTTCCTTCGGGACTAATTTTTTTTAAAAAGGGCCTCCAAAAATGTGCCTGCAGTATCCTCAGGTGCACCTATTTGCATGTATAAAAACATGCATTTTGTTCATGCAAAGTGAGTAATTGTGCAAAAAAAGTCCGTTTGCCTGTGTACATTGGTATATTTGAAAATGTTGGGGTTGCAAAGTAGGAAGCTGCTTTGGATGCTTATTCCTTAGTGTTTGAATCAAGTTGTTAATATTTGGGGTCTTTTTCTTGCGTAGGTTTTAGTAAACGTTTTAACACTTAACAAGAACCTGAGTGAGAGTCTGTCACTGGGTCGACTGCACCCACAGCTTCAATCCAACATCCTGCAAGTTGACAGTGAGTATGGAGATCAGCACTGATCTTGGTAGACTACATTTCTATCATGGCAAAAAACAAAGGGAATTTTCTCATACGTCTGGGATTACTCTGCAGTCTGCCTCAAGGAGACATCATCTGTTTAAATGTACAGTGCAGCTGGTGGGGAGAGGGAAGTCCATTTCAAAATACAGTGTGCTTAGGAATAGGGATTGGTGGGTAGGAGGGACAAATTTAAGAGACACAAAGTCAAATTTAAAATTCTAGCAATTTAGTCCATTTCTTTTACTCCTTCAACTTTCACCTATATGGGTGAAATTGACTGGCATTACTTGTTCCATGATTTCCAAATCCTTCTTGTCATTCTTGTTGGACATGGGATCCAGCATTTTAGAACATTGTCTCATGTGCATCAAAGAAAGCAAAGGATTTGGAGATCACAGGACAAGTCACCAGTTGGTGGATTTTGTTTCTGTAGGTAAAAGCTAAAGAAATAGACAAGTTCTAATTTAATGTCTTGAATTGTAAAAGGGACTGTGTGTTCCCAGCTTGGTGTGGACTGGTTAGGATGATTCCTGGTGTGCAGAAAAGAGATGGCAAATGCCATAGAAGAGCTGTGCTCTCATGTTATCCATACATCCAGTTTCAGTACAGCCAGGAGGCCTCCACGCAGAAACATCCCACAGAGCTGACCGACCCCCTCAGAAGACTTGCTTCCTGTTCCTGTGTCTGTGCATCGCCATCCTTAGCCATTCTAAGTCTTCATCACGTACAAACCGTCAAGTGTATATCCAGAGAGACAGTCGTTATGAGCTGGCATTTTTGAGCACCCTGCGTATAGGATGAGCCGTACTTGTATGTTATGCTCAGCAATGAGATATTGACCACACGGAATTGAAACAAAACAATAATGAAGTATCATAGACATTGTAGATGGCAAAGATGTAGTAGGCTAACATTCTTTTCCCAGCCAATTTGGGATTGGTCCTTTCTGGCTACTCTCCAGTGCTTTGTCCCATCCAAATCATAGAATCATAGAATATCAGGGTTGGCAGGGACCTCAGGAGGTCATCTAGTCCAACCCCCTGCTCAAAGCAGGACCAATTCCCAACTAAATCATACCAGCCAGGACTTTGTCAAGCCTGACCTTAAAAACCTCTAAAGCTGGAGATTCCACCACCTCCCTAGGTAACCCATTCCAGTGCTTCACCACCCTCCTAGTGAAAAAGTTTTTCCTAATATCTAACCTAAATGTCCCAAAGTGACAGGGTTACCCCCATCCCTCTAGTGAAGATTTTTCCATAGTCTGGTAGATCTCACCATTAGCACATTTCTCCTGATATTTTTTCCTTTGCTTAATGTCATCCCATTCCTTTATTCTCACCAATTCCTCTCTCTTCTTGGTGGTCACACCCTTCAAATACACATTTGCCCCTCCATCATCATTTGGCCAAGCTGTATGTGTTCAGTGTCTTCCAGTCTTTCCTCATAAACCATTCACCTGGCTCTTAATAATTGTGTTGCTCTTCTCTGAAAACACATCCAATGTACTGAGATCGTGGCACCACGTGTATCCAAATGAATGAGGCAAGACCAAGAACATGTCTTCAAACTGGCAGTCCCTTAATGTAGCCAGAGTCTTCATACACGGTGGTGCCTGCCTCTCCTAGAGCTAGCTACCGGCAGCGTTACCCCCACAAATACTTTTTCTTTTACTTTTCATTCCTCGTGCCCATAACTCCGCTCACCGACAACCTAGCTAGCAGGAAGAGGAAACCCATGATAACATCTTTCTGGTTCTCATGTGCCCAGAACTCTACCGGTCTAGCTGTCCTTGCAGTGTTGCCAACTCTCCCAAGTTTATTGTGAGTTTCACATTATTCGGTATTTTTCTTGAAGATCTGTGTCCTGGAATTATGTAATTATGTGAAGATCTCTGCTTTCATTAAAAAAAAAAAAAAGCACCCCCCTCCCCAAAGTTTCTAGTCCTCATAGTTGCAGAGAAAAGCCTGAAAATGGGACTGGAATGTAATTTAAAAGCTCAGAAACCAGAAGACAATAAAAAAAATCCAAAATTTACTATTTAAAAAAATCTTCATGATTTTTTTGTGGCCTGATT
Organism: Platysternon megacephalum; assembly: GCA_003942145.1. Lineage (NCBI taxonomy): Eukaryota > Metazoa > Chordata > Testudines > Platysternidae > Platysternon > Platysternon megacephalum. The sequence goes on from QXTE01000105.1 coordinate 5,560,005, forward strand.
TGTGGTTTTTGAATGCTTCAGGTAGACAATACTCTAAGTCTAAACCAACTCTTACCTACACTTTATATAGGTATAGTTATCATGAGATTTTTACTTATCTGCTTAGTTTGTGGTGATGTATCCTGAGCCAATTTGCAATCACACTTCAGTATTTATATTAAAATTGTGAAAGCACAACAAATAACAAAGCAGGGGAGGGAGGTAGAGAAAGTCAGGGTTATATGAAGGGAACCAGGGAAGAAATTGCACTGTAGTTTATAAGACTTGTACTTCTTGGCAGCTTGCATTTTTTGTTGTGTGTCTGTCTTGCCTTTGTAACTGTGAGTTCTTGGGACAGGGACTGTCTTCTGTTCTGTGTGTGTACAGTGAGGCCTCCAACTCTGGCTGGGGCCCTTAGCACTACTGGAATACAAATAATAAATTATAGGGGAAATTCAGGTTGTGTCTCAGCTCTTAAATAATCTTGGGGTAAAAAAATACGTCTTAAATTATCAAAAACGACGAGTGATTTTGGGGGCCCAACTTGAGACTCCTGAATGGGGCCTTGATTTTCAGAAAGTGCTGAGCACCTGGAGCTCCAATTGCCTTCAACTGCAGTTGCAGGTACTTGGCTGTTTGGAAAATCAGGCCCCAGCACTCAAAACCTGAAGCATGCCAAGTAGGGAGCACTTTCTTGTTCCAGGCAAAGAGATTTCCACTTTGGCTTTACAGGCTCGAGAGCATCTCAACTTTTGACCCAAATCTCTGAACCGTCTGAAGTTCACCCATTAATACTTTTTGCCACACAGTTTATAAGGGGCATGAAAGACTTCTTCTCCTCTTGTGCTTAGGAAAAGGGGTGCTGGTTTCTGTCGGTTATGTGAAGAATCTGAATGGTGCTGCTTCTAAACCTACTTTTAAGGTGTACTAAAGCTTTCCCCATACTCCTGTTTAATTCTGATAGCCCTAATATTTTATCCCAAATTAATCCCAAAGGCCTACAGTGAAGCCTACAGTGAAGTTCTGTCTGCTGGATTTTCATTTTCTTGCCCCACATTTATCCTATCGTCAATTTTTGCAATGGCAGCAATTTATTTTCCCCTTTCGTTGAGAAGGAGCATCCTTCACATCCCTAAGTGATCCTCATATATCTCCCATTCCCACCCCCACCCTCACACAACACTGCCTACCTTGACAATGCCCCATTAGACACCGTCTTTGCTGCTGAGAACTGGGTGTGCTCTCTTGAGACACTGCTTCTTACTAGGCCATTGAACTTGTACTCTTATGATGCCTCTCTGCCTCCCAGATCCCTAAGAGTAGGACACTGATGGGCAGGTTCATTGGCACAATGGATACAGGGGTCGGCAACCTTTCAGAAGTGGTGTGCCAAGTCTTCATTTATTCACTCTAATTTAAGGTTTCACGTGCCAGTAATACATTTTAATGTTTGTAGAAGGTCTCTTTCTATAAGTCTATAATATATAACTAAACTATTGTTGTATGTAAAGTAAATAAGGTTTTTAAAATGTTTAAGAAGCTTCATTTAAAATTAAATTAAAATGCAGAGCCCCCCGACCGGTGGCCAGGACTTGGGCAGTGTGAGTGTCACTGAAAATCAGCTCGCGTGTCACCTTTGGCATTCGTGCCATAGGTTGCCTACCCCTGGATTAGAAGCTTAAGGTAAAAACTTGGTACTCATGCAACAATGGCTTCAATTAAAATAACTTCTTCTAAAATCTTGACAGGTGAATTTCCCGAGGAAGATATTGAATTCCTTGAAGCCAGGGGTCATCAAGTATATAAAGTCGACGTGCTTTCCCTGGTTCATGGAGCCAGGAGAACCAACAACTTCATCATTGGTGTGAAAGACCCAAGAAGCATGGATGCTGCAGGAGCAACAATATTATAGCAACCTCCAGATGGTGCGTTCTTTGGATAAGGCTTTAAACAACAACAACAAAAATTATGTGCATGTTCCGAAATGGCCCAGGGAGGAACGAGCAGTGTTTGCTGTGGGTTTCTGCATTGCTGAATAGACCTTCTGCATTCCCCACCTCAAACAATGCAACAGTGGCTTGGAAAGCCACAACACAGCCCTTTGATTTTGTAAAAAATAATTTGAGTTGTAATAATCTCAGTTGTTATTAAAGGAATGCTGGGAATACACTTTTACTTTGACAGTGCCCCATTAGCAATTTCAGTCATTTCAAATGCCAACCTTAAACATTTTAATTTAACCTGCAGAAACATAAGCAAAGCAGATGACAAAAAGAACAAAATATTTTGTGCCAAACAGACAATTGCTGCTGTTGCTGTAATTTTCAACTCCCTCCTTTCCCGGGCTTGACACCCTTGTCTCATATAAATCAATATATAATACAGATTGATGTACTGGCTCTAGGCAGTCGTACCTGGAACTTCAGGGATTTCTTTAATATTCCTCGTGGCTCAGCTGATTTTTACTAGCATGGATATTCCTATATCAATTCCCATTCATGCATCACTACACATCTTTAGTACCCTTATGTCTCCTTCTCCCTCAATGTTTTGACTTAATTTACTGCATAGACTCATTGGGATCTGGACTTGGAGTCAGACTAAGTCTATACTGGCAAAAATGGCACCCATAATTCACCACTGGTGCCCCCAAAAGAGAACCCCTGGGGGTGGCCACAGTGCAAGTTGTAATGTAGAAAGCGTTCATGTAGAGTCAGGGCTTTTTTAACACTGTCTCATCTAACCCTGCTCTGAAAAGGTGAGTCCCTTGCTTTCATGAGCACCAAATTCATGCGAACACTTCAAACCAATGCTTAGATACTGTTGTCGTAGGTGCATTAGAAAACATAAGTTATAGAGATAAGACAGGAAACAAAGCAAAAACTACTTACATAGTTTTTTTAGAGTCCCCAACATCCAAGACAGGCTGAAGGAAGAGTTCAGCATTTGACTTGTCAATAAAAATGAGGAAATAAAAAGCATGATCATTGCACAAATTGATTCTGGTCACCTTTTGAGCACCTCCTTTTCTTTCCAACAGTAAATTATAGACAGTCACCCAGCACTTTAAGATTTTTTAAATTATTTTTGTCATTGTTTTCACAGCCTATCGTGTACTGGTTTCCTTCATGATGTTAATATATCTATGGCCACTGTACATATTATATATGTATGTCTGCTTATGGTTGTCTTGGTATTTCATGTGATGCTTTTATGAAAAGAATTCCAGATCTTCTCACCCCGGAGAGACCAATGAGCTGGACTCTTGTGAATACTGTTTTGTTCATATTATACCAGGGGTGGCCACACTGTGGCTCGCGAGCCACATGTGGCTCTTTGACCATTATAGTGCGGCTTGCGGAGCCCCACCCCCATTCTCCACTTACCAGACTGGGGGTGGGGAGCTTGGGACCTCTGCCTTGTAGCGGGGTGGTGGGGTCGGGGTTTCTGCCCAGTGGGGAGGGGGCTTCAGTCCTGCAGAGCACACCTCCCGGTCTCAGGGCTTCAGCAAGAGCAGGACTGAAGCCCCGAGGCCTGTCAGGTGCATCTTATGAGGATGAAGCCCTGGGCCCTGGCAGGTGTTCCCCGGCTCTCAAACTTCTGAAGATTGTCATATGCGGCTCAGAGGGTCAGTAGGTTTGGCCATCCCTGTATTATACCTTTTTATGGCTCAAGTGCAGTTTAATGGGGAGGAGTATGCAGTATCTTCTTAAGGGGATCAATGAACTAACAGATTATCAAACTAATAATTCTTTGCACTTATGTAGGTTCTGTTAGCCGAGGATCTCAAAATTTTACAAACGTTAACTAATAAAGTCACACAACACCCTGTTGAGGTAGGAAAGACATACCAGAGAGATCCCTTTCATGCACTACTGAAATGCAGACACCTCTAAGGTAGAACAAGGTGGCTATTAAGCAGACATGAATAAACTAAAATATTTTCCATCGCAAATCATAGAATCATAGAGTTAGAAGGGACTGCAAGGGTCATCTAGTCTAACCCCCTTATCTAGTCTAATTTCCATGATAACTCAGTGTGGGTCAGTCATCAGCCAAGTAGTACTGCAGGAGAAAGGAGAAGTGCTGTAGTGAAAGCTGCATACCGCATTCATAACACTATGCATGGTTTGGAGCAGACTTTGTAAGGCTTACTAGGGAAGGGAGGGAGGCATTTTTGTGCATTGATCCTCATGGGTTGAAATCTGGGATTTTTCTAGGACCGTGACAGCAATGATCTGTCCCCCATATATGGAGGTTTACTGAACATGATTGTAAAACAAGTGTTCCAGGAATTGTTGTTTATAGTGATCCAAAAGAGTGCACATTACTTTACAGCTCAGTTGGAAAGATAAAAGTCCTATTTGCAAATCGAATTCTTCTTTTCACCAGTATAGTTCCGGCACTGAGCCCTGAAGGACAATTTACAAGTAAAGACTCTGGTTCTGATCCATCAGAGCACTTAAGTGTCCCAACCTGGAATTTCAGTAGGATTATTCAAATGTGGTAAAGTTAAGCATTTTTCTAAGTGCACTGCTGGATCAGGGCCTATACTGGGAAGGTGAGAAAATGAAAAGAAACAGGGAGATGGTATTATACCCAAAGGCCACATCTAACAGAAACAAAGGCCTTATGAATAGTTTCCTATTCACTCTGGTTAAAAAGTAGTGTCAGTATAGCATATATTTGACAAAGAGTCACTTGTCATTGAAGATTGGTCAGAAAATTTCTACTAGGACCAGCATCTCTAATCTTGGTAGTCAATTTAGTATGGCAAGATCCATTGAATTTCACTTTAGTTAATTTCATTTTAATTCTACTAGAAAATACGTAGTATTGCCTCATGTACAAACGACACAAACATTGTGAAATTAAAGGGCCATATTCTAACCTTAAAGACAAATTCTGCTTTTAGGGACATATATGTTAATATGCAGTAATTCCATTGACTTCAGTGGCGTTACTCTCAATTTGCTACAACATGAGAGCAGAATTTGACCCTTAGTCTTTATGCAGAATTTGGCCTTGATATCACTGGGGAGCTCTCAGCACAGAACAATAGTATGACATGGCCCGAAGTATTATGAAGACAATTGACATTACATTTTGGTAAAAAATGCCTTTACCGTTTGTATCATGATCTTGGANTGAAGTGTTATAAAGACAATTGACATTACATTTTGGTAAAAAATGCCTTTACCGTTTGTATCATGATCTTGGAAGTGACTGAAAAAGCAATGCAGGTCAAACTCGTTACCACCCATTTACAATGTTGTAAAATCAGAGTAATACACTAATGTACATCAGGAATAACTGAGATCAGAATCTGGCCTTGAATTAATTAATGATTTCCCACAGAAGCTCAATGCAGTTAATGAATGCAGCTTCGGAGCAACATTTCAGTGGTTTTAAAAACAGTAGTGCATTTCTTCTCCCAATTGTGCCAAACACAGACTGCTATGTATAAAGCTCTAAAGGTAAGGATATATACAATGGGTAAGAATGACATCAAGCAACTTGTGTATGTGTAACAATTATTTTGTTTTACCCTACGTTCCCTCTTCTGTTCTGGAGAATCTGTTCTCCCAGTACAGCCAGTGCTTAATTTTTAATGAAAGAGGTGCCGGGGCTCAAGTAATTTTTTTACATTCGTAACAGGTTCAGCAAGCCCAGAGGTGCTGGGACTATGAACTGCCAAGCCTAGAGGTGCCAGGGCTCAGCCCGGGCACAACTTAAGCACTGAGTACAGCCATTTGTCCATCACTGACAATAATCAAGATTGCATGTTTTTCTAAAAGATCTGCTCTAGGAATTATTTTGGGGACATTCTCTGGCCTGTGTTACACAGGAGGTCAGACTAGATGATCACAATGGTCCCTTCTGGCCTNCTGGTTAAAAAGTAGTGTCAGTATAGCATATATTTGACAAAGTGTCACTTGTCATTGAAGCTTGGTCAGAAAATTTCTACTAGGACCAGCATCTCTAATCTTGGTAGTCAATTTAGTATGGCAAGATCCATTGAATTTCACTTTAGTTAATTTCATTTTAATTCTACTAGAAAATACGTAGTATTGCCTCATGTACAAACAACACAAACATTGTGAAATTAAAGGGCCATATTCTAACCTTAAAGACAAATTCTGCTTTTAGGGACATATATGTTAATATGCAGTAATTCCATTGACTTCAGTGGCGTTACTCTCAATTTGCTACAACATGAGAGCAGAATTTGACCCTTAGTCTTTATGCAGAATTTGGCCTTGATATCACTGGGGAGCTCTCAGCACAGAACAATAGTATGACATGGCCTGAAGTGTTATAAAGACAATTGACATTACATTTTGGTAAAAAATGCCTTTACCGTTTGTATCATGATCTTGGAAGTGACTGAAAAAGCAATGCAGGTCAAACTCGTTACCACCCATTTACAATGTTGTAAAATCAGAGTAATACACTAATGTACATCAGGAATAACTGAGATCAGAATCTGGCCTTGAATTAATTAATGATTTCCCACAGAAGCTCAATGCAGTTAATGAATGCAGCTTCGGAGCAACATTTCAGTGGTTTTAAAAACAGTAGTGCATTTCTTCTCCCAATTGTGCCAAACACAGACTGCTATGTATAAAGCTCTAAAGGTAAGGATATATACAATGGGTAAGAATGACATCAAGCAACTTGTGTATGTGTAACAATTATTTTGTTTTACCCTACGTTCCCTCTTCTGTTCTGGAGAATCTGTTCTCCCAGTACAGCCAGTGCTTAATTTTTAATGAAAGAGGTGCCGGGGCTCAAGTAATTTTTTTACATTCGTAACAGGTTCAGCAAGCCCAGAGGTGCTGGGACTATGAACTGCCAAGCCTAGAGGTGCCAGGGCTCAGCCCGGGCACAACTTAAGCACTGAGTACAGCCATTTGTCCATCACTGACNGGGGATGGGGCTTCAGTCCTGCAGAGCACACCTGCCAGTCTCAGGGCTTCAGCAGGAGCAGGACTGAAGCCCCGAGGCCTGTCAGGTGCATCTTATGAGGATGAAGCCCTGGGCCCTGGCAGGTGTTCCCCGGCTCTCAAACTTCTGAAGATTGTCATATGCGGCTCAGAGGGTCAGTAGGTTTGGCCATCCCTGTATTATACCTTTTTATGGCTCAAGTGCAGTTTAACGGGGAGGAGTATGCAGTATCTTCTTAAGGGGATCAATGAACTAACAGATTATCAAACTAATAATTCTTTGCACTTATGTAGGTTCTGTTAGCCGAGGATCTCAAAATTTTACAAACGTTAACTAATAAAGTCACACAACACCCTGTTGAGGTAGGAAAGACATACCAGAGAGATCCCTTTCATGCACTACTGAAATGCAGACACCTCTAAGGTAGAACAAGGTGGCTATTAAGCAGACATGAATAAACTAAAATATTTTCCATCGCAAATCATAGAATCATAGAGTTAGAAGGGACTGCAAGGGTCATCTAGTCTAACCCCCTTATCTAGTCTAATTTCCATGATAACTCAGTGTGGGTCAGTCATCAGCCAAGTAGTACTGCAGGAGAAAGGAGAAGTGCTGTAGTGAAAGCTGCATACCGCATTCATAACACTATGCATGGTTTGGAGCAGACTTTGTAAGGCTTACTAGGGAAGGGAGGGAGGCATTTTTGTGCATTGATCCTCATGGGTTGAAATCTGGGATTTTTCTAGGACCGTGACAGCAATGATCTGTCCCCCATATATGGAGGTTTACTGAACATGATTGTAAAACAAGTGTTCCAGGAATTGTTGTTTATAGTGATCCAAAAGAGTGCACATTACTTTACAGCTCAGTTGGAAAGATAAAAGTCCTATTTGCAAATCGAATTCTTCTTTTCACCAGTATAGTTCCGGCACTGAGCCCTGAAGGACAATTTACAAGTAAAGACTCTGGTTCTGATCCATCAGAGCACTTAAGTGTCCCAACCTGGAATTTCAGTAGGATTATTCAAATGTGGTAAAGTTAAGCATTTTTCTAAGTGCACTGCTGGATCAGGGCCTATACTGGGAAGGTGAGAAAATGAAAAGAAACAGGGAGATGGTATTATACCCAAAGGCCACATCTAACAGAAACAAAGGCCTTATGAATAGTTTCCTATTCACTCTGGTTAAAAAGTAGTGTCAGTATAGCATATATTTGACAAAGTGTCACTTGTCATTGAAGCTTGGTCAGAAAATTTCTACTAGGACCAGCATCTCTAATCTTGGTAGTCAATTTAGTATGGCAAGATCCATTGAATTTCACTTTAGTTAATTTCATTTTAATTCTACTAGAAAATACGTAGTATTGCCTCATGTACAAACGACACAAACATTGTGAAATTAAAGGGCCATATTCTAACCTTAAAGACAAATTCTGCTTTTAGGGACATATATGTTAATATGCAGTAATTCCATTGACTTCAGTGGCGTTACTCTCAATTTGCTACAACATGAGAGCAGAATTTGACCCTTAGTCTTTATGCAGAATTTGGCCTTGATATCACTGGGGAGCTCTCAGCACAGAACAATAGTATGACATGGCCTGAAGTGTTATAAAGACAATTGACATTACATTTTGGTAAAAAATGCCTTTACCGTTTGTATCATGATCTTGGAAGTGACTGAAAAAGCAATGCAGGTCAAACTCGTTACCACCCATTTACAATGTTGTAAAATCAGAGTAATACACTAATGTACATCAGGAATAACTGAGATCAGAATCTGGCCTTGAATTAATTAATGATTTCCCACAGAAGCTCAATGCAGTTAATGAATGCAGCTTCGGAGCAACATTTCAGTGGTTTTAAAAACAGTAGTGCATTTCTTCTCCCAATTGTGCCAAACACAGACTGCTATGTATAAAGCTCTAAAGGTAAGGATATATACAATGGGTAAGAATGACATCAAGCAACTTGTGTATGTGTAACAATTATTTTGTTTTACCCTACGTTCCCTCTTCTGTTCTGGAGAATCTGTTCTCCCAGTACAGCCAGTGCTTAATTTTTAATGAAAGAGGTGCCGGGGCTCAAGTAATTTTTTTACATTCGTAACAGGTTCAGCAAGCCCAGAGGTGCTGGGACTATGAACTGCCAAGCCTAGAGGTGCCAGGGCTCAGCCCGGGCACAACTTAAGCACTGAGTACAGCCATTTGTCCATCACTGACAATAATCAAGATTGCATGTTTTTCTAAAAGATCTGCTCTAGGAATTATTTTGGGGACATTCTCTGGCCTGTGTTACACAGGAGGTCAGACTAGATGATCACAATGGTCCCTTCTGGCCTTGGAATCTATGCCTCTATAAATTTTGCCTTCCTCATTCCCACCACTAAAGTCTGCAAACAGTGAATGGATCTAATTCTGATTTCACACCTTTGTAAATTGGGATCGACTTCACTGAAATCAGTGGAGTTATGTTGATGTAAAATGGTGTAAGGGAAGTCAGAGCACCGTCAATCTCTTTTCAAAATCGCTGTGCTAATACCTTTCTTAGTGAGCTCTTGGTTCCTTGACACAGACTGGAAAATTATGAAGCACTTTTCCTGTATTAAGTGGCACAGCTTTTAGCTATCAGATTTGCAATGGGGATTCTCTCTGAATTGCTGATGGTTTTCTCTAGAACAGTTCTGCTCAAAAGGTTGTAGATTCCAAGGTCCACCCCAGAAACTGAAGAAGGATTTTTGGCCTGATTTTCCCCTCACTTAGATCAGTTTCACACCGGTGCAACTCCAGGAACTTCAGTAGAGTTACTCCGGATTTACATTAGTCTGAGGGAAAGATGAATCAGGCCTCTTAAGCATAACTCGATAAAACTCATAACCTTTTCATACAGGACAAGATTATAGCACAAATCAGAAATAAGGATTGTTGTTTTTTTACCTATTAAAAGTCTGACTTAGGGGGAAGTGCTGCTATAATGTTTACTTTGCAATGGTTTTGAGAAAGTTCTATACATCAGCAAAGGGCTTCTTGTTGTTATAGGCCAGAGAAAGGAGCACATTGGGAGGGCAGCTTTCAGAAGGAGTAACAGATTGTAATGATCCTTAAAAAAAAAAAAGCCTCTGTGTATAGGGCAGATGAGGAGGTTCAATGGTGGAACCTCCAATAACAAGGCTATCTGCCAACATAGAGCCCTCCAGTGTTCAGCCCTTGTGCAGAAGGGAATGATTTCCACAAGGATACTTAGGAGGGAGAAAGTCCCTCAACGACAGTAGCTTCTTCCAGGCTGAAGCCCTTCAAGATAAAGAGGAAGTTCATCCAACTGAGGACAGTCCCTCAGCTTAGTGCAAATCTTCCACAAGGGGGTCTCAGACCACCAGCTGCAAGAAAACTTCAGGGAGCTGGTCCCTCTAGTACTGTATAGCTAAACTATACTGTGCCCGTCACTTTGGTATCTACATGTCATCTTCCTTTTTCCTACCTAGACAGAAGTATGTGCAGATTGGTAAGAAAGCAATTAAAATCTCATCAAAACATGTCTGCTCCCCACTCCCACTCCCCATATTTGTCAAGAGACCACGTACAGATTCTAGACTAGGAATCACTTTTTGCAGTTCCACTGTGGGCATGGAGAGATTAAGTTCTTATAACAGAATTGTTACATAGTATTTCATTTTGGAAAATCCATACATGGTCATGAATACAAGTCTAACAATGCCACATTTATTGTACAGGATCATTTTTATTTGAAAATACTGACCTATGAAAATGCATTGTAATCATAGCCGTGTCTTTGATTGTATTGAAATCACATGTAGTTGTGCATTTTTTCACATACAATGAAAAAAGGCTGAAATAAATGCAGTTTTCTTTTTGTATTATGCACTCACAATGTACTTGTTTCATCCTTTATAGTGTTCTATTGATAGATTGCATTGTATTATTATTTGTATTACTGTAGTGCCTAGAGGCCCAAAATTGAGATCAGGGCCCCATTGCACTAGGGACTCTATGTACATCTAGTGAGAAACAATCCCTGCCCTGAAGAACCTAGATCTCCGTGTATTTTATAGAAGGAGCCAGCACAGTAGCCCCAGATCCAAACATCCCCAACTTGGGTCCACATTTGGAGGCTCTACTTTTTCAACTAAACTAAATAAGATTTTGTTTGAAAGTTTAATATACCGTATGTGCACTTCTATTTCTCATAGCACGTATGTCTTTCCAGTGGTGTGGTTCATTTGTTTCAAATATAAAAACAAATGGTGTGTGTCGGACGTGTTAAAGGGGATACTGCTCTAACATTTTAAAAAAAGGAACATTTATTCTTTTCTTACAAACAGGTGAGAAAGAACCTCTCTTAGGACTATTCTCAAATTTCCCTCCTAGGCTACACATCCCTGTGGCTGTTCTTAAAAACACTGGGTCTGATTCTGATCTCACTCACACCTGGGTAAATCAGGAGTAACCCTACTAACGCCATAGGCTCAAGCAGTGCTCAGCACAGGAGCCTTCGGCCACCTTTGTACCTCTTCATATTTTGGGTCCCTTTGGCTCAAATTAGAACAGCCTCAGGAGTGAAATTCAGCTACTGGGGGAAGCAGAGCAGCAGCACTGAAGTGACACCATTGGATAAACCTACAATAGAGAATTGAGCTGTTTGTATTTTACCTGGTCAGATACAACTGGTTAAAGGACAAATGACTCTGTTTGTCCACACTAGCCATGCTGAACCATTTTGAGAAGCCATACATTGCAGTCCCATAAACACACTAGTGCTTTCCTAAATCAGTTCAGTTGCAATGCATTCTGGGAATTTGTCCCACAAGGCATAAGTCACTGAAGAGGTGGCCTGTCAGAGCATAAAGAGGTGCTGTCGGGAGTGAAACAACCAGTACTCCTCCTTTCACAGCTGCCTCAGCCTGTAAACCTCCTTTAGTTCACTGACAGAACGTCTCCTTTCTCCTTCCCCCGCAAGTAATTTCCCTTCTCCTCCATCTCCTTATAATTCCCCCACTTAAAATCACTCTGACCCTGAGCCTCCTGCAATAGCCCTGACACCCGCTCAATGTGTCTGCAGCTGATGAATCACATTTGATTTGCTGGCTGCAAATATTGGTCTGACAAACTAAGGTGAAAGTCACACTATCAACCAGAGACCACAGCTGGACTGCCAGCCACAGATGCTTTCTACATAGTCCTGCATTGGGGGTCCCCCATTCAGACCAACCCCCTTCACCCTAATGCCACCTCCTCCCTCCTTAGCCTTGGGGAACATGTTTCCCCTCACCTGCATAGAGAAGCTGATCTCTGGATTCTTTGATGGAGAACTGGTTCTTTGTCAAAAAAGGCTGCTTAATCTTAATCATATAGTGTTTGTGCCAGGCAGCTGTGGCCTTCTTTACAGGGATATACAGCCCACAGGAAAAAGTATTTTACAGAGCCCCAATTAGACAATAATATACTGAAAAGTGTCATCCCCTACGCTCTACAAGGCCCCAATTCTTTAAGATGCTAAGCCAAGGGCACTCAAAACCTCACAGTTGGACTCTGATTCCACGTGCCATTAGACATGAAGCTAGCTTGTCTACATATACAAGGCTCCCAGGGCCAGATCATGAAGTCAGAGCACTTACATAATTAGCTCAAAGGGTAGAGTGATGACAAATCATCACACATAATATCATACCATCAGTTAAACTCTTTCATTGAAAAATAATGCATCTGGCTAATTATTACTATTTATGCATTGATAATGTGTTGGGTGCTAACCTAGATACACACAAATTACAACAGTCTCTGCCTCAAGGAGTTTGCAATCTAGACACAAGAGAAAAAAGGGTGCAGAAGGAAACCTAAAGAAGGTAGGGTTTTTTTGTTTGTTTGTTTGTTTGTTTGGTGGTTGGTTGGTTGGTTTTTAAAAAAAAAGATTCTAATCTAACACTTCATTTCTTTCAGTGTGGGCTGGTTTTGCGGGGTTGGTGGAGATTAGAACATGAAGAGGGACTTCCCACATCGGGGGCAGCACAGAATAAGGTATGAAGACAGGAGAGGTAAAAGGATGATTTTCAGACCCTAAAGAGGTCCGGTCTAAACTTCAGTATAGCTGGCTTCTCAGGATTGTAAATTTTCGATGTGTAAACTGCCTGAACAGATAGGAAATTGAATAAACCAGAGCACAGGGAGCTGCTATTCTTATGAACAATATTCCAGGCAAACAGGAACTCACGGGTGTAAAATCAAATGTGCCTAAAGCTCCTCTTCTTGTCAGATTCTGAATGAGGCTCCCTCCCTCTTTTCTGCTGAGCTGTCAGAAGGAATCCCCTCACAGTGAGTTTTCCTTCATTCTTCAGCAGGCTGTAGGCAGACAAAGGCTGCCAGTATGACGCAGAGGAAAGAAACAGGTACTAAAGCCCAGATCCTCAAAGGTATTTAGGTGCCTAACTCCCAAAGGCCTAGATCCTTTAATGATCAGGGCCCAAGGGACTAGCTGAACAAATGTTCTCCAATGAAAAGCACCAAGAACACACCTCCAGAAAGGGTGTTGACTTGAGCTGTAAGGCCCAGATCCACAATGGTAGCTAGGTTCCTAACTTCCATTGATTTCAATGGAAGTTAGGAGCCTAAATACCTCTCTGGATCTGGGCCTAAATCCCTATTTGAGTCTTGGTTGCCTGTGAGTTCATGAAGATCTGACTTCTGTTCCCAATGTCACAGACGTCCTGTATCACCTTAGCACTACTCGTATGAATACAGATTTGTAGCATTAGGCACAAAATCCTATAGCTGCTGATCTTTCAAGCTATTCTTCATGGGTAGCCCTTTATCCTTTGCAAAGACTCACTGAAGTCACTGGCTCTCCACACAAGTGCAGAGATCTGCCCATATGGAACAGCTTGCAGTACTGAGGGCCTACTAATTAGCTACATACACACACATTTAAAAAATCCCCATTGTGACCTTTGACAGGTCTAAGGCCATGTCTATACTAGTGAGCTTACAGCAGCACAGCTGTACCAATGCAGCTGCACCACTGTAAGATCGCATGTGTAGCCGCTCTATGCAGGCGGGAGAGAGCTCTCCCATTGACATAATAAAACCACTTTCAGCAGCAGCGGTAGCTAATTCGCAGGAGAAGCGCTCCCGCTGACTTAGCTCTGTTCACACCAGCGCTTCTGTCAGTGTAACTTATGTCGCTATGGGGTGGTTTTTTTCCACACCCCTGAGCGACATAGGTTATAGTGACAAAAGTGATAATGTAGACATGGCCTAAGTGTCTCAGTTTACCCATCTGTAAAACAGAGCTAACAATACCTACCCTGAGAGATGTTGTATGGCATGATCTAATAATGTTTATTAAGTGCTTTGAGATCCTCAGAGGGAAGCATTATAGTTTTTCAAATATTACAACCTACTAGTTTTCTGTAAAGGTTTCCGTTTTCCTTTACAGCCTGGTCCAGGAAATACCTTTTATTTGCAGAATTGGTTACAAAACCAACAGCATCCTAAGTCATGAGGTGTGAGGCAAGTCTCAGTGGTTTGGAGTTGGGGGGGATGCTCAAGTGAGATACATTTTAGGGCAGTATTTAAAATCTTTGTTGTTGCACTGAGTGGGAGGGAGATTTTCCTCTCATGTAGATACACTGTAGTTAATGATACAATTCTGCTATAGGGTTTGGTGTGTAGTTATCAGGGGTGCCTATCAGGAGTGGTACTCTCCTCAAGTCTCACTCATTGGTAGGGGAAGGGCTTTTAATGTGGGTTTCATTGCAAAGCCTGGCACGCAGGGTGATGGGATTTGTGGTGGGGCTCAGACCTCTCAGCAGGGATGGGGTGGGAATCTCTCATAATATCAGGCTAAGTGCTTCCCTTGGGCGTGAAGGATTGGGAGTGGTGGTGTATGGGGGGGCGGGGGGAGTGAGTTTTGGGTGAATGGAGGTGGCTGTGGAGTGGTGCTATCTCCATGGAGAAAAGGAATGATCTTCCTTCCTGCTCCTACCCACTGTGTGGGACTGAGGGGCCCTCCCAAGTAGCTGGAAGGGAGGTCCCCCAACCCAAGGGATGTCTGATGCTGAGGAGGGGGCATCCCAGTCTCTCTCAATGGGGTATGGTGGTGGTGAGTTTCTCCACTGGGGTGCCTGTGGGAGGGTCGGGGAGTACAGGTATCTCTTACTTTCAGTGGTGGGTGGGATGATGCTTTACTGTGGGGGTGCCCCCCCCAGTCCCTCTCGGGGTGTGTGTGTCAGGCTGTGCCCTGGGGGTGTCTGGGCGGGGCGGTCAGGCTCTCGGGGCGGGGGGGGGGGGGGG